>CM042989.1:10630923-11230923 GCA_023678885.1 Pogostemon cablin | reverse complement strand
AGCATTGGTTTGAAGAATTGAAGCATCAAGAAGAAGGATTAGTGCTGTTAGGTAATGATCAATCTTGTGAGATAAAGGGAGTGGGATCTATCATATTGCTTATGTTTGATGGAGTTCAGAGGCTTCTTAGGAATGTTAGATATGTTCCTAGATTATGAAGGAACCTCATTTCTCTTGGGATGCTTGATTCTCAAGGGTATGATTCAAATATGAAAAGGGGAGTTCTCACAGTGACTAAGGATGATAAGATAGTCATGAAGGGAACTAGGATGTCTGATTTGTATTTCTTGGATGGGAGTGTTGTTGTTGGACATATACACAATACTGATCAGCAGGATGATGCCAAGCTATGGCATGGTAGGTTGGGACATGTTGGTGAAAGAGGAATATAAGAATTGGCTAAACAACAGCTGATCAAGTTCAGTGTAGATGATCAGATCAAACAGTGTGAGCATTGCATTCTTGGTAAGTCCAAGAGACTTAAGTTTGTTGAATCAGAACATACAATCAAAACAAAAATGGATTATGTTCATTCAGACCTCTGGGGACCTTCAAAGACAATAACTAGAGGTGGAGGAAGATACATAATGACCATAATTGATGATTACTCAAGGAAGCTATGTGTTTATGTTCTGAAAACTAAGGATGAAACATTCTCTACATTCAAGATTTGGCTGCAGAAACTGAGAATAACACTGGAAGTAGTTTGAAGTACTTGAGGACAAACAATGGACCAGAATTGTATCTGAAGAGTTTAATTCATACTGCAAGGAAACGGGGATTAAGAGATACAAAACTGTCCCTGGAACTCCTCAACAAAATGGCATTGCAGAGAGGATGAATCAGACATTACTTAAAAGAATCAGATGCATGTTGAGTAGTACATGTTTAAGCAAGATGTTTTGGAGGGAATAAGCTGCAACTGCAGCTTATCTGATAAACTTATGTCCTGCTACAACTTTGAATTTCAAAACTCCAGAAGAAGTCTGGTCAGGTAAGGTCCCTAGCTACTCACACCTTAGAGTTATAGGCTGTCAGGCTTATGCTCATGTGAAACAGGATAAATTGGAACCTAGAGCACTCAAATGTGTTATGATTGGTTATCCTAAGGGAGTAAAAGGGTATAAACTATGGTGTTATGATGAGAACAGGCTTCTGATCAGTAGAGATATTTTTTTATTGAAAACAAGATGCCACTGATCAAGGATGATCAGAGCAAACAATCTGAGCTTGAGGTGGAGCCTCAAAATATGGTCAGATCAGGGGAAAGTGAAGAAAACTCCACGGACAAAGGTACAGATAAAGTATCAAGGGTTAAAGAACAACCTAATACTTATCAACTTTCTAGAGATAGACAGAAAAGGACTATAGTGCCACCTGCAAGGTATGTGCAAGCTGATATAGTGTCATTTACACTATATACAACAATTGAAGTTGAAGCTTATGAACCTAAAAACTACACTGAAGTATTGGCAAGTCAAGACAGTAATAAGTGGGTCATAGCATGGAAGAAGAATTATTGTCTCTGAACAAGAATAGGACATGGAGAATAGTTAACAAGCCAAAGTCTCAGAAGCTAGTTGGATGTAAGTGGATTTTCAAGAGGAAACCAGCACTTGCAGCTGAAGGTGGAGTCAGATATAAAGTTAGGCTAGTAGCTAGGGGTTTTTTCACAGAAGGAAGGGGCGGATTACAATGAGATCTTCTCACCTGTGGTCAAATACTGTTCAATCAGAGTATTACTAGCACTAGTGACTCAATATGATCTTGAGCTTCATCAGAAGGATGTAACTACTGCATTTCTACATGGGAAGTTGGAGGAAAGTATCTACATGAAGATACCAGAGGGTGTTACAGTTGAGAGGGTTGATACAAAGGCTTGTTTTCTACTCAAGTCTCTGTATGGACTTAAACAAAGTCCTAGACAGTGGTACTTGAGATTTGATGAGTATATAGTTGCCAATAGATTTTAGAGAAGTCTCTATGACAGCTGTGTATACATCAAGGAGGAGAACAGTTGTTACACATACTTACTACTTTATGTGGATGATATCTTGATTGCTTGCAAGAGCATTCAAGGCATTGATGCAGTGAAGGGAGTACTCAAATCACAGTTTGAGATGAAGGATCTTGGTGAAGCTAAGATGATACTAGGTATGGAGATAAGTAGAGACAGGCCAGCTGGTACACTTGTGTTGAAACTGTTGGCAATTGGATAGTGTGGTTCAACGTGATCCGTTTAGGAATTCAGGCAAATAAACAGCGGAAGCAATTAAACGTGTTTACCATACTTCTGAGTCAATGTAGAGGATGAACAGCAGTGAACCACCTCTCAATCTTCTGCTGTATGTCCCAAGTCGAATCCTGCTGTTGTGTGGGCAACAATCCGCAAGATTCTCTCAATCTGCTCCTGTTCTTTCTCTCTGTCAAATGAGGCACTCACTTAGGGTTAACAGGAGCTGAGATGACTTATATAGTTGGGCTACAGCAGGGACCAGGAGGAGAAATTGAACTGGGCCTCAATTGAATTTAATTAACCAAGCTTAGCCCAAAGCTTTTAATTAAATCCAATAATAATAATATAGTCCACTAAAATATTATTATTGCACTACCCATCCAATCTCAAATTATATTCTGGGCTCCTTCTTATTATAAGCCCGATGGTCTCCCCATGTTTAAGATATACAATGTCCATTAATTAATTAAGTTACTGACAACTCAAATTAATTAATATCTCATCCGAGAGTAGTACCACTCAACCTTATTATCATGCCGGAAATTAATCCACTTACAAGATTTACATGATAAACCTTATGAGCTCCTCAAGGGGACATCATCAACCTATGACGGACATGGATTCCTTCTACAGTCAACAGCACACCATAGATACAGCACTACTTCCCAACTCACCGAGTTTGTTGATTTAATAATGTAAATCTCACCCATTGATGAATCAAAGAAATACATATTGCCCTACGTGTCGAGGTTATTGTATAGAGATTAAGAGCACGAACTTCCATAATAACAGAGATCAAGTTCTACTATATAGTCAGTATAAGAAGAACGATCTCAAGCGGTCCTGCTTAATACACACAAGTGCACTAATGTGATTCTATAGCCAAGACAAGCTAATACCAAACCACACTACAACCATACCGATAGAGAGTCCCCGTCTATCTCGGTTGTGAGCATCTATTTATACTTTATAAGGAAACTGATAATATGATCTTCCGCGTGTTGTCGCACAACATATTATCTACAGTATAAAGTAAGTGGACTATTGCATCATGCATATAAAATAAATTATAAGATGCAATCATTTGATCATATGATTCTCATTTCAAATATTGTTATAAGATTGTTCATACTAAAGCTAGACTTTTAGTATACAATCCAACAATCTCCCACTTATACTAAAAGACTATGTTGTCATGTCTTCTGCCATACACCTGATTCCTACTCCCACTACACGACCATTAAAAGCTCTTGCCTTAAGGTCCTTGTAAATGGTTTACTAGGTCATCATCCAATGCAATCTAGGCGACAACAACCTTCCCCTCGTCATACGATTTCTCGTAACAGGTGGTACTCGCGCTCCATGTGTTTAACTGCCTTATGGACTTGTGATTTCTTCAAGTTTGCAACTGCACCAATATCATCAATGTAAATTGTGATTACCTTGGGCAAACTTAAAAACACTTCAAAGTCCATCATGAAGTCTCTAGAGTCATATAGATACTTTGGCTGCCTCATAGGCTCCAATTTATCATCTTTCCATGATGGATTCCGGAGTCTGAAATATATTTCTATATAACACTCCTCCACATTATGACTCTACTTCCTAAAATTAAACACATGACCTTTGAGGAGAATTTAATACCGTCCAATCTGACTAAAAAATCCGAATCTTCGTAATCCACAAGAAGCAGTGAATCTGCTCAGTATGTCTTACCACGGTTCATCATTCTTGTTTTGGGTTACGTTTGATACCAACTGTCTATGCCATTGGCAATACAATTATCCATTTTCGTGCATAGCATTCCTTAGATTAAGCTTCCTTATTCGCCGAAGCATAAGGAACCACTTTCATCTTCTTTATCTTCTTTTTGTGTCTCAAAGACACATGTGATGAGTGTGTAAATTCACAAGTTTGGCGCTATGTTTTGTGCTAGTTTTGGAGACTTTTGATGTGGAAATAGGTGGAAAACCTATATATATTGTGAATTAGCATGAATCAGGTGTTAGTGGAGCTATTTGAGTGTTTTCTTAGCAAAAACGGAGTGGAAGAGCCAAGAATCGAAGAGACGGAGTCGAAGCCATGCAAACCGCCCAAGAATTAGGTGGGTTCGACCTGGTTAGAGGAGGGTTCGACCTCTCCAGCAGGTCGAACCAACATTGCTGAGCTTGCAGAAGAGGATTCGACCACGACTCGAGTGGTTCGACCTGTCCATCAGGTCGAACCAGTTCGCAGGAAAGAGGATTCAACCACGACGTTTGAGTTCGACTTGCCAGTTGGTCGAATCGAGAGCGGGAGTTGTCCAGTGATGAGGTTCGACCTGGGGTTCGACCAAGGCCTAAGTAGTTCGACCTGTCCAGAAGGTCGAACCTGTGCAGAATTCTTCCAGTAGCGGGGTTCGACCTGGGGTTCGACCTGTGGCCAGTTGTTCGACCTGTTTGACATGGTCGAACCTATGCGCGAGAACTTACCTTATCCGGATTTTCAAGGCCGAAACGCGTGAGATCACTTAGAAAGCTTATTCCAAGCCCTAGAGACGTGATTACAAGTATAAAAGGAGGCTCATACAGAGAATGAAGAGAGCTTTTGATCATCAATCATAAGAGAGACAAGAGTAGAGGTGGTGATCCATCCGGAGGGTTGTGACAGAGGTTCGCTGAAGGTTCAAGTAAGAATGATCAATCTAACCATGATTGTTCCTAGATCAATCATGGGCTAGAACCACCTTGGTAGTTCTAGGGTTATGAAAGTTTCATGATGTAATTCGTATTTCGTGTGTAAAACTCCGTACAACACTACTTGTGGTTTGTTTTATATAAGATTGCATATTTAATCCATACTCATAGTCGTTTTGTGCATCAATGATCATTGTGTAGAGTCTGAATACATAACATGGTTATTGATTGAGTGCGTTCACTACTGAGCAGGGTTTATTGTTATAATTCTAAGTGAAGGGATTCCGAAGTCTTATTAGAACCGTCTTATATGAATATTCATGAATTGAATTAAATTCGGGTTGATGAATAGGATGAAGAGTATAACTTTATAGTACCTAAAAAGGGAGATCAAATCGGGTTAGATTCTAGACTTAGAAGATAATTGATTATGATAGTACCTAGAAAGGGGGGGTAAAGTATATCTCTTGCTCCGAGGTTATTCACACGTGTTACACGCATGTTTACTTGTGTCTATAGAGTAGATATGCATGGTTTAGTGATGCGTCCACAAACCACAGGGCAGAGTCGGACACCATCACATGAAAATACGAATTGCTAGTGAAACTGGATGACCCGACGAACTACCTATTATTCTTATTGATCACAACTCACTTTTCTCTACTCTTACTATTTCTTTTTGCTATTTCGATTAGAAGTTATTATCCATTAAACCTTTACAATTACCAAACATAGTCTAAAATATACTAGAAGATAACAAAATTGATATTTAACCGTCCCTTGGGTTTGATATTGTAACTTGGTCATCTTCGCGACTACAATTGATATCCTTATACTTGATGATTAATTTGTGTGTTGAGAAAACCCCTATCAAGTTCTTGGCGCCGTTGCCGGGGACGGCGTAAAATATCTTTTTTGTATTATTTCCAGTTTATTAAGACTATTTACCTTGTTTTGTTATTTTCTTTCTTATTCGTTTTAGGTGTATGCTCACAAGATCAAAGAAAGGTAATCTTGAAACGTATAATCCTGAGATTGGATCATCATCAAGAAAGAAGAAGAAGAAAAAGAGCAAGGCAAAGACAATTGACCCAACTGAAGCTCTGAATTTTGGAGTCGAGGTTGACGAGCAGATTTCGCAAACGATTGAGGCTACAACTGAAGTTAATTTGGAAGTAGAAACAGTCAACATGGCAGCGAATCCGGATAATCTAGCCATCCGAGAGGTTTTCAGAAATAATGGGGCTGGAAATTATGAGCAGCAAGGGGAACTAACACAGCGTTCGATCTTCATCCCGCTCTTATTAGCATGATAGAAAGAAACTCCTTTTCAGGAGGGTCTTTCGAGGATCCGCAGCAGCATCTGAACAAGTTCTTGGGCTATGCAAGTACTCAAAAAGACGTAGGAGAACATGAAGATGCTAGGAAGATCCTTTTGCTCAAATTCTCGCTTACTGAAAAGGCGAGGGATTGGTACGATACTATTAACGCAGCTGAGTGCACCACGTGGGAGCAATTGAAGTTAAGGTTCTTGGAAAGGTATATGCCACCTTCGAAGGTATTTAAGATGAAGCAAGATATTAACCAATTTGCTATCAGTGGAGGTGAGAAATTTCATGAAGCGTGGGATAGATTCAAGGACATGCTCAGGAAGTGCCCTCAACATGGGTTATCTAAAGCTCAATATATCAGTATATTCTATAATGGATTGGACTGTGAATCAAGAGTGCTACTTGATGCTTCTTCTAATGGAGCATTGCTTACAAAGTCATCCGTTGAGGCCGAGAGATTATTTGAAGACATATCGATGAATTCGAGGGATTGGCCTACTGATAGAGTTAGAGGTACGTATGTTCTTGGAAAGGTAGCTCAGGTTGAACAAGCAATGGTGAAAACAAAGAGAGAGGATGAGATCGTTTCGAGCTTGTCCAATATCAACAAGCTACTTGAGTCTCAACAGAAGCAGATCAGCGAGATATCTCAACGAGTGCCAATCATGCAGCAAGAGATGATGAATAATGGAACCATCCAAGAAGAATTGGAGGAAGCAAATTATGCCATGGGTCAAAGTATTCAAAGAACAAGGTACCCAAATCAAGGAAACCAGAATTACCAAGGGAACTATCGAGGGAACTTTAATAATCGTGGTCCCTCTAGTAGTTATCAACAGCAACCAAGGAGGCCTGAATTTTCATGGAGCAATACGAACAATGCAGTGCAACTTCCGATGGGTGTTGATCCGGGAGAAAAGGTGAAAGAAGGGAAGCCTGGTTTTGTGGATACTGTGAACCGGTACATGGTAAAGAATGATGAAAGAGTGAACCGCCTTGAGGCAAAACTTGAGAAAAAGATTGATGATCACCACAGAGATTTGTCCACTCAAGTGAAAGATCTCACATTGTTGATGGGTACAATTGCAGAGAATGTGAACACATTGACTCAAACTGTAGGAAAAGGGAAGTTTCTGTCTCAGAGTATAGAGAATCCAAAGTCGTGTAATGCCATCACACTGAGGTCGGGAACGCAGTACGAGGGACCGATGAGGCCAGAATCAAAGTTAGAATTTTCTAAGCCTCGGTTCAACCAAAATTCAGAGGGTTCGACCTGGCATACAGGTCGAACCATGGTCGAACCTCATCAACAAAAGCACTCTGTTTTGTCACAGGAACGGTTCGACCAACACTCAGAGGGTTCGACCTGGCATACAGGTCGAACCATGGTCAAACCTCATCGGCAAGAGCACTCTGTTTTGACGCAGGAACGGTTCGACCACGATCAAAATTGTTCGACCAACCCTTCAGGTCGAACCCAGGTCGAACCGAAGGATAGAGATTATACAGTGAAGCGGTTCGACCTCGGGGGCAATTGTTCGACCTCTAATGGTGGTCGAACCCAAGTCGAACCTCCGGAGCAGAATGAGATCAGTCTTCCAGGAGAGAGGTTCGACCAATACAATCCTGTTTCAACCTCTCAAACTGGTCGAACCCTAGTCGAACCTCGCCAAGATGTTTTGATTGATGCACCTGATGTTCCTTTTGATGTTGATACAACTCCAGTGGTACGGAATGAGCAAAGTACAGACATAATAGCTGAGAAAAATGGGAAAGAGCTAAGCGATTAAGAGCCAAAAAGGAGAAAGCGGAGAAGGTTGATCGTGATGAATGGGGGATTCCCAAAACAAAGATACCTCCACCGTTTCCCTACAAGCTAGTGAAGAAGGGGTTGGAAGAGAAGTTCAAGAAGTTTTCAGAGATAATGAACAAGATAAGCTTGAACATCCATTTTTCAGAGGCAATCATGGAGATGCCATATTATTCTCGATTCCTTAAAGACATATTGATGAAGAAGCGAAGCTTAACTGGAGTTGAAACGGTAAACTTATCTGAGAATTGTAGCTCAATTATTCAAAAGAAGTTGCCACCAAAGATGAAAGATCCGGGGAGCTTTACTATTCTATGTGAGATCGGGAAGGGGCCAGCACGGCGAGCTTTGTGCGATCTAGGGGCAAGCATCAATTTGATGCCGTTGTCCATCTTTCAGAAGCTTGGTTTGGGGGAGCTGACTCCGACAACTGTTGCTCTCCAATTGGCAGATAGATCAATGACGTTTCCGAAAGGTATTGTTGAAGATGTTCTTGTAAAGGTGGAGAAGCTAGTCTTTCCCGTGGATTTCCTTGTACTAGAAATGGATGATGACAAGGATAATGTTCCTTTAATCTTGGGGAGGCCATTCCTTGCTACGGCTGGAGCTATGATAGATGTTCGGAAGGGAGAACTGAAGTTGCGAATGGACAAAGAAGAAGTACTTTTCAACTTGGACAAAGCAATGAAGATGCCAATGGAGTCCCAGTGTTATAGTATTGACGTGGTGGAGGAGATTGTGAAGGAGGATATGTCTCTGATCTTGTCAAAGGATCCTCTTGAGACATGTTTGATGGAGTCTCTTACTTATCCCACTACGGAGCTTGACGGACTTTCTAACGAGGTATGTATTGAATTTCTTGAAAACTTACTTGCTTTGAGTGATGACAGGTTTGCATTGGAAAGAAATAAGGTGGAAGAAGTCAAATGGACCAGGAAGTACTTGCCTTTGGATAACGAAAACACTCCAGTGGAAGAAAGAAAAGAGGAGTTGAAACCATTGCCGGAACACTTGAAGTACGCTTTTCTTGGTAATAATGCACAATATCCGATAATTGTATCTTCTTCCCTTAATGAGGACCAACTTGAGGAGTTATTAGATGTCTTAAGGAAGTACAAGTCTGCAATAGGGTGGTCACTTGATGATTTGAAAGGTATTAGTCCTTCGTATTGTATGCATCGGATTAGGTTGTTGGATGAAGCCAAGGCGAGTGTTCAAAATCAGCGTAGGGTGAATCCCGCAATTCAAGAGGTGATAAGGAAGCAAATCCTTACGTGGTTGGATGCTGGAATTATATATCCTATTAGTGATAGTCCCCATGTGAGTCCATTGCATGTAGTTGCTAAAAAGGGGGCATGACTGTAGTGAAAGCTGAGGATGGAGAAGCTATAGCCACGAGGATTCCTACGGGATGGCGTACATGTGTGGATTACAGAAAATTAAATGAGAACACGTGTAAGGACCATTTTCCTCTTCCTTTTTTGGATCAAATGTTGGATCGTCTTGCAGGGTATGAGTTTTATTGTTTCTTGGATGGATACTCGGGGTACAATCAAATCATGATTGCTCTCGAGGATCAAGAAAAGACCATTTTTACTTGCCCCTACGGGACCTTTGCTTTTAGGAAGATGCCGTTTGGATTGTGTAATGCGCCTGCTACTTTTCAGAGATGCATGATGGCGATTTTTGATGGTTTGATAGAGAAGATCATGGAAGTATTCATGGATGATTTTTCAGTTTTTGGTTCTTCTTTTGATATTTGTTTGTCTAACCTTGCTATTGTTTTGAAGAGGTGTCAAGAAACTAATCTTGTCTTGAATTGGGAGAAGTGCCACTTCATGGTGAAGGATGGGATTGTTCTTGGGCATCATGTTTCCGCCAAGGGATTACAAGTAGATCGTGCTAAAGTGGTGGCAATTGAGAAGCTTCCACCACCGACCAATGAAAGAGGAGTGCGGTCCTTCCTTGGACACGCCGGTTTTTACAGGAGATTCATAAAAGACTTCTCAAAATACTCTAAGCCCTTATCTCATTTACTTGAAAAGGATATTCCTTTTATGTTTAATGATGAGTGTCTAACAGCTTTTCAAGTTTTGAAGGAGGCGCTTATTACTGCCCCTATCTTGATCACACCGGACTGGACTCAACCGTTTGTACTTATGTGTGATGCAAGTGATGTAGCACTGGGTGTGGTGCTCGGGCAGCTAAGGGAGAAGAAGTTCTGTGCCATTTACTACGCGAGTAAGACTTTCGATGCGGCACAGAAGAATTACACGGTGACTGAAAAGGAGTTTTTGGCTGTTGTGTATGCATTCGATAAGTTTCATCAGTATTTGGTTGGCATGAAGACGATTGTGTATACGGATCATTCAGCGATTCGGTATTTGATGGAGAAAAAGGAGACGAAGCCTAGGATTATAAGGTGGATTCTACTACTTCAGGAGTTTGACATGGAGATTCGGGATAAGAAAGGAACAGAAAATGTGTTGGCAGATCACTTGTCAAGGTTGGAGACTAGAGAATTGTGATAATTCATTTGAGTATATTGAAGAAATGTTCCCTGATGAGAAGATCATGGCTGTGGCTGTTGAAGGAACTGAGCGAGCGTGTATGGTCGCAGTGCAAGGTATGGATCCATGGTATGCGGATTATGTTAATTACATTGTCATTGGAGAAATTCCAAGGGATCTCAACCGATATCAACTTGCGAAATTTCGGAGGGAAGTTGAGACATTTATATAGTATGATCCGTTTGTTTACAAGATTTGTACAGATTCTATTGTCCGAAGATGTGTACCGAAGATGGAAATGGAGAGTGTGCTTGAGTTCTGCCATGCACAACCAAATGGGGGGCATTTCGGAGCGCAAAAGACTGCAGTTAATGTACTTCAATCCGCTCTTTATTGGCCTACATTGTTTAGAGATAGTGAGAGCTATGTGGCGTCTTGCGATAGATGTCAGTGTATGGGAAATATAGGTAGGAGAGATGAGATGCCAATGCAGCCTAGCATAGTTGTGGAGATATTTGATGTATGGGGGATCGATTTTATGGGGCCTTTTCCCCCGTCGAATGGGTTTCTCTACATTCTTCTTGCGGTGGATTATGTTTCAAAGTGGGTGGAAGCGATTCCTACTCGTGTTAATGACTCAAAAATTGTTTTATCTTTCTTGAAGAAGCATATTTTTGCCCGTTATAGAGTTCCTAGAGCACTAGTTAGTGATGGAGGTTCCCACTTCGTCAATAAATTTCTTGAGAAGGTTCTTAAGGATTATGGTGTTAAGCATAGGGTTACTACACCCTATCATCCGCAAGCGAATGGGCAAGCAGAGGTCTCCAACCGTCAAGTCAAACAGATTCTGGAGAAAGTGGCAGGAACTAATAGAAAGGATTGGGCTATGAAGCTTGATGATGTGTTATGGGGGTTCCGGACCGCTTACAAGATGGTGTTAGATATGTCACCGTATCAAATTGTCTATGGGAAGCCGTGCCACTTACCTGTAGAGATTCAACACAAAGCGTTTTGGGCTTTGCGACGCTTGAACTTGACCCTTAAGGATGTGAAGGAGTTGAGGATAACTCACATGAATCAATTGGATGAGTTTAGAAGTCGTGCTTACAAGAATTCAGAGATTTATAAGGAAAGAATGAAGAGGTGGCATGATTCTAAGATCTCATACAAGGAGTTCAAGCAAGGAGATGAGGTACTACTTTTTAACTCTCGTTTGAAGCTTTTTGCAGGCAAGTTGAACTCTAAGTGGACGGGACCGTTCATGATTCATCGAGCCTTAGGAGGGGGGAGTTTTGAGCTTATTGACAAAGATGGAGACGTTATCGCGGAGAATGGGCATCGAATGAAGCATTATAGGTCGCCGGATGATGCGTGTGTCATTTTTTATGATACCTTGATCTGATTTGGTACCGTCGTGACTCTCCGACGTTAAACATGAGCGCTTGTTGAGAGCTTACTATTCCGTTTTATTGCTTTATTTCTTTTGTGTGAGTAAGCAATTTTTATATTTAAGATGCTTACTAATCGGCAATTACATCTCTTTTCAAACTTAGTTTCGACTTACGTTTTTACTAAGTTTGGGGGGGTGTGATGTTATTACCTCATTGAAGCATTAAGAGTATAATCTTTTCTTTGTATTGTTTGTTAGGGGAGTTGGTTTTTGCGGCCATATTAAAATTTTAATCGATTTTGATGTGACGATTTTTTACAACTTGCCTAATGTTCAGTGATTTTTGGTTGTGTTTTCTTTTACGGAGTTACTCATGAATGATGTTTTGTGGAATAATTTTTGAAGTTGTGCTCTAGATTGTACCTAATGAAGTTGTGTTAAGCTTGAAGTGTGTAGTGAATGAAGAACACTCAGTTTTGAAAATCAGGAGGATGGTTCGACCAACACTAGGAGTGGTTCGACCAGTGCCAGAGGTCGAACAAAAGTAGAGGAGGTCGAACCGGCATCGAAAGTTGTCCAGTGAGGTGGTTCGACCTAAGCCATAGTTGTTCGACCTATTCAGAAGGTCGAACCTAAGGTCGAACCAGTCAGTTCAAAGCACTCTGTTTTCCAGAAGAGGGGTTCGACCAATTCAAGGATGGTTCGACCTGATCAGCAAGTCGAACCCAGGTCGAACCGAGAAGATCATTTGTCCAGAAGAGAGGTTCGACCTCATCATCCATGGTTCGACCTGTTCAGGAGGTCGAACCTGAGGTCGAACCAAGCCAGGTACGCGATTTAAGTTCGATTTTTCAGAGGGGTTCGATCACTTTTTTGAAATACCAAACCTCGAACCCTCTTCGAACCTCTACACCCTTGCACAAATTCTTCAATTACACTTGATTTCACACCGATTACACAACACTACACCTTGAATTTTCGATCCGGTCGCGAATTTGGGCGGGTTTCGTCGTGAGTTAGGGCTGAAATCGCGATTTTTGGTTGTTGTGTGTTCTTGATCGGTTGTTCACCATGGGCAAGTCAAAAGGTATGTTTTTTCAACTCAATTACTCTAGGATTGAAGGTTTAGATAAGAAATTCGATGTGAATAAGAGGATTGATGTTGAGTATGGTTGAATTTCATGGTGAATGTTGATATTGTGACTTGTTCATATGAATTCTTGTTTCTTGGTTTTTGGTTGTTTGATTATTGATAGAACTTGAATTTTTATGTGGATTGATCAAGGATAGAACATATCATAGAATGAGCATGTTGATTTGGTTTGAAATTGATGAAATTGAAGTAGTTCATTGAGAGAAACATGTTGAATTTTTTATTGAATTGCTTGAATTGATTAATGCATGTTTGTTGGTTATGTTTTGATGATTAAAGAAGGTGTGATTGAAGATGTTTTGAGAATGTTGAATAAGCAAGTGGTGTTGAGATGATAGTTTGTGTGAATATGCATTGATGCTTGAAGTCTTGAGTAGAGTATGTGATGTGCTAGTAAAATACTTGCTTTCTTGTCTTGTTGGTTGGATTGAAGTATTTGTTTTCAGGAAAGGGACAAGGATCAAGTAAAGGTAAAGGAAAGGCAGAGGAGGAAAGATCGAAGAAGAGGCATGACAGGCCTTCGAATTTGGACAAAGTGACAAGGAAACTGAGGCTACAAGATCGTTTACCCGATAACTTCAAGATTCAGATGCAAGATTGGGATGAGATCAAAGAGAAGTGGGAAGAAGTTTCAGACAAGATAGCTCGCACTCGATACCAAGATGATGAAGCGATGAGGATAATGAGAATAGGGGATGATATATTTTGGATGTTTGATCAAGTAGGGATCCGAAGATTCATGGAGTTGAAGAGGCCGACGTACTTTCATGTTACAGCGGAAGTAGTTTGCTCATTTGAGATGGAGAAGGACCCGCTTGGGTACCCATATCAGTGTACATTTCAGCTTGGCGGAGTGAGTAGAAGATGGACGTCTGAGGATTTCAATTAGCTGTTTGAGACGCCTTTAGAGATCTCTCGTTTAGAAAATGCTGCATTCAGTGCAAAACGGTTTTGGAGGGAGATCACCGGGGAGATTCGTGATTATAAGACCAGACAGGCTCGTGCTTCCGCAATAAAGAACCCAGTCTTGAGGTACATGGACCGCGTCCTGAGCAACACGTTATTCGCCCGCTCGGAGGGGAGTGTTGTTTCTAGAGGAGAGCTTTACGCCCTGTGGTGTATGCTAAACGGGGTGAAGTTCAATGTTGGAGCTTATTTTATTGCGCAGCTGAATCGATTCAAGACCATTAGATTTCAAAAGGTGAATATAGGAGGGTTATTGACGATCGTGGCTGAGCATTACAACTTGGATCTCACAGGCTTTACACCAGTAGAAGGAGAACCTGATTTGATGCTGAGCACGTGCGTGAAGGGAGGATTTGCCCATTTTAGAAATGGAGATTGGTTTTTCACGAGGGGTCTCAAGCCTTTCGAATTTATGTTCCCCTTCGACGTGAGCAACTTGACAACTATTCGGGAAGCAAGGAGTAAGTTAATGAATTCTCTTGGACATACCGCCTTATCCGTGGCAGTGAAGTCATGTGGTGATTGGAGAGCGGTAGCGCAGATGTATGCTGAGGGGAGGATGGCTGAGTTACAGCAGATCGTTGATCAAGGAGAGTTCCGTCCACCTCAGCCACAGCAGCCTGAAGAGGAGGATCAGGTAGATGAGCAGCCAGAGATGCAGATTCCAGAAGAAGAGCAGCATGATGCGCCTCAGCATGCTCCGGTACCGCAGCAGCGGCGAGCAGTTCCAGGTACTCGAGAGCAGCTTCGCTTGATTCATGAGCAGCTGATCGTGGTGGTAGCTGCATAGCAGGAGACGAACAAGCAGCTCGCGCTCGCTAACGCCAACTACGCCACGCTGAACGAAAGGTACTCTGCCTTGGATGAGCGTGTTGGTAGAGTGAGTAGTCGAGTGGATATGATGGATATGCACATTACCAGTCTGTGCCGAGCTGTGGAAAATAGGATGGATGAGGATGACGATGATGATGAGGATGATGATGCTCCTAGGGAGTAGTTTCAGGTTTTCTTTTGGCTTCTCCGAGTCATCTTATCTCCCATTCTTCTTTGTATTTTTACAGATTGGGGTGTGATTCATGTGTGAGTGGCATGTACTTGATATAGTTGATCTTGTATCATTGTTTTGTATATGGGTTATTGATTCTGTGCATTCATGTGTTTACATGTTTATTTTCATTGGAAAGAGCATGAATAATTTGTTAAGTATATGGAATTCATGAGGAATTGATTTTGATTATGTGCTATGAGGAGTATTAGGAATTGATTACCTATGTGAGGATTTGAGCCTTTATCATGATTAATCATGATAGTTTATTTTTGAGAGAATCATTCGTATGAACGTATTCTAGAACTTGGCTTGGAGTCTTGTGTGAAACTTACAATTGATGAAATATTAGGATATGATCTTAGGCCATTTTTGATTAATTGAGTCACTTAGCCAAATTTTACCTTTCCTAATGATTTTAAATCTTTGGTAGCCCTGTTTGAGCCTTTTAAAAGCTTTTTCTTTGGCAAGCCAAATGTAAGAGCCTTAATTACCTTATTTGAGCTTTGAAAATACCCTATTCATTGGTAGAGAGAGTAAGGTGAATAAGTGTGGAAGAAGAAAAGGAAGATGGAATGAGGTTTAGTAAGAAAAGTGCATGGTTAAATCTTGTTAGGGGTAGTGCCTGAAATTGATACCCGAATTGCTTATACATGGGGCTTGAAATTTTTAAGAAGCAACCGAACGATGTTCGAGAAGGGTAGTGCCTACAACTGGTACCCGAGCGATCAAAAGAAGAATGATGTTGATGCAAGGAAGAGAAGGAAAATTGAAAATTGCAAGTGCAAGATAAGAATTTGAGGAGAATGTGAAGCCGAATGAGAAATCAAGAACCTCCAAGGTAACTCTCTACTAGTGTCTTAAGTCACTATGACCAAATTTTCCTACCCTTTCCAAAGAGCCAACATTACAACCTAGAAACAAGTCCTTTGTGATCCTAGTATTAATCTAATGTAAGTTGATTTTTGAGACCTTTGCCAAGCTTATGGTTACGCGTGAATATGAATTGATACGAGTGTTTATACTAGCCTATAGTGCCTCACGCACGAGCGAAATAGAGTAAAGACTTATCTTGTCAGCGAGATTACTTAGTACTCCGAATGGTGTGTGATTGGATTGATTTTTTATGAGTGAAATATATGATGCAAGTAATTCTTGTTTGATTCAATGAAGTGACATGTGTAATATGTGTTGTACTAGATCTTGTTGAATTATACACGACTCCTGTGGTTTAAATTGGTTGCCTCGGGACGAGCAACATGCAAGTTTGGGGATTTGATGAGTGTGTAAATTCACAAGTTTGGCGCTATGTTTTGTGCTAGTTTTGGAGAGTTTTGATGTGGAAATAGGTGGAAAACCTATATATATTGTGAATTAGCATGAATCAGGTGTTAGTGGAGCTATTTGAGTGTTTTCTTAGCAAAAACGGAGTAGAAGAGCCAAGAATCGAAGAGACGGAGTCGAAGCCATACGAACCGCCCAAGAATTAGGTGGGTTCGACCTGGTTGGAGGAGGGTTCGACCTCTCCAGCAGGTCGAACCAACATTGCTGAGCTTGCAGAAGAGGATTCGACCACGACTCGAGTGGTTCGACCTGTCCATCAGGTCGAACCAGTTCGCAGGAAAGAGGATTCGACCACGACGTTTGAGTTCGACTTGCCAGTTGGTCGAATCGGGAGCAGGAGTTGTCCAGCGATGAGGTTCGACCTGGGGTTCGACAAAGGCCTAAGTAGTTCGACCTGTCCAGAAGGTCGAACCTGTGCAGAATTCTTCCAGTAGCGGGGTTCGACCTGGGGTTCGACCTGTGGCCAGTTGTTCGACCTGTTTGACGTGGTCGAACCTATGCGCGAGAACTTACCTTATCCGGATTTTCGAGGCCGAAACGCGTGAGATCACTTAGAAAGCCCATTCCAAGCCCTAGAGACGTGATTACAAGTATAAAAGGAGGCTCATACAGAGAATGAAGAGAGCTTTTGATCATCAATCATAAGAGAGACAAGAGTAGAGGTGGTGATCCATCCGGAGGGCTGTGACAGAGGTTCGCTGAAGGTTCAAGTAAGAATGATCAATCTAACCATGATTGTTCCTAGATCAATCATGGGCTAGAACCACCTTGGTAGTTCTAGGGTTATGAAAGTTTCATGATGTAATTCGTATTTCGTGTGTAAAACTCCATACAACACTACTTGTGGTTTGTTTTATATAAGATTGCATATTTAATCCATACTCATAGTCATTTTGTGCATCAATGATCATTGTGTAGAGTCTGAATACATAACATGGTTATTGATTGAGTGCGTTCACTACTGAGCAGGGTTTATTGTTATAATTCTAAGTGAAGGGATTACGAAGTCTTATTAGAACCGTCTTATATGAATATTCATGAATTGAATTAAATTCGGGTTGATGAATAGGATGAAGAGTATAACTTTATAGTACCTAAAAAGGGAGATCAAATCGGGTTAGATTCTAGACGTAGAAGATAATTGATTATGATAGTACCTAGAAAGGGGGGTGAAGTATATCTCTTGCTCCGAGGTTATTCACACGTGTTACACGCATGTTTACTTGTGTTTATAGAGTAGATATGCATGGTTTAGTGATGCGTCCACAAACCACAGGGCAGAGTCAGACATCATCACATGAAAATACGAATTGCTAGTGAAACTGGATCACCCGACGAACTACCTATTATTCTTATTGATGACAACTCACTTTTCTATACTCTTACTATTTCTTTTTGCTATTTCGATTAGAAGTTATTATCTATTAAACCTTTACAATTACCAAACATAGTCTAAAATATACTAGAAGATAACAAAATTGATATTTAGCGTCCCTTGGGTTCGATATTGTAACTTGGTCATCTTCGCGACTACAATTGATATCCTTATACTTGAGGATTAATTTATGTGTTGAGAAAACCCCTATCAACATGCACTTAGATAAATTCACATGCCAAACGAGTATGGACTGTATCATTTTATGAAACTTGAGATAAGTATAACATCCTTTCTTATGATCCGTATTACCGTGATCAAAATGATATATTTTGCCTTTCTTAAGTCCTTCATTTCTACCGCTTTATTAACCGTACCCATACGCCCGATAATACTCTTTCATTGTCTCCAATGAGTAAGATACTATCTACGTATAGTACAAGAAACACCACCACATTTCCGTCACTCTTTACAACACACAAGACTCATCTGCTTATTGATTTAAATCTATGCCACTGGATTACCTAATCAAAACAGATGCTTCACTTTTTCAAAGCTTGCTTTTAGCCCATCTCTGGACACTTTTAAGCTTTCTTTCACAATGCTCTTAGCCCTTTGTAATGAATCACTCTGGTTGCTTCACATAGATATTTTCATCAAGACTTCCAATCAGGAAAGCTGTCTTGACATCTATTTGCTGTTCCTCATAATTCAATATGAGCAGCAATAAATAAAAAAATCCGGATCAACATAAGCATAGCTACCAGCGAACATGTTTCCTCATAATCGAACCATTTCTTTCTGAGTACATCTTTTCGCAACAAGCTTTGCTTCCAAGATTTTCACCTTTCCGTATGATCCTCTTTTATTTCCTTTGACCACTTGCAATGGCTTTTATACCATTTAGTGGTCATTCAAGTTCCCACACTTAATTTAGAATCCGTAGATTCTATTTCAACATTGATTGCAACTTACTAAGATTCTGCATTCTAATCTTGTAGTGCTACATCGTATCCGTGGGACAATACCATGTTCACTAGGGATCAAGTCTCACGACTCTCCCAAAACATATATTTATGGATTGTCAAACAACTCTCTCACTACGATAAGACACTACATGTAATTGTGTATCAGACGTGACACGCGTTGCAGTTTACCTTGTGGCATATCCTCTTGTACACTTGGTACTTTAACTTTGTGTTTTCCTCTCACTTCCTTTAGAACAACTCATACATGGGTTTGTGATTTATTACATAGTCCTTTTCCAAAAAATCTGGTGTTTGTGTTAACAAGTACCCTTTGATCTTTTGGACTAAATAAATCACCCTCCATTTTTCTAGGATGTCCCACAAACAGACAAAACGTTTTACGAATTACTGTATCTAGGGCATATCCATAAAATGAATTTAATTATTCCAAATAATTCATCATCTATCTAATCATAACCATAAGAGCCTTATTCCTTCTATCCACCACACCATTCAGCTGGGGCATGCCCGGTGTAGTCAACTTGAGATTTAATCTCAACTTCTGATTAATAGCTCCTAACTATCCCAAGAGGTATTCGCCATTACGATTAAATCGTAATGACTTAATATATTTTTCATGACGCTTCACTGTACCAGTCTTGTAATTCTTGAATTAATCAAAGAACTTAGACATGCAGTGCATCAAATAAATATATTGGTATCCAGAATAATCTTTGAATATTCATAATCACCTCTCGCCTGGATAATATTAGGTTCGCTTGAATCAGAATGAACTAATTCCAACATATATATCTTCGGCTCTACACCCCACAGCCTTGAAAAGGCAGTTAATCATTTTTACTTCCAAGCAAGACTCGCAAGTCCGATAGTTTTCACTTCAGATAAACCTTACGGTCTATCGGCTATCAACTTTTGAATCCTACCTAAGTAAAATGAACTAATCTTAGATGCCAAATGTATGTTTTAGTTCATCTCCGAAGGTTCCTTTCTCTTACTAATATTAGAAGATGCATTATTAATTACTATTTATTGCATCTGTGAGATGTGCATGATTCAAGAGTTTACATAGTATCCACCAACGTACTTTAACGGATTATAGCCTCATTCCTCATTAATATGACCATGTCATTTAAATGAAATGAAGTATCCATCCGTTAACGCATAGAAACCGAAATCAAATTCTTTCTATGAAATGTACGTAAAGACAATTTCTCATAATCAATCGTTTATTCTTTATCATGAGATAAATAAACAACTCCCACTGTAATAGCCACTACCTTTGTAGTTTTACCCATGTTATTAACAATCTTATCCTTATTCAGTGATAAACATTTAGTGATTCCAGTATCTACATACTTCGTGTCAGTAGATGCCATCACTAATCATGTTTAAACCATTAGTAAATAAGATATTAAACTTGTTCACATCATGATGAAAAATGGCTTTTTTTTGCCACATGTTTTGTTAGAAGTTTCCCACCATATACAACCTCTCGTATTTCAGGTAGAACTTGCTCAAAACATCCAGGCAAATTGTGAAGAATAAATTGATTTAGGTTTCCCTTTCAATTTCTATTCCAAGCTTTTCCAATTCATTCATCAATTCAACCATGATCTTCTGCCTTTTAATTTACTCAAGTATCCGAAGAGTTACATGAGACCATCATATTTCTATGAACCTCTCATCTCTTCTCTAGAGACTTTAATAGACATCATGAGACGTCCTTTGTGAGAATATACATGTATTTTCTTAAGCAGTAATTTTCAACACCAAGATTCTTTTCTAATCATCTAATTTGGACAAGTAAATATAATGTCTTTTAGTTAACAATTAATGAAATAAAACCATTCGAAATTCAGAGAATCATAAATAAATATTCCGATCAAATCTTCAAATTTTATTCTTTTATATTGATTCCCTCAAAACAATATAAAATAAAATTCACCGACATCTCAAGCACCGTGAGTCTGCAAGCCACGATAGTGTGGACGTTTACAAACCCGAATATTTACAAGAAAGGTTTTACCCATTAATTTCATTTGTCAACCTCACTTTATGACAAAATAATTAATAGTCGGTTCCTCTTTAGCCATGCAAATAAAAGCAGTGACTCCGATGGGGAGGATACTTATTATTTACATCTAAGTGTACACCATTATTTGACCCCAAGTCCGCGGCCCAAGCTTGTGTGCCTTACAGATGGAGAAGTACACACGCTCTCGGATAACTTCCTACAGTCATCAATTACAAGTTTGTACCAGTGAACCGCATATAAACTCATCCGATAGGGAGGAAGGTCTATGCCAACGCGCAAGTTCATATGCACCACATTACAAATGTAATTATTTAATGAAGTCTGTTCCAGCAATCCATGAATAAACTCATCCGATGGGGAGGAAGGCTCTAATGCCGACGCGCAAGTCTATTCACATTTCTAACAAACCAATAATGGAGGCCGCGGGAATTTATTAACAATCCCCTTTCCCACTTAGTTATTTAATATCGAGGGTTTTTAACATGCATATAATATTCAGGAATAAAATATACAACCTAGACATGCTTCTATTAACAGCAATTTAATCACATAGAACATGCCTTTCATATATAACAATTAATTGTCAAGTTAAAACAATTAAATCAGTTATATATTATAATTAATTGCATAATATGTTAGATCAATTAAATAGGCCTAGCTGACCCAAAAATCATTAGCATAAAATGAGCAGCCCATTAATAAAATAATTAAGCCCATTTACCCTGCCAATTTATGCATTAAGGTCTAGCCCAATATTTAACCTGGCCCAACATCAACCCCACAATTAATAAAATCCAGCAGTAAATATTGCCCAGCAGCCCATTTCCATTTTAATTAAAATTGGGCCCAGCTGAGACACCCCACACATCAAGCCCATTGCCAGCTCAATAAAATTGGGCCCAACTGTACACAGGCCCAAAATCCATTGGCCAGCAATTAAAAAATGGCCCAGCCCATTTGCTTGCTGCCCTATTGCGCTGAACGCCATGGATGCGAAGCAAATAGAGACGCCGTATAACCTCAGCCATGGACTTGCCATTATTGATCCCTTCTGGAATCGCCGCTCCAACCGATGCCGAAGACGATCGCCAAGACCACGCAGCTTCACCGGCCCACCACGAAACCACCAGCCTTTACCGACAGCAACTTCGTTGTTGTACCAGTCAGCTGCAGTCTTTGCTTCCAGCGAACATCAACTCGTCGGAACACAGTAGTGACCCGGCTAGAAGCTGCTGTAGTTCGTCTGGCGATGACGTGTCCAGCATCACCATCTTCCGCCAGCCACCAGAGTTGTGCCACCAATCTTCCATCAAACAACAGATTGGCCGACTCCAGCGCATGCTCCCTCAATTGCGACCACCTACCACTATCACCCGAACGCCCGCCGTGAGGCTCGCCCGGAAGTGGGTTCGCCATTGACCAGTCCCACGCCGGTCAGCCGCGCTCCACCATCAGCGCCGCCGGATCTGCGTCGATCAGCCCCGATCCACCTGGATCTGCCTCGAATCGCCCAGCCAGAACTCTCCCTCAATAGAGCATCGCCGTCTACACACTAGCAAGCGGCGGCGGTTACAGTCGAGCCCGGAATCTATTGACGCCGCCTGCTCCATCCCCGTCCATTACTCACCACCCGCTGCCGACCGTTTGGTCCAGTCTTGCATCGGCTGTCGCCATCGATCAACTTGTGTGTGTGGGGGGAAGGCTCCAGTGTGATATGGCGTGAATGGTTAGCATTAGGATTGTGTATCAATTGATGATGGATTATGTGTTTGTTCAGTATAATCATTCACAATAATCATACACAATTACATGAATAATTGACACATTTTAAATCCCAAAACACAGCTTTCTATCATGATAAGGAACACACGAATGGCTCAAAAAAAATATGTAATTAAATCCAGATTAAATCAATAAATCATATAATCACAAAAACCCAACCTAACGATTCACGTTTCACCACGAAACTAATGCTCTGATACCAATTATTGGCAATTGGATCGTGTGGTTCAACGTGATCCGTTTAGGAATTCAGGCAAACAAACAGCGGAAGCAACTAAACGTGTTTACCATACTTCTGGGTCGATGTAGAGGATGAACAGCAGTGAACCACCTCTCAATCTTCTGCTGTATGTCCCAAGTCGAATCCTGCTGTTGTGTGGGCAACAATCCGCAGAATTCTCTCAATCTGCTCCTATTCTTTCTCTCTGTCAAATGAGGCACTCACTTAGGGTTAACAGGAGCTGAGATGACTTATATAGTTGGGCTACAGTAGGGACCAGGAGGAGAAATTGAACTGGGCCTCAATTGAATTTAATTAACCAAGCTTAGCCCAAAGCTTTTAATTAAATTCAATAATAATAATATAGTCCACTAAAATATTATTATTGCACTACCCATCCAATCCCAAATTATGTTCTGGGCTCCTTCTTATTATAAGCCCGATGGTCTCCCCATGTTTAAGATATACAATAAGCCCGATGGTCTCCCCATGTTTAAGATATACAATGTCCATTAATTAATTAAGTTACTGACAACTCAAATTAATTAATATCTCATCCGAGAGTAGTACCACTCAACCTTATTATCATGCCGGAAATTAATCCACTTGCAAGATTTACATGATAAACCTTATGAGCTCCTCAAGGGGACATCATCAACCTATGACGGACATGGATTCCTTCTACAATCAACAGCACACCATAGATACATCACTACTTCTCAACTCACCGAGTTTGTTGATTTAATAATGTAAATCTCACCCATTGATGAATCAAAGAAATACATACTGCCCTACGTGTTGAGGTTATTGTATAGGGATTAAGAGCACTAACTTCCATAATAACAGAGATCAAGTTCTACTATATAGTCAGTATAAGAAGAACGATCTCAAGCAGTCCTGCTCAATACACACAAGTGCACTAATGTGATTCTATAGCCAAGACAAGCTAATACCAAACCACACTACAACCATACCGATAGAGAGTCCCCGTCTATCTCGGTTGTGAGCATCTGTTTATACTTTATAAGAAAACCGATAATATGATCTTCCGCGTGTTGTCGCACAACATATTATCTACAGTATAAAGTAAGTGGACTATTGCATTATGCATATAAAATAAATTATAAGATGCAATTATTTGATCATATGATTCTCATTTCAAATATTGTTATAAGATTGTTCATACTAAAGCTAGACTTTTAGTATACAATCCAACAGAAACAACAATCTTACCTTGTTAAAGTACTTAAAAGGTACAATATGGATCAATGCAAGTCTGTTACAACACCTGTCAAGCAAGGATTGACTCTGTCACTACATAATAGAGCTAAATCAGATAGAGAAGTAGCTGAAATGAGCAGGATTCCATATGCAAGTTTAATGGACAGTCTTATGTATATGG
The DNA here is from genome assembly GCA_023678885.1 of Pogostemon cablin. NCBI lineage: Eukaryota > Viridiplantae > Streptophyta > Magnoliopsida > Lamiales > Lamiaceae > Pogostemon > Pogostemon cablin. The sequence goes on along the minus strand of CM042989.1, from coordinate 11,206,660 downwards.
TTTGTAGTAGGCCTGATATTGCTTATGTAATGAGCTTGATCAATAGATTCTTAAGTTATCCAGGGAGGCAGCATTGGGAAGCAGTCAAATGGGTTTTGAGATATGTCAAAGGGACTGAGCAAACTGGATTGAAATTTCAGAAAAGGAAAACAAAATCAGGAGTTGTTATTGGATATGTTGATGCTGATTTTGCAGCAAACTTGGATTCTAGAAAGTCTCTTACAGGGTATGTGTTTAATATGTATGGCACATCAGTAAGCTGGAAGGTAAGCCATCAGTCTGTAGTGGCATTATCAACTACAGAAGCTGAGTTTATTGCCTTGACAGAAGCAATTAAAGAAGGAGTATGGCTTGTTGGTTTGCTGAAAGAATTGGGGGAATATCAGGATATTATAGTAGTGTATTGTGATAATCAAAGTGCAATACACTTAGCTAAGCATCAGGGATATTATGAAAGGACCAAACACATTGATGTTAAGCTATACTTTGTAAGAGATATGGTGAAAAGTGGATTTGTTGAAGTAAGAAAGATTGATACAGCTGTGAATCCAGCTGATGGTCTTACTAAAGCATTGCCAGCAGCAAAATTTAAGCTGTGCAAGACTTTAGTTGTATGTATGAAGACATAAAGGTTGCTGCTCCTTAAAAGCAGCAAAATAGGGAGAGGAGATCAAGATGTGTATGCATACATCTAAGGTGGAGATTGATGATAATAGATGCATGCATGAGGGAGTTTAACATGTGGAGTATGTTCATTGGAGGCTTGGCTATGATCATCACATGTTGCATGCGTGCTGGAAGCAAGAAGGATCAGTTGAAACAAACTAACAACTCAATTGTTGGAAAACTGCCATTTTGGTGCAGTGGTGAGCAGCCGATTTTTGGAGCGATTTTTGGGTAGTTTGTCTAGCTACTTGTGACCAGCTAGATGGTTGTATCTCAACTACTAAGTGAGGGCTATCTAGTGGAGGTTTAGCCAGATCAATAGGTTGAGGGTTAGCTAGATATAAGGGCTCAAAGTTGCTTGATCACATAAGTTTTTCACATTCTAGAGTTGACAGTTTTGAGCTGCGTTTTCAGTTCTTGTTGCATCAGATTGAGATCAATCTGTTCTTGGTTGTAAGAATTGAGTGATAATAAAGTTTTTTCTCCCCAAAGTGGATGTAGGTTATTCATAACCGAACCACTATACATCTTTGTGCAAGTTTTTTTTCATTTCAAGTTCTATCATTTTATGTGTGCATATTCTTGAGTGTTTGTAAGGTTATTGAGTGTGTTATCACGTCAAAAATTAAAGTAACTTTTGAGGTTGTGGGATAAAGTGATGTTTGTCATTTTTAAGTTGTGAACAAAATTGTGGGACGGACAAATGTAGAAACGTGAACAAAATTGTGGGAGGGAGGGAGTACAATTCTTTCGTATAACATTTTTCACAATTAACTTAGCGCAAAACTTTTTGTGAACAATCCCATGGAGTGATTTCAATAGACCCATGGAGTGATTTCAATAGGAGGGATAAAAAATGAATACTTTAACAAAAATCAAATACTTGAAAAATAATAATGATGTAGTGACCTATTTCATGATAAATGACAACATTTTAAAGAAAAATAATAGCATTCCTTATTAAAAAAATAGTAATAACTATTTTTTTTTAAAAAAAAGTGTATGAAACCAGTAATAACTTAAAATAAAAATAAAATATTTCAGCTTTAATTAGGAATTTTTGACGAATTCTCTCATGGGGCTGGCTATTCGTACCCCCCAAAATTACTAAATGTACCCAAAAAATATTTAAATTAAATTATCATTAATTAATAAGACATTATTACCCTTATAAAACTTATATATATTCGAATGCAACAATCGAACTGTCATGTATATTATCTGTTCAGTTGCAACACTCGAATAGAACAAAGAATTTATTTATCATATCTGTTTGGTTGCAACAATCGAACAGAACAAGAATGGAACATGATTTGTGATTTTTTTAATTCATATCTACTTTATTAAATAGATAAGATAACAGATAAGTTTTATGGACATCATTGATCTTAAAACAAAGATGGTGATTTCTATTCCGGTGAAAGTAAGCAAGTTTATGTTGATTCTATCAACAGAAGTGACGGTGGTAGTAATTATGATTTAGACAAATTTATACGACATAAACTATTTTGGATCTATCCAAACTCGAAGTTAGGATGTGATCATCTGTTTCTAGAAGTACTAATGCAAATAATGTGTGGAAATTACAAATCAACTACAAGAATGTACCACCCAAGATATAACCAAATTTAGGCTTATCCAATGTGTTTCTTCTAATTCCAATAAAGATCGGATCCTTTTGTTTTGGGAGGAATAGCTTCTCATCATATTGCAGCAGGTACATTGGGCATATTAGCGGGTCTATTCCATCTTAGCATTCGACCGCCACAACGTCTATACAAAGGATTACGTATGGGAAATATTGAAACCGTACTCTCCAGTAGTATCGCGTCTGTCCTTTTTGCAGTTGCTGGCAGTTGCTGAAACTATGTGGTATGGTTCAGCAGTTGTTGCAACCGAACATATATATTTTTTAAGGATAATTATGTCTTATTAATTAATGATAATTTAATTTAAATATTTTTGGAGAACATTTGGTGCGCTTGGTTAACTACTTTGACTCAGCATGAGAATGAAATTCAAGATAGTGTTCGGTTCAATACTTTAATTTTCATATAAAGTAATTTCATATCCCAAATGTTGGGAATCCCATTTCTCAAGATTTTGAGGGGTATTACTTTCATGTCAACCCATGTGCTGTCTTTATTCTTTGTTTCTTTATTTCTTTTAAAACTATTTTTATTTTTTCTAATTTAAATATTATTTTAAAAATGAAATTAATTTTGTATTTAAAAAAAATTTAAAAAAATAAAAAATACATCATATTTCCATTCCCAAAGATTTTTAAAATAATCCAATCAAAATGAATGATCCCTTCCCTCATTTATATACTCCTATACACCACTCCACCGGTTGTCCACCTTCCCCCTTTACTCTTCAGTCTCCACTCTACAGGACGCTGTTACTTGTGTGTTACTTGTGTATAGTCGTATGTTTCTTCCTCCTCCTCTCTCTTCCTTATTCTTCCTCGTCTATTCCTCCTACGCATGCCCCAGCCCTTCCAACCGGATACGCATCCTGACGGCGCTTCTCCACATTTGTGTAACTCTGTAAGTCTACCATTCCACCACTCTCTTTTCGTGTACTTAGATTTTTCCGGCAGTTTCTCTTATTCCTCTCCCCCTGCTTCTAATTGGATTAGCCACATCCCTCCCCTCTTCACTGTTGCTGTCCGATTATCACGCTTTGCTGAGTTTGCTGGACTCCATTTGTTAATTAAAATCCGCTGATTTGCGAATTGCTAGAATGTAATCTTTTCAGAGTATTTCATTATGCTGTGAACCTTATATTCTGTTTTTTAATGTGACCCAAGCAACTCTTCCATTCCAGCTGGGAGTATTCATAGCTACTTTTCCAAAGTGCATGCATGTATTGATTTCCTGAGGCATCAATAGAGCTATGTAATTTCTGGTTGTGAAATTAAAATTTGTTTATAGTTAGTGGCTCTAATTTTGCTATTTTAATGTAAGCGATCAATTCTTGAGGAGAAAAATGATGAGGTGAACATAAAAAGGTGTATATAATTCTACTGTTGTTTTGTTAGTGAAGACTTTTATGACTTCTCATGTCTTTTTATTTAGGAAGATGAAGATTCCAGTCATGAAATTCAAGAAATAGATGCATATTCTTATTTGGTGTATGAAATTGAAATCCAAAAACAGGGCTATTTATTGGGGTTGAGTGTTCTATGATCTTATATGTTACAATGATTTAATTTAAAAGTATAGGTTATTAGAATGTTGTGTGCAACTTATAAAGTAAGTTGTGGACATGTGTATATTACAGCTTTGTCTTATCTGCACTTACTCTGCCATCTTATCTGTATGCTCCGCATCCTACTTTCACCGGTTAAGAGATAATATAATTCACTCTTCCAACTTTGCTTTCTTCCAATCTTGCATTTTTTTTCTGCATGGTCGTGATTGTCTTCTTCACCGCTAACACATGTATGGTTTAACGTCTCCCGCCCCCCCGCTGTCTTTACAACTCCGTTCTTTCTCCAACCGGTATGTTTTCCCAAATCTGTGTTTGTGTTCTTGCATACAATTTGTTCGAATAATTGTTTAAACTAAATCTCTCTCACATGTTCGAGTTAGATTGGATTGTTGATTCTTTAATAGTGCATTTTCCAAGTTTCATGCCTCCTCAGAGCGCCTGAGGTGTGCCTCTTAACAACTAAAAAATTTTGTTGCTTAGTATTAACTTTTGTCTACTTCGTTGTTTGGTAATGATGTGGGGACCTTATTTGCTCCTTCCAAATTATGATTTCACTTGCTTTATTTCATTGTTGATGTTCTATATTGACATTTAAAAATAGTGGATGACCTTTAATCTAGACCAATTTCACTTATCCTGAAAAAACTTTTTAATAATTGGGTTTTGCATTTCTCTAATAATTCTTTTAGCTATTGTTGGAATTGGGGCATTCATTTAAGTCATTTCACTGACCGCGATTTCAGACAAACTAGGCACACTCTCAACCATCACGTAGATTTTTTTTTTTTTAATTCTTATATTGGGCCTTGATGGACATTTAGCTCTTTCAATAGGTCTGTGAATTTCGGCGGCCAGTGGTTCGAAGCTGGAATGATATACTCCCTCCGACTCTAGATAAGTGTCCGTTTTCTTTTTTCATGTGGATTAAGGAATATAATATTTTAAAGTATAATGAGGTGAGAGAAATATTATTTTAATGTATAGTGGGTAGTTGTATCAGTGTTCAGTGTGGGCCCCATGTGTAGTGGGTTGAGTATAATAATATTATTGTATGTGTCACATCAACCCAAAAAGGAAATGGATACTTTATATTGAGACTGACCAAAATGGCAAAATGGACACTTATCAGAGGGACGGAGGGAGTATAAGTTTGGGTTTATATTTATCAACTTGAAGAGTTTGTGACGATATTAAGAAGTAGCTTCTTAACATGATTGAATTTGTTGCTTTGTGGCTCTGAGTCTTGATTTAGACATCAGTAATCTTTGAAATTCAGTTTAGAAAGACCTTTTGGAACTGTAACATCCCAAAATTTTAGAAAAAAATGCTTTCTTAAAAATGGACTTTTAGTCTAATAAATAGCGGAAGCATAAAATTTAATAAAAACTTAATACTCGTAAATTCTTAAGCATAATATGTTCTAGTTCTTGAATGAAATCATAAATTATCATTTATTTATTTTCACCGCCTCCCGAATCACCGCCTCCTCTTCAGTCTAAAAAATATTTAAGTTTGAGGGTAAGCACTTAAAGCTTAGTGAGAGAATTTTATACATAAACTTAAATACCAAGCAAAAACTTTGATTCATTTCATAGACATATATAATATCACGAATCAAATAATATTATGAATACTTTTCATGTCTCAAAACACATCAACTCATGATACTTTTTATGTCTTAAATCACATCATTCCATGGTACTTTTTATGTCTCTTTTATATGATCGGTCAATATAAATTCGTTTTCCCCGAGGATCTCTCCCAATCCCGACACCTCTAGGGCCCTGGCACGTCTCAAGTGTCTTTTAAAACACTAGTAAAGTTTAATTTTCATGTCTCAATACCTTTGAAAGTACTTGTAAAATATTTAATTTTCATGTCTCGAATACGTGCAAGAAAAGCATGTGAGCAGTTTTATTTTCATGTTGGAAGAACTTTAACGTTTGAACATTCATTTGCATGTAGGCAAAAATGCATTCCGTTTTATGTCAAAATAAACATATACTTGCATTTAAGTAAACATATAAATCTTTCCTCACCTTAAGGAGTTTAGAATGTAGGAGGAAGAAGAAGAAGTTGGGAGATCTCCTAGCTTTAGGGACTACTTCTCCAACCATGATTCTTGTGTGAGATTTCAGTGTGAAAATGAGGGTTGAAAGGCTGATATTTATAGGTGAGAATCCTCCCATTAATCCCTTGAATTGTGGTGACTGATTTGAAAATAATTGGAGTGTGATTAGGGGTTTTGAACTTGGCCAAAAACAGGGATGAATCTATGTTGAGAGGAGGGTCTAGGTTCATGAATACTTGAGATAAGGTTTAATTTTGGAAGATTTGACCCAAATCTAATCAATCTCTTAATCTATGTCCTTTTCTTCTCTTATATTGTCAATGATGTGTGAATCTAGCCTTAATTCCGTAGTATATTAGGGCTGGCTGTTACAGGTACACAGTTGGCCTATCTCACAAAAAGCTGAGAGTTGATGTATATGGTTGTTAGTTGTAGTGAATCCTTTCTTTTGCAATAATTTTCTTCTCCTGAGCCTCTTTCATTTTCAGAGGTTTTTTTTTTCCTCACTGAAACTTTATTTGTACAATAAGAGCAAAGCAATGATCAAGTATTCCCTTGTCTATGAGTGCTAGGTGGAGGCAAGACCATAGTGCAGAAGTTGAATCTCTTCAACACCAAGGATTCTCTTGATGCCACAACTTATAGTTTAAAATATTAAATGTGGAAAAAGCATTATTTTCAGCTCAAAAGAAACATCATGAAATAAATATAATGAAGCGAAAAAGATAAATAACTAAATAAATAAAACATTTTATGATTTTTTTACACCCTCTTGTTAAGTGTGTGCAAATTTTTACACATATCTATCTATATGTGTGCCCAAACTCACACTTACATATTTTATAATATGCTTAGAATGTGTCTGTTGAGTAAGGGTTGTGGAATCATCTGAGAGGTGTGCAAATGGAGTTTGAGGGAGGGGTGAGAGCTGGTTGGGGTGACAGAGGAAAAAAATAAGAAGCATATGAAGAGTTGAATGGGATGTGGAAGAAGGTGGAGTGATTTTGCTGAGTGAATCTATCTCATATTATATGGAATGTTTGGAGTTAGAGTAATGCGGCACATTGAGGGGAGGAGCTGTGCTGAGGAGCTGGGACACTTAGCTACACCCAATTCCAATATGTGTTCTATTCATAACGTCCAAACAAATAACAGATACCCATTAAAATCAGCTGAAACTAACTTAAATTATGCACAACAGCAGGTACAGGTACTATTTTATTAGAAGTAACACTAAAGTAACCCATGCGATTGAATTATCGGATGGAAGCAAAAGTCAATTTTCAAAAGTGCACCTCAACATAACAGTACTATTTTATTAGAAATAACAATATAACAACATCTGTACCCGGCTTCTTAACTAGTATATCTATTTATATATATAAAGAGATTTCAGGTGGAAGTTGGCCTGTTTGTGGACGGTTCTGGGTAACCGAATTATAAGCGTGCCTGACTTCTTTTCTTATTTCTTTTGTACGTGGCTTAGGAAAAGCAATGAAGACACTGTTCTCTCCCTTCACCTTCATCTCTCTCTACCTCCATCTGTTTTCTCTTCTTTCGATAACTCTTTTCAGATATAAAGATTCTAATTAGTTTTTCTTTTTCTCTGATTCTGTTGCTCTCACAGTTTCTTTTTGCACTGTCATAGGTACGTTCTCCTCTTTTGTACGTTTGGCTTTTGTGTCTGATATTCTGACTCCTTTGCATTGGAGTAACAATTCTATGGTTCATGAAACCCTAATTATTCCCCCTTATTTTGAACAACAAGCTCTCGACTGCTTGTTAGCATACCCTTAAGTCCCATCTGCACCAAATTTTCCAGCGTTAGCACCTTCACTCCCACATAGGGAAGTTCTCCACTTTTGTATGTTATGTTTTTGTGTCTAACCTTTATGATTCCATAGCTTAGGAGTAAGAATTTTGCATTCTCTGCTTTTACTTTCTCAGGTCCAAGAGAAACCCATTTTTCGCCCCTTATTGTCTGATTGTTAGCATACTTGTAAGTTTCTTATGCGCTAAATTCTTCTACTGCAAAAAGTGAAATTTCTATAGTCCTCTGAGTCTTTTGGCAACGACTTTTTTGGTTACTTCACTGCTTCTTGCATCAGCAGCATTAGCTGTATTTGTCTGGACTTGAAGAATGAATGCTTACTCTATTGTTTGTGAGTGTGATTATGTTAGTAGTTAACTAACACTGTCCTAACAGGTTGTGGATTTGTGGATTTTGACTTCATCATGATCGCGAAAATACATAGGTGCAATGACTTATTATTTAGATTTTTGGTGGGAGGAAGACAGTATTGTTCAGGAGAAGTAGTTCAAGATTCATCTGATATAACAAAAAAAGTGTGCAAGATAATGATTTCCTGCTCCAAGCTAGGCCTTGACACTGCGCTTAACCAAAGTGGGGTTCGGGTTTCTGAAGTAGTAGTAGAGAAGGTCCTCGAAAAATTTGAGAATGCTGGAATGCTAGCTCACCGGTTCTTTGAGTGGGCTGGAAAACAACGAAATTATGCACATAGTGTGAGAGCCTACCATGTTATGATTGACTCAATGGTGAAGATAAGGCAGTATGAGATAATGTGGGATCTTGTGAATAACATGAGGAGCAAGGGAATACTGAATATTGATACTTTTTGTATAATTATGAGGAAGTATGCAAGGGCACAAAAGGTGAATGAAGCTGTGTATACATTTAATATTATGAAGAAATATGATGTGCCTCCAAATCTTGCTGCATTTAATGGGTTATTGAGTGCATTATGCAAGTCAAAAAATGTTAGAAAAGCTCAGGAGATTTTTGATGCCATGAGAGATCAGTTTTGCCCTGATTCAAAAACTTACAGCATTTTGCTTGAAGGATGGGGGAGAGCTCCAAATTTGCCAAAAGCTAGAGAAATTTTTAGAATCATGGTTGATTCAGGGTGCACACCTGATATTGTGACTTATGGAATCATGGTTGATGTTCTTTGTAAAGCTGGGAGAACAGATGAAGCGGTTCTATTTATAAAGGAGATGGAGTATAGTGGTTGTCAACCAACATCATTTATTTACAGTGTTCTGATACATACATATGGGATCGAAAATAGGATCGAGGATGCAATCGATACTTTCCTTCTGATGGAGAAAAATGGATCAAAGCCTGATGTGGCAGTGTATAATTCATTGGTTGGTGCGTTCTGCAAAGTGAATAAATTCCAAAATGCTTATAAAGTTGTGGATGAGATGGACAGGAAGGGTGTGAAACCTAATTCGAGGACTTGTAATATTCTTATAAATGGCTTGATTGGTCGAGGGGAGACCGATGAGGCTTTTAAAGTGTTCCGTAAGATGTGCCAGGTTTGTGAGCCAGATGCAGATACGTATACAATGATGATTAAGATGTTCTGTGAGAGAGATGAATTAGATGTAGCTCTCAAGGTGTGGAAGTATATGAAGAGGAAACAATTTGCCCCTAGCTTGCACACATTTTCTGCACTCATTAATGATTTGTGTGAAAAGGGCGACGCTTCAGGAGCTTGTGTAATCATGGAAGAGATGATGGAAAGAGGAATACGCCCTGGGAGGCATACATTTGGAAAGCTTCGACAGTTGCTTTTAAAGGAACAGAGAGAAGATGTACTTGAATTTTTACAGGAAAAGATGAACCTCTTTGTTAAAGAACCTCTATGTGATTGAGATATCATGATGATCAATCGCATCACTTATTTCGATTTATTTCTCTTCCGATGATTATGCATCTTAAAGGCAACAGGTTTAACCATCCAATTGGCTTCAGTTAATCTTAAATCTGTACCGGTGCAAATGATTGTGGGCTTAAAGCCTTATATCATTAAATGCTCAACTGAGTTATATATTATAGGTATGGTTCTTCAGTCTCTCTGCTCTGTTTCACTTCGCTGATGCTTAGTTGGAATAATTATCAATACTGTATACATCCTGTAAGATTTAGCAATTATTCACTATGAAACCTGATTTAAGAAGTATCAATACAGTTAATTGTAAAGGGTGGGAGCAGGGTATTCAAGATTTGTCAGAGTGGTGAATGGTTCAAGACACCAAAGAGTCTATACATTATTTTAAAAGTTTGGACAATTAGGTAGTTGGGGAATTAATTTCTAGATTACTTGTATGAATCACAGTAAACACTTGCTGATTGTTATTTGTTCATGAGCTATAATAACATTTCCTTTTAATAGTTCAGTGATATTAGTATCAGGGACTAAATATTGCAGTCGTCTGTCAACCGGTGCCAACTCTGTTCTAAAAGGAAGATCTGGCTCGGCTTGCCAATGTGCTGTGGTGTGAACACCTCTAATGCAATACTTGTTAATTCATCAGCATCAGCTGTACTAAATCAATGTTCTTCATTGAGAATGTTGATGTGGTTCGGATTGTGAGCTTATCACATCTCACGAATTGTTCCCAATGCTGATCACATCTTTGAGGATCACCGTCTTTGTTGTCGGCGACAGAATAGCCATATTTCCTCTTCAAAGATTTTTTCAAAGGAGTGAGACGAGATCAGGTTAAGCATATGAAGAGTATCAAGTGGTTAACCTGCAATGATATCTGAATCTTGAAGGAGTCTGAACATTGAGCAAGTTTGCTCCAGATGATCCAACATTTTTCCAGGTATTTAAATAGCAACATCCTTGATAAAATAGGTATCAATTAAAAATATCCTACTCAAAATGCACTCTAAGCCAGGTCAAATCTAAAGCATTTTAGCCAAAATGGACTGCATTACACTCCTATTGAGATGGGATTTCAGAAAAAGTCATGGTTCCTATTACTTATTCGATGTCGTGTATTTGCGGCATTTTCAGCTCCACATGTTTGAGCAAATGACAATATTTTGCTGTACATTCGAGAAGAAGGTGGCACTCTGCATCCTCCATCCACTGCATTATCTGTGTAAAAGGAATATCTCTTATACATCACATGAAGATGATATGTTTGATGCTAGCAATAGCATCATTAGTGATTCTCTGAAAAAGTTTGAGACCAATCTCAATATATTTTCTCCAAATCCCAGAAAACCCCAAAAATGAAATTTTGAGCTTACTAGGGATCTTCTATGTTATAAGTGGTATTATTCCAAATGATTGTAGGTCCAGCTGATCCCTTACCATACTGATATTCTTGATGAATCAATTCTGTTAACTGAAAGAAAGGACTCAGAATGATGGTTACCGAGCAATAAGGATGGTCAAAACATTCGTCTTAACTTGGATGCTTTCAATGGTGATAAAAATCACGGTGGTGTTCATGATGGCACTACGATTGTCCTTTTGGAGTGGAAAAGGGAGACAGACAATCAACTCTAGAACATAGTACCCCACTGTAAGTGACTCTTTTTTTTTTTCAAGTATCTCGAAGTTCGGATTCTCATTCATAGAAGCTATCGTACTCCTTGCACACACATTTCCATTGTCTTCCCCTTCACCTAGGTATGACCATGGTTGAAAGTAAAGGCTTGGTCCCCATTTATATGCCAGTTCCACATTTTCATATGAAATCAATATGGGACATTGTAACAAGAGTACATTAAAACATTATAAAATGTTTTTTGAAGTTGAATTATCTACATATTAGCGTGGGACGAGAGTAGCTATTATTATTCTTGTTACTTTGTATTCTGAAAGTTACAGATGTGTGTGTTGTCCCATCTCCTTATCTCTAACAGAATATTCAGAAGATGATGGGAGGTGTCTCATTTTGTGTATTATTATTATGTAGTCTACGTTGAATATGAGATAGTATGTTCTCCGCTTCAACTGAACTGCTCTACTACTTTGCCTATTGTAAAACTGGAATTGCTAGATTATACTTTGTGTGGGATAGGAACTGTTCTGTAAATTGTACCTCAGTATTTATAGATTTTCTCCTGTTTTATTTTTATCTTTATTCATAATGTGTCTGGTTGATTTTTATTTATTTATTTATTTATTTATTAATTATTATTAAAATTTTAAAATACACTTTGGTAGGGAAAATGGCATAATATCCAAGTTGTTTCATAGGTGATAAAAAATCTAAAATTTGGGGATATGATTTATGGGTAAGGAAGTATTGTTTTATTTTAATAATAATTATATAAATGAAAAGTATAAATTGTTTTTAGTAAAGTAAAAGTTTTACTAATGAAAGTGTCCAATAAGAGTATTATTAGAGTATTAGTATTATTTTGTGAGGATACTAAATCATACAAATATGTCTAAAACTTATGTGTGCTGTACACCTGTGTTCCTAAATTTTACATTTTTCTTAAGTTGTAATTTTTAGTATTACATATTATACACCTTACTATAAGAATTTATATCTTGATTTTCAGAGAAAAATACTTAACTTTTTAATCTAATATTTATAGTATTTATATATCAGCCTATTTTTTCAACGAAAAAGTTAAATCTTACTAATTAAATTGTATACTTTTTAGAATAAATAAATTATTATACCCTATACATATTTTCAATCGGGCCACAAGAAAGTAACTCTACAAATATTTAATACAAAAATACTACGAAAAATACATAAAATACACAATTATCATATTTATATGATTACACTAGAAAAATATTATGAAAGATACATAGAATACACAATTAATCATATTTTATATAATTACACTCCTAGACAAATACACCCTTCTGAAGGATAAATTACAATTGAGTTGTTCTAATCTTCTTTTATAAGTAATCAATGGCGCAATTTATTAAAGATGAAGTTGTTATGTCTCATGTTTTTTTTTAATTAATGAGATTTCATAATTTATCATTTTCTAATTAATAAATACATACTTTCTTCGTCACAAAATAAAAATTATAGTTATATCCATGACTTAATTTTAGAAGTAATTTGATATTTTTTAGGTAACAAAGAATATCCAAGTCAATATGGTTCAAAGAATATCAAGTCAATATGGTTCATAAAATATCTACGATTTTTTCAGTTCAAAATTTATTGAATTTGGTTTCAATAATGTCCGATTACTGTTTATAGCGCTATCTTATCCTATTAAATTATCCAAAACTAAATATATCTTCTTTTACTTACTTTGTCATACTAAAAAAGTCATTTTTAATTACATGAAACAAAAAATAGCAACAATTGTTTGAAACCGTATTACGAGAAGATTTCTATTAAAAGACTAAGAAGTGATAAAAATCTAATAAAAAACTATACTCTAAATTAATAAAAAAATGATAGTGGCATAGTAGATTATTTCTAAAAAAGATAAATATATTAACAAAAGCAAGCAACCGCTCAACATATGTTTACAAGGTTTGGTAATTGTGGAGTAAACCTTATTCTCAATATATACAAGGTTTGGTAATTGTGGAGTAAACCTTATTCTCAATATAGTTAACTGTTGTTAGAGAGTTTGCAGGTGTAGTAGCTTGTATGTAATCGTGGTACAACATGTGATTTAAATCAAGAAGCAGCAAATCTGTTAAATCAAGAAGCAGCAAATCTGTTGCAACTGGGGTGTAAGGTGTCTAGTGTAGTTTAGTCGGATCATATGGTTGTCAAATGGATTAGTTTTAGGCAGTTATTGATATGGTTTGTTAGTCTGATGCATGAGCTTTCCAATGGGATCAATTTCAATCATTTTAGTAACCGATTGGTACTCCAACCAAATACACAAAGATGCACCAACATTTGGTACTATAACTTTCATCTTTCTTCATGGTTATACATGTATAAGCTGTTAATGGCTTATTTCTCGCTTTCTTTCTACTGTTCTTTTTTTTTTGTGATTTCATATGCATGTAGTATAGAATCTTAATCTTGAGTTTTCTGTGTTTAATTCCACGATAGTAATGAATCGTGCTTTCTTTAATTAGTTATTTCATGAATAATTTGTAATATAAATAAAATATATTATATTTTCAATAAAAAGTAAGTAATATTTTTGATAAAAAAGTGATAATTATTTTAAAAAATATAAAAATATCTCATGTAAAAGGGTTTCATGAAAATATTGCCCACAAAATATGCAATTTAGGCACACTTATGTGAAACCATATCTCATGAAGACTTCCGTAAAATGAATAATTGATAATATTTTAACAATAAATGATACCCCAATTAATAAAAAATGTTAGTAGTGTAGTAAATTATTTTAATAAAATTTTTATGAAAAATGATACATTTCTTTAATAAAAAATGAATATTTTTTAAAAAAATATAAAAATAATCTCCAATGATATGATTGCCGATGTTTTCGGGCAAGTGTCAAGAGTATCACCCATCGAACTATATTCCCTACCAAAGTTTATTGAACAATAAAAATAAAAATCAACACGGTATGAAAACATGAGAGAATATAAATACTGAGGACAATTTACAGACCAGGTCCAAATTCCAATCCCGCTCAAAGCATAATCCAGCAACTCCAAATTTCCACAAGAATATAATAGGCATTTAGTATAGCAGTGCAGTTGAAGCGGAGAACATTTTATTTCATATTCAACATAGACTACATAACAATACTCAAATTGAGACACCTTTCATCATCTTCCGAGCGTTCGTTCAAACCAGCAAACACATCGACAGAAAGATTCATGAGAAAGATGGCAAGCATGCAATCCTGGTTATCATGTCCAATAAACCATGTGAAATCAGATATACTATTTGATGTTGGGCAATAGGATCACAAACACATAAGTAACTTGCAGAATACCAAGTAATAAGAATAACAAGAGCTACTGATCCAATGCTAATCAGAAGATAATTCAATCTCATAAAACACTTTATAATGTTTTAATATACTCTAGTTACGATGTCCCATATTGATTTCATATGAAAATGTGGAAGGGAATATAAATGGGGATCAACCCTTACTTTCAACCATAGTTTTAGATTAAGTTAGTTCTCTCTAGCTAAAACACATACCCATGTGAAGGGGAAGACGATATGAAATTGTGTGTGCAAGGAATACAATTGCTGCTATGAAAGAGAATCTGAAATTCGAAATACTTGAAGAAAAAGAGTGACTTACAGTGGGGTACAATCTTCCAGCGTTGATTATCCCCCTTTTTCCACTCCCAAAGGACAATCGTAGTGCCATCATGAACACCATGATTTTTATCACCATTGAAAGCATCCACATTAAGACGAATGTTGTTGACCATCCTTATTGCTCTGTAACCATCCCCCAAGTCCTTGCTTTCAGTCCACAAAATTGATTCATCAAGAATATCAGGATTGTAAGGGATCAACTGGACCTGCAATCATTTTGAGTGATATCACTTGCTATAACATATAAGAGATCCCTTTGCTCAAATTTTCATTTTTGCAAATTTGAATAATAATGGATCCTAGTAATAGGTTGTATATGAACATTTAGCATAATTAACAAAGAATCGACGGCCCCACATTAACAGCATTACAAGCAGTCATATCATTAGTTAAGTGATTTGCAACAAAGAATCGACGGCCCCACATTAACAGCATTACAAGCAGTCATATCATTAGTTAAGTGATTTGTAATTTGATCCGTATCCAAGGACTGACAATCACAAGACATACCAATCAAATAGAGAGATCAACTAGGTCATTAGATCATGAAAGTGCACACTGGATTAACCACCTCTTGTGACGCATATTAGTTGAATTATATGTAGGAAGGGAAAAAATATAGATAAATATTTTGCCATTATGCCATTATGGTATGGTTTATTTATGTTTTGCTTATTTATGGAGATTAGATTTCCTCCTCTCTCCTATGCGCCACTCATTCAACTTTGGCACAAGATATGTAACAACAATGTGCGACAGGACATCCGAATCCATGAAATTTGTCATTACCTGAATTTAGGGAGAAAATTCAATATTAAGAACAAAACATTCATGAAACTGGAAAACTCTGTAGCTTCCAAATAATTTCAATCATTACTATTTCCAAACTATAAAATAAAAGTTTTGACAAAGAATCTTCATATCTAACATTCAAAACAAAAATAACTCTCAACAAGATTCATTTGCAATTGTAATCACAATGCAAGGTCAGACGTAGTCAAGACGTAGTCAAGAGCCTAAGACAATCATTGACTACAAAAAATAGAAAAACAGATAGATGAATCAAAACTCATACACAGAGATTGGTAAACATAGAAAGTAACATGAGACTTATACATGAATTGCTGCAATCAATTCAAGAACATCGCATCCTGGAGCTTTAGGAATGGAAAACATAACAACCATCCGTAAATTCAATTTCAAAGATTCAAGTAGACAAACATATTAATTAAATCACCCGAACCCCAATTTAGTCCATCTCGTGTGTGTGTGTGTGTGTGTGTGAGAGTGAGAGAGCATACAGGTTGAGTGGCACCAACAGCGTGCTTCATGGCCTGTCCAGTGGCTTTGTTGACCAAAGCAAAACTTGGGAACCCCTCTTCATCCTTCACTCTAATACTGTACCTCTCATCTTTCACCCAATGCTGAAATTGATAATCAAAGCCCCCCACAATTAACTCCGAAATCGAACAAGTTTCGAAATAGTCAAATTATTAGCGCTCACCTGAAGAGGGTCAGACGGATTGGATCGCGCGAGGATGACCTTCCCTTCACGAATCGTCAAAGAGAAATCCCTCTCCGCCTTACTGTACATCCTAACAGAAGGTTTCTTTGCCCATTCCGCCTCCGCGTGGGGCTGATCAGCTCTCGACGGAAATTGGGGGTAGCGATTAGGGTTTTCCATAGCTGGTGGTGGAGGATCGTAGCGCGCGTCTGAACTCGGCCTTCCATGGGGGAAGTGATGACGGTGATCCGCGGCAGGTGGTGGTGGGCCGTAATTGGGGATGTTGGGTGGTGGCGGAGCGTCGTATGCGTCTGAACTCGGTCCAAAATGGGGGAAGTGACGGTGGTGTTCCACCCCAGCTGGTGGTGGGGGAGCGTAACTGGGGATGTTGGGTGGGGGCGGAGCATGGTATGCGCCTGAAGTCGGGCCACTGTGTGAAGAATGATAGACTTGCGGCGGCGGAGGATTATTAAAGCCGAAAGGGGGTGGCGGATACTCACGATCATCGTCTCTTCGATCAGAACCGTGGTGGGTGTGGTGGGAATTGTGGCGGTGGCCGTGCGGGTAATCCATTTTCTGGTTTTGCGATTGCAAAATTGAATAGATCCCAATGGCCTTATATCATGCCACCACCACTAATGTTCAAATTTGGGATTAGAATTAGAGTCAAATAATGGTTGTAAATATATCATCAATTAGAGTCAAATCAAGTCTAAATTACCCGATGATTGTGCATGAAAGAATTGAAATAAATAAATAAATAAATAAAAGATTATTTATATATTTTAAAAAATATTCCCTCAACATTCATTCTACTCGGAAAAAAAAAGAAAGAATAATGACTTCAAAATTATCTTAATAGTTTTTCAAATAGACTCGATTCAAGAACGGTCTCTAATTCAAGATTAAGGTGCAAAAGCTCTGCTCTAGTGTTCTTCAAATCAAGTTATGCAGCGTCTTTTGTGGAGTAAACTACGTTCTTCAAGTTCAATACTGTTTATAAGATAAACTCTAAAAACAATATTTTATTCTAAATCAAGGTGTTAAACCACTTGAATCTGACGTTTGAAGTCAAAAGCTCGGAAACTCCAGAAACAAAGTTTAATCCGAAATCAATGTGATAAACCCATCAAATATGACGTTCTTCAAATTCAGTTCATAGGCATTCTTTCTGAGATCAATGACATTCTTCAAAGCTCAATGGTGTTCATCATGGATAGTTACAAATATAACGTTTGATTTAAACAAAAGGCTCAAGATCTCTAAATAAATGTTTTAAAGCTCCAAATTTAGGATTAGACAAGCTCAACAAAAGATCCAACTTAAAGGATTTAAGAAAGTTAACGCAAAGAGGTGACACAGATTATAGATAAAGACTGTTATGCTAAATTCTCAAGCTCAATCTATCTTAAATTATCTTTATAATTTCTTTTGTACTTATTATCAATAAACATAAAATGTTACAATTATAATTTGTCTGCTCAACTCCCCACTCCATGGAAAGTTCATTGTCCACCTCATCAATAACTCTTTGTTATGATGGCTAATGCTACAACCGTTGAAGAACGACTAGCAAGTATGAGGAGAGCCATTGAAAAACTCACTAAGCAAATCGAAGAATTTAGATTTCATCAATAACTCTTGTTATGATGGCTAATACTGCAACTATTGAGGAACGACTTGCAAGTATAATAAGGGGACTCACAAAAAAAAATTGATGAACTTGAGAACTATTCAAATAACTCAGGAATCTTTAGTATTTACAGAGAATGATTTTTGGTGTGCAATATAAATAGATAAGGGACCTCTTTTATAAGTGAGGGATGAGAGAATACGGGTACAAATGAGTTGAGTAGTGTCAAACTCAAATTTGACTCAATTAAAGAACTCGAAGCTCGAACTTGATTGAGGTCAATTTATTGAACTCAAGCTCGACTAAAAAAATGAAAAACTCTGGTTCAACATGAGCTTGACTCGATAATTTATAAATATTTATTTAGTTGAAAAGATAAATAAATAAATTAAACAGTTGAGATGGTAAAGAATGTGAAGCGGTGATTTTAAGGGGAAAAATGTATCTCATAAATAATTTACATTTTAAGTGTTAATTTAATATATAATAAATATGAATAATTAACTAAAAAATATAGTATTATATAATAATTTTATATATAAGCTCGATTAGGCTCCCGAGCTTACCAATTCGAGTATTATAGAGCTCAATGCTCGAAAAATAGAATAGCTTGAACTTGACTCGATTTGATTAAATTCGAGTTAGTTTTGACATTTTTATGAGTTGGGCATGAGTAACTCGGTTCAACTCATTTACACTCTTATTGGTCGTTGTTATATTAATTTTTACAAATTGTTATAAAGGAGGATTATTACTAGGTAAAAAAAATTCTTAATTATTATGAGATACATACATACAAAAATATTACTACTAACTACAAAAATATATAGTGATATTCCAATATTACTTCTACAATGTGGTGCACATAAATGTTATGTGCAGCAAAGTGTGTGCAGTAAAAAAGTGTGTGCAGCAAAAAAGTGGGGTGGTCCGGCGGAGCTCCGGCGGCCGGCCGGCGACCGCCGTCAGCGGTCAGGCGGTGGTCCGGTGGTGGTCCGGCGGTGGGTGGGGGTTTGGGTTTGTGGTTTAAAAGTGTATAGATTTAGGGTTATATTTCATATTTTACTCTAATATTTTGTAAGTAATAGTAATTATTTTAAATAAATGTATCTAATAGTAATTTGGGATACAAAGTGTGTACCTAGTAGTAATTTTTTCTTGTTATAAATCAATAGTATTAATTAAAGATATGGGCACGATTAACTCGGTTCAACTCATTTACACTCTTATTGGTCGTTGTCATATTAATTTTTACAAATTGTTATAAATTAATAGTATTAATTAAAGATATGCATAAAACTAATAACAGAATATCTTATGAGAATTTCAAAATTGGGCTTTGAATTGCCCCCACATAATTACAACATAAATAATAAAGCATGCACGAAGCCATACCATTCATTTTCTTTATTATTATTATTATTATTATTATTATTATTATTATTATTATTATTATTATTATTTATTTATTTATTTATTTATTTATATTTGCGATACACGCTATCCTTATTACATGAGAGTACGTGGACGCTCATCTAATTTTAATAATGGACTCAAATTTCTCGTCATTGATTCTTATAGGTATAGGTGGAGGATTGAACAATCAAGATGGCGATAGCAAACTTCCTTAACAAATAAGGAAGCATATTCTTTTATTATATCATAGTCATCATAGATTAATAGTAGGTTTGAGTTAAATTTAGTACTGTATAATTATTTATATCTTTCACCTATATCTCAAGCTTATGAATATTTTGATGGGTCGATTAATTATTAATATGTTTATTATATATATAAATCATCTCACAATTTATAAGAAACCATCTCACATAAAAATATTCTCATGATAAAAAAATTTGTCTTATTATTACTACTATTGTATTGTTGTCATTATTACTATCAATTAATTTTTATTATCTTTATTCGTATCAATGTTCAAACGCAAAAATATTTTATCATATTTGGCAACGCAAAATTTGTTATCATAGAGAAATTTGGGTTTCATATAGTCGAACTCGAATTCTATGTCATTTTGATACATCATTTTTTGTATAATATTATTGAATTGATGATACGTAGGAGAGAGAAATTATACCCTAAAACTTAAATATTAGAGACAATTATTAGATTTATTTCTCACGTGTCAACACAAAAAAATGCAAAAATAAGGTAGAAGATTTGATGTGACATATAATTTATATAATTGAAGGTTGATTGTCTGTCCCAATTCTGTCGGCCAATGAAAAGAGCATACGATACGATGCGCATCTTTAGATGATCTTAAATAAGAATATAAAATCATTTCACAATCTTAAGCACGTCGATACGATTTGAGGGACACTTGTATGTAAGGGAGTGCATTATTGAATTGAAATTCGAAAACCAAATAAATCGATACGAAATCATATTGAAAGTATATAACTGAATAGTAACTGAATCAAAATTATTAATTAGAGTATCACCTTTTACTAAAATATGATGACCTTGTGTTTGTTATGAGTCGGTCTCTTGTGAGACGGGTCATAAAAAAGACAGGTTGAAACTGATAAATTCAATGTATTATCCATAATTTATTAATATTTATTAATATGTTTATGATTAGTTATCCCCTTTATTTTGGAAAATTCGTCGATTTATGGGATCTATCATAATATATTTATGTTAGTCAACCCATTATTTTAGAAAATCCTAAATTCGTGGAATCAATTCAAACCGTTTATTTTTTTAGTCAAATATTAACACGTAAAAATATTATAGTATATTGAATATGGGGTTAAAGTATTATTTATAAGTTACAGTCGAAAACATTTTAGAGTATCATTAGTTTGTATTATAGTATAGCGTTAATCACCTATAGTATGTTTGGCTTACTATAAGTCTCATAGTATGACGATTTTTCACTCCAATGAATCGTCATTGCAAATCATAAATCATCCGCATAAACGCTCGTGTACATTACTTTGTTATAGTATGTCGTGGATGGGTTATATAATATAATTTTTGTGTTGTTTTGTCTTACCTGGAAGAATATTTCGATGGTATTATTGTATGTCATTCTCCGTGTTATTGTGTGCAATGTAAGTGCTATAGTATGTCCGCTAAAAGTATATTACGTTTTTTATAGTATGTCAAATACACATTATAGTATGTAACTTTTGTGTTATTGTATGTTACTTGAAATAATATTTCATTATTATCGTAATACGTCCTTCTCATGTTATAATATTTTATGTTTGTGTTGTAATATCTTATCTAAAAGTATATTTTATATGTCTCATAGTACGTCATTTTCGTGTTATAGTATGTTTTAATCTTAAAGTGTATTACATATGTCCCATAGTATGTCGTTTTCATATTAAATGACATACTATAACATAAAAATAATATACTATAGCATTCAAATGGTAAAATTACATTTATTTCTGTCTAATAAACTGTAACATACTACAGCGAACAAATGATATACTTTAACACAAAAATAACATACTATAGCATCTAAAAGCTAAAAAGATAAATGAACAGAAGTGGAAAAATGAAGGATGATTTTGTGTGTTGACCTTTGATAATTTAATTGTTGTGGAATTACAATGCAGTTAAAACCCTGGTTAAATTTTTCATCTTTTTAAAGATCTAGTATTTTATTACAAACCATCAGTTTGTCTAGGTCACCACCAACGCCACTGCACACCGACCACCTCGGCGCCTCCTTCCACCACTGCCACCATACAACTGTCGTCAACCATTTAGCCCCAATACAAATTCTAAACCCCCCTAAATACCCACTCTAATGCATAATCTCTAATACATAATCACAAAAAATACTAATCTCTCACAAAATTAAGTGTTTTAAACTCATAATAATACATTAGATAATTAATTGAGGAGAAGAACAATACCTTGATATTTGAGATTCGTTCTCAAACTACTCAACAAGACAATGGAGACAACGACGAAAATTGAACTTTGAACTTCTCTTTCTCTTCTTCCAGACGAGAATGTTAGAATGTTAAGAATTTGGGAAGACTTGCATTTCTCTTTCTCTTCTTCTAGATGTTTCGGTTCTTCCAGACGATGGATTGAGGAATCTCATTTGACAAATGTTTTTCTCTCTCCTCGATGGAGAGATGAATTGAATATGGAAAGACACGTTCTCTCTCCTAAATTTTCCTAAACTACCGAGCAAATTTCAAGGGACATTTTAAGGGATTAAATTTATTTATTAATTAATAAAAATGGGTTAAAATACAAATGGGTACCCGTCTTAGCTCCGTCTTACCTAAATGGATGTCTCACATGAGAATTTGTCGTTTGTTATAACCAAAATACTAATTTTTTCATTTTTTAATTATTTTTAATGGTAAATGCTACTAAAATGAAAAAAAATAAAAAAATTCAAGTGTTCATCTATTCTCTTAAGTTTTAACTGAATAGTGCATATCCCTACTTTTGTAACATCATATCACATATCTCACAACTCATAAGTAAGATCGTATCAGTTTTAGAGTTTAGGGTTTCATTATCAGTTTTAGGGTTTAGGATCTCATTGCGTGAGATGAATTGTATTTTTAACAGCCTCCCATAATACTTTAGTTATGTTAAAATCATTAATTAATGGACTAGGGTGCCCCATTGCTTTTTAGAATTTTTTTTTAGCATTACTGCTATTGGAATTTCACATCAGTTTTTGGCACAAATTACATCTCTAGTATAAACAATTACTCTGCGTTAAAGAAACTTCATGTCAATTGATGAGAGTGTAAATTCGCATGTTTTGGGCCTTGATTTGCGTGGAAATAGAGTATTATTTTGTCTTTTATCGAAACTAATCGGTAAGTTTATGAGAAAGGCACGAATAAAAGGGTACAAGGGCGATTTGAGCATATTCGTATAGGAAAACAGGTGAAAAAGGCTCGGAATTGGAAGACACGATTATGGAGGCGAAATCAAGGTGTTGTTCGACCAAGCTGGCTTGGTCGACCTTCAACAGGTGGTCGAATGGGAGGTGGCAAGTCGAGCAGATTGCCAGAGCCCGTCCAGTGAGCTAGTTCGACTTGGAGGATCTGCTCGACCAATATTATTTTGGTCGAACAGATGAGAGGAAGTCGAGCAAAATGCAAAAAATGTCCAGAGAGCTCGTTCGACTTGGAGGCGTTGCTCGACCAAGATCAATCTGGTCGAGCAAGAGCGATTTTATCGAGCAAAGTGCCAAAGTTGTCCAGAATGTTTGTTCGACTAGGGGCTTCTTGTTCGACTTGGATGCTGAGGTCGAACGGCGTGTCGCTGAATGTTATTTATAATAATTCCAGATGTCTTTCATCAAATTTGACGTGTGCTTCAAGCAAAGGCACATCCTAAGCCCATAAGGAGATCCTATGTGTATAAAAGAAGGGCTTTCGCAGTAGAAAAAGGAACGACACATAACACAAGACAACACATCTTCCTTCATCCACCAAACCCTACCACCATCCGAAGAGGTTGAGAGAGAGGTTCGTCTGGCGAGTCAAGTAAGATCATACCGAATAGCCATGATTGTTCCTAGATCAATCATGGGCTAGAACCACCTTGGTAGTTCTAGGATTATGAAAGTTTTATGAGTTAATCAAATTTTCATGTGTAAACTCCGTACAATACTACTTGTGATTTATTTTATATAAGATTGTGCTTTTTCAATTCATACTCACGGTTGTTTTATGCATCATTAACTGTTATGTAGAGTCTGAATATATCTCTTGGTTATTGATTGAGTGCGTTCACCGCTGAGCAGAATCACATGTTATAATTCTAAGTGAAGGGATTCCGAAGTCTTATTAGAATTATCTTATATAGATACTCGTTAATTGAATCGTATTCGGATTAATAAGTAGGATAAAGAGTATTACTTTATAGTACCTAAAAAGAGAGATCAAATCGGGTTAGAGTACTTAGTGCACGGGAAATAATTGATTATGATAGTACCTAGAAAGGGGGGTAAAATATATATCTTGCTCCAATGATATTCACACGTGTCATACGCTTGCTTACTTGTGTCTATAGAGTATGCTTGCATGGTTTAGTGATACGTCCATAAATCACGAGGCAGATTCGGACATCAATGCATGGAAAGGAGATTAACGAATGAAACTAGATTACCTGAAGAACTACTCTATTACTTATTCGATCACAACCGAATTTCTTCTCTTACTTGTTTACTTATCTTGCTAATTTTATTATATGCTATTTAGTTTCCTAATAAAACCAACTCAAATTTACCAACATAATCTTAGTTAATTAGAATATAATTAAATTGATACTAATCCATCCCTTGGATTCGATATATACTTGGTCATCTTTCAAAACTACAATTGATATCCTTATACTTGACGATTAATTTTGTGTGTTGAGAAAACGCTCATCAAGTTTCTGGCGCCGTTGCCGGGGACGACATTAAATATCTTTTGATTATATCTAGTTTAATTGAGATTATTATTCTTGTTTTCGATTTCTAACACTTATTCTTCTTAGGTGTATGCTCACAAGATCAAAGAAAGGTGAATTAGAACCATACAATCCAGAGATCGGAGCATCGTCAAGGAAGAAAAAGAAGAAGAAGAGTAAGAACAAGAACGTAGATCCAACTGAAGCTCTTAACTTTGGAGTTGAAGTTGACGTGCTAAATTCACAAACGATTGAAGCTGCAACCGAAAATAATTTGGAAGTAGAAATAGTCAACATGGCAGAGAATCCTGATACACTTGCCATCCGTGAAGTCTTTAAAAATAACGAATGGGGCAATGCTGGGTTATTAGGAGCGAGAGGGACCAGAGCCGATTTTAATTTACACCCTGCTCTTATAACCATGATTGAGAGGAGTCCCTTCTCTGGGGGAACGTTCGAAGATCCTCAACAACATCTTAATAAGTTCCTTGGGTATGCAAGTACACAAAAAGATGCAGGAGCTCATGAGGATGCGAGAAAAATCATATTGTTTAAGTTCTCGTTGAATGAAAAGGCGAGAGATTGGTATGATAATCTTGAAGCTGCTGAATATGATACATGAGAGAAGTTGAAAGTAAAATTCTTGGAGCGATACATGCCACCTTCTAAAGTATTCAAGATGAAGCAAGAAATCAATCAATTTTCTATCCATGGGAATGAGAAGTTTGATGAAGCTTGGGACCGTTTCAAGGACATGCTTCGTAAGTGTCCTCAACATGGGCTATCGAAGGCCCAATATATCAGTATATTCTACAATGGGTTGGATTGTAATTCTCGAGTTTTACTTGATGCTTCTTCTAATGGAGCATTGCTTACGAAGTCACCCATTGAGGCCGAGAAGCTTTTTGAGGATATTTCGATGAACTCAAGGGATTGGCCGACTGATAGAGTTCGAGGCACTTATGTCCTTGGGAAAGTAGCGCAGGTGGAGCACACGATGGTGAAGTCGGGGAGAGATGACGAGATCGTCTCTAGCTTGGCTAACATTAGTAAGCTACTAGAGTCTCAACAAAAGCAGATTACTGATTTATCCCAGAGAGTACTAATAGTGCAGCAGGACGGTGGCTATGAAGGAGCAAGCCAAGAGGAGATCGAGGAGGTAAACTACGCCATGGGTCAAAGTATTCAAGGAACTAGGTACCCGAATCAGGGAAACCGAAACTACTAAGGGAACTACAACAATCGTGGTCCCCCGGGTGATTATCAACAACCTAGGAGGCCAGAGTTTTCATGGAGCAATCCGAACAATGCGATGCAACTTCCTGTTGGTATTGATCCGGGTGCTAAAGTGGAAGAAGAGAAGCTGGGTTTTGAAGATATGGTGAACCGGTACATGGCGAGGAATGATGCGAGAGTAGACCGTCTTGAGGCAAAGTTAGAGAAAAAGATTGATGATAATCATAAGGACTTGTCTACGCAAGTGAAAGACCTCACGTTGTTGATGGGGAAAATGGCTGGGAATGTCAACAAATTGACTCAAACTATTGAGAATAGGAAGTTTCCATCTCAAAGTATTGAGAATCTAAAGTCTTGCCATGCCATCACATTAAGGTCGGGAATGCAATATGAGGGTCTGATGTTGCCTGCAAGTCAAGCCGAAGGACACAGAGGAGTTGCTCGACCAAATGGGAACTGCTCGACCAGACTACCTAGTCGAGCAGAGGTCGAATAACCTCAAGAAAAGCAGAATTACGATACTCTATTTTCTGATCAACCATTTGACCAATACCAAATCGTTCGACCTGACCATCTTGGTCGAACGGAGGTCGAACAGAAGCACTGCGATGGGAGTTTGTGATCTGGGAACTTGTTCGACCAGAATTAATCTGTTCAACCAAACCATATTGGTCGAACGATGGTCGAGCAACATGTTCCCAATGAGAAGATGCGATCAAACAAGCTGCTTGACCAAAACCAAGTGGTTCGACCAACCTACCCTGGTCGAACTGAGGTTGAGCAGAGCAGTTCAAAGTA
The DNA here is from genome assembly GCA_023678885.1 of Pogostemon cablin. Lineage (NCBI taxonomy): Eukaryota > Viridiplantae > Streptophyta > Magnoliopsida > Lamiales > Lamiaceae > Pogostemon > Pogostemon cablin. The sequence goes on along the minus strand of CM042989.1, from coordinate 11,180,095 downwards.
CAATTTGATACCGAATGCGACACCTGTTGATTGGAACACTCCAGATATATCTCAAGAGCAGAATACCAAGCTTACAGTGGTAGAAAAGAAATGGAAGAAAGCCAAAAAGTTGAGAGCCGAGAAAGATAAAGCGGAGAAGGTTGAACTTGATTAATGGGGGATTCCCAACACAAAGATACCTCCATTTTTTCCTCTCAAGATCGTAAAGAAGGGATTAGAGGAAAAGTTCAAGACATTTTTAGAGATAATAAACAAAATAAGTTTGAACATTCCCTTCTCTGAAGCAATACTGGAGATGCCGTATTATGCCCACTTTCTAAAGGATATTCTTTTGAAGAAGAGAAGCTTGAATGGAATCGAAATGGTGAGTCTGTCTGAAAATTACAGCTCGATTATATAAAGGAAGCTGCCAGCTAAGCTTAAGGATCCGGGAAGCTTCACTATCTTGTGTAAAATTGGAAAGGGACGGGCACGTCGAGCCTTGTATGATCTAGGGGCAAGCATCAATTTGATGCCATTGTCCACTTTTAAAAGGCTTGGTTTGGGGGAGTTAACTCCAACATCGGTGGCTCTACAGCTAGCGGATAGGTCCATGATATTTCCGAAAGGAGTTATCGAAGACGTTCTTGTCAAAGTTGAAAAGCTTGTCTTTCCTATGGATTTTCTGGTGCTAGAGATGGAAGACGACAAGGATAATGCTCCTTTAATCTTAGGGAGACCATTCCTTGCGACCGCTAGAGCCATGATAGATATGTAAAAGGGTGAGATACGGTTGATGATGGATAAAGAAGAAGTCCTGTTTAACTTGGATAAAGCAATGAAGATGCCAATGGAGACATAATGCCACAGCATTAATATGGTGGAGGAGATCGTTAATGAAGACATGTCTATGATTCTTTCAAAGGATCCTCTTGAGACATGCTTGTTGGAGTCTCTTACTTTTCCCACTACGGAGCTAGATGAACTCTCCAATGAGGTATGTATAGATTTTCTTGAAAACTTGCATGCTTTGGGTGATAACAGGTATGAATCGAAAAGGACAAAGGTCGAAGAGGTGAAGTGGACAAGGAAGTACTTGCCTTTGGACAGAGAAAGTGTACCTCAAGAAGAGAAGAAAGAGGAGTTGAAACCACTGCCGGATCACTTGAAGTATGCTTATCTTGATGACAATGGAAAATATCCTGTAATTGTATCTTCTTCTCTTGATGATGATCAACTTGAGGAATTGTTGGATGTGCTTAGGAAGTATAAGTCTGCGATTGGTTGGTCTCTTGACGATTTGAAAGGTATTAGTCCTTGTATTGCATGCATCGAATAAGGTTGTTAGATGAGGCCAAGAGTAGCATTCAGAATCAGCGGAGGGTGAATCCCGCTATTCAAGAAGTGATTAGGAAGCAAATCCTAACGTGGCTAGATGCAGGGATTATTTATCCTATTAGTGATACTCCCCATGTGAGTCCATTGCATGTTGTTGCTAAGAAGGGGGGCATGACTATAGTGAAAGCCGAAGATAGTGAGACGTTAGCCACTAGGATTCCTACGGGATAGTGTGTGTGTACGGACTACAGGAAGTTGAATGAAAATACATGCAAAGACCATTTTCTCCTTCCTTTCATGGATCAAATGCTTGATCTTCTTATGGGGTATGAGTATTATTGCTTCTTGGATGGGTACTCGGGTTATAATCAAATCATGATCGCACCCGAGGATCAAGAGAAGACTACTTTCACTTGCCCGTATGGAATATTTGCCTTTAGAAAGATGCCTTTTGGGTTGTGTAATGTGCCTGCGATATTTCAGCGTTGCATGATGGCGATATTTGATGGGTTGATAGAGAAGATCATGGAGGTGTTCATGGATGACTTTTCTGTATTTGGTTCCTCTTTTGATGTTTGTTTATCTAACCTTGCTACTGTTTCGAAAAGATGCCAAGAAACGAATCTTGTTTTGAATTGGGAGAAGTGCCACTTCATGGTGAGAGATGAGGTTGTTCTTGGCCATCATATCTCAGCCAAAGGATTGCAGGTGGATAGAACGAAGATGGTGGTGATCGAGAAGCTTCCACCACCTACGAATGAGAAAGGAGTGCGGTCTTTCCTTGGACACGCCAATTTTTATAGAAGATTCATAAAAGACTTCTCAAAATACTCCAAGCCCTTATCTTATTTACTTGAAAAGGAAGTTCCTTTTGTTTTTGATGAAGAATGTTTAATAGCTTTTCAAGTTTTGAAGGAGGCGCTTATTACTGTACCTATCTTGATCACACCGGATTGGACTCAGCCATTTGTATTAATGTGTGATGCGAGTGACTTAGCACTTGGAGTGGTGCTTAGGCAGTTGAGGGATAAGAAATTTTGCGCTATTTACTATACGAGTAAGACTTTCGATGCGGTACAAAAGAACTACACGGTGACTGAAAAGGAGTTTCTTGCTGTGGTGTACGCATTCAATAAGTTTTGACAATACTTGGTTGGCATGAAAACAATAGTGTACACGGATTACTCTGCGATTCAGTACTTGATGGAGAAGAAGGAGACGAAGCCAAGGATTATTAGATGGATTCTTCTTCTGCAGGAGTTTGATATGGAGATCCGAGATAAGAAAGGTATGGAGAATGTCTTGGCGGATCACCTATCAAGGTTGGAGACAAGAGAACATTGTGATGATTCGTTTGATTATTTAGAAGAGATGTTCCCTAATGAGAAGATCATGGCGGTGCTTTGTGAAGGAGCTGAAAAAGCATGTATAGTAGCTGCCCAAGGGATGGATCCATGGTATGCGGATTATGTAAACTACATTGCTGTAGGAGAAATCCCGAGAGATCTCAACCGATACCAACTTGCAAAGTTCAAGCGAGATGTTGAGACCTTCATATGGCATGATCCGTTTGTCTACAAGATATGTACGGATTCCATAGTTAGTAGGTGTGTGTGTACCGGAGATGGAGATGGAGAGCGTTCTTGAGTTTTGCCATGCACAACCTAACGGGGGGCACTTTGGGGCTCAAAAGACGGCAGCGAAGGTACTTCAGTCAGCTCTTTATTGGCCTACCTTGTTTAAAGATTGTGAGACCTATGTGGCATCGTGTAATAGATGTCAAAAGATGGGGAACATAAGTCGACGAGACGAGATGCCATTGTAACCCAGCATTGTTGTCGAGATCTTCGATGTATGGAGGATCGATTTTATGGGATCTTTTCCCCCATCTAATGGATTTCTCTACATCCTTTTAGCTGTGGACTATATTTTTAAGTGGGTGGAAGCCATTCCCACTCGCGTGAATGATTCAAGGACTGTTTTATCTTTCTTGAAGAAACATATATTTGCCCGTTATGGAGTTTCTAGAGCATTAGTGAGTGATGGAGGTTCTCACTTCATCAACAAGCTTCTTGAAAAAGTGCTTAAGGATTATGGAGTGAAGCATAGAGTCACTACACCCTATCACCCTCAAACGAATGGGCAAGCGAAAGTCTCCAACCGCCAAGTGAAGCAAATCTTGGAGAAGGTAGTCAGAACCAATAGGAAAGATTGGGCTATGAAACTCGATGATGTTTTGTGGGGGTTTCGAACTGCTTACAAGAAGGTGTTGGATATGTTACCGTATCAAATTGTCTATGGAAAGCTGTGCCACTTGCCCGTAGAAATTCAGCACAAAGCTTTTTGGGCATTGAGAAGTTTGAACTTGTCCTTAATGAATTAAAGGGAGTTAAGGATAACTCATATCAATCAACTGGATAAGTTTAGGAATCGTGCTTATAAGAACTCAGAGATTTTCAAGGAGAGAATGAAGAAATGGCATGATTCGAAGATCTCTTACAAGGAGTTCAAGCAAGGTGATGAGGTATTACTTTTTAATTCTCGCTTGAAGCTCTTCGCAGAGAAATTGAAATCGAAGTGGACGGGGCCGTTCATTATCCATAGAGCCTGCGGAGGGGGGAGTTTTGAGCTTATGGACAAAGATGGGTACATTATTGCAGCAAATGGGCATCGATTGAAGCATTACAAGTCGCCGGATGATGTTTGCATCGTCTTTGAGGATACCTTGCACTAGAATGGTACCGTCGTGACTCTCCGACGTTAAACATGAGCGCCTATTGGGGGCTTTTCCTCCTATTTTATTGCTTTAATTTCATTAGTGTGAGTAAGAAATTTTCTTATTTGATGTGCTTATCATTCGGAAATTACATCTCTTTACAAACTTAGTTTCACCTATGGTTTCTACTAAGTTTGGGGAGGGGGGGTGTGATGTATACCTCATTATAGCACGAAGAATATGATATTTTCTTTGTAATGTTTGCTAGGGGAATTGGTTTTTTATGGTATATCAAAATTTTAGCCGGTTTTGATGCATCAATTTTTTTTGCAATTTGCCTAGTGTTTAGTGAGAGGAGTTGTTTTTTTAGTGTGATTGCGGAGTTACACTTGATGATATATAGTTTCTCTAGCTTAATTTTTGAATATCTTGATACTTGATGTTGTCCTAGAGTTGAATATTGCAGGAAAAAACGAGAAGGGTACAAAATTGAGGGAGACAATACAGTTGTTCGACCTACCTTGAGCTGTTCGACCAGTATTTTGGTAGAGCAATGGTCGAACAAAGTGTGAAAATCTTTCAGAGGAGCTGTTCGACTTGACCCTTCTAGCTCGACCACGAAGCTGGATTCGAGCAATGGTCGAGCAAAGTGCGAAAAACTTCCAGAGAGTTTGTTCGACCAATCAGTGGTTTCTCGACCAGGGGTATGAGATCGAACAAAGGTCTAGCAAGACAGAGAAGAACAGGGGGCACGATGAGGCAAGTTACTTGACTTCTAGCACTTGTTCGACTAAGAACTTTAGGTCGAACGGAGGTCGAGCAAAATGCCCAAGTTGTCCAGAAAGGTTGTTTGACCCAAACCATGTTGTTCGACTAAGGAATCTAAGTCGAACAATGGTTGAGCAAAATGTCAAAATTATCCAGAGAGTTTGCTTGACTTAGCAGGAGTTGTTCGACCATGACATGGTTATCAAACGGTAGTCGAATAAGTCCAGGAAAAATAGGGGCTCAACCACACGCGTTGCTTGACTTCCACGTGTTGTTCGACCAAGGAATTCAAGTCGAACGGAAGTCGAGCTAGGTGATTTTAAAAGTCAGATCTGGGTTGTTTGACTTAGAGAAGTTGTTTGACCGACCCTAAAAAGTCGAGCTACGGTCGAACGGAGGCTGGGAGCAGTTTTAAAAAAAAAGGTATTTTATCCGTTCGACACACCCACTTCCGTCACCCTTTCTTGAGCACCACTTTGTAACCGTAAGTTCTTCCCCTTAACTTCCTCCCTAAACTTTAATCCTCTCTTCCACACACTTCACATCCGATTTTGAGGGATTGCAAGATCCAATCTTGGGTTTTCACTCAATTTTTTGGGATTTTCGCTCTTGTTCATCACACGCACACCATGTCAAACAAAGGTATGTCTTCTTCTCACTTTACTTGCGGATTTTGTTGAAGATAATTAGTAAAGAATGGGTGAGTGGATTCATGCTAGATTTGGTTTGTATTGAGTGTTGAATTGCTTGAGTTGTTATTATAGATTGCATTCAAAAATTCTTGAATTGTTCTTCGTTGAATTGTGGAAATTTTGTGAATTTGATGTTGTATGAAGCATGGGCTTTGGTTTAATTTTGAATTATACATATGGGCTTATTGAATTTGGATATTGATTGGATGCAATTGGTGATGGAACTTAAGCATGATTGTTTTGTTGAAATTGGTGAAGCTTGGAGTTGACTTGCTATTATGTTAGTGTGGAGTAGTGTTGGATTACTTGAATCTTGACATTCTTGATTGATAGTGTTGGTTTAGAGTTTGATGATTTGAAAACACTTGAGATTGAGTTGCATTGGATACATGAGTTTGAAGTCTTGAGTAGAATTCATGATAGACATAGGTTTGGTTTTATCTCTTGTTGGTATATTGAAGTACAACTTTGAAGGAAAAAAGATTGCTTCCTCTTCGAAGTGGAAGGGAAACAAGTCACCCCCATCGGTGGAGATTGTCAAGAAGATAAGGATGGATAAAAGGAAAACACCAAGGGATTTTGGAATCAAGATTGGCGATTAGGAGGAGAAGGAGAAGCTGTGGAATGCAATCTTGTTGAAGATAAGAAGGACGAGGTATCAAGACGATCGGGCCATGGTGGATATGCACATTATCAACGACATTCATTGGATGTTCAACCGAGTAGGCATCACAGCGTTCATGGAGATAAAAAGGGAGACATACTTTCACATCACTGCGAAAGTATTGTGCACGCTGCAAGTGGAGCGTGGTGAAGGATATCTTCCCTATGGCATTCATATGCAGATAGATTGTCAAGAGCAGACTATGTGGGCTCGTGAGTTCAACGAGATCATTAGCTGCGAGAATGTGGTTGGAAACGAGAGTGATGACTTCAGGGCGAACGATTTTTGGAGAGCTATAACGGGGAGGCAAGAGGACTACAATTCCAACACTTCTAAGGTTGCTTTCATTCGCAATCCTGTTATTGCTTGCATGGATCGGATCCTAGGGAATACACTGTTTGCAAGGTCTGAAGGAAGTTGTATCCCAAGGGGAGAACTATACGTCATGTGGTGCATGCTCAATGGGGTTCGTTTCAACATGGCAGCTTACTTCTTCCAGCAGCTTCACAAGTTCACCACGCACGGTTTTCAGAGAGTAAACATTGGGGGGTTGATCACAATCATAGCGGAGTACTACAAGGTTGATTTGAGTAGGTATGAGCCTGTTCGAGGAGATCCAGACTTGATCTTGACTTCTTGTGTCAGGATGGGGCTGATTGAGAGAGTGAATGGTGCTTGGATGTTCATCCGAGGGAATGAGCCTCGAACACTTAAGTTTTCGCTTGTGATCACCGACCTTACCACTGTGAGGGATAATCATAATTGGTTGATGAATACAACGGAGCACTCAGTAATCTCTAGAACGTGCTTAGGAAGATGGAATTGGAGATTGTTGGCTGACTTGCGTGAGCAAGGAATTAGCTTGGACGAGGACATGGTTCTTATTATAGATCCAGCTGATTTTGAGGAGGAGGAGCCACAACCACCACAAGCTTTTGATTATCAGGAGGACATGCCTTCGGTGCAGTCTCAGAAGCCGTTCGAGCAAGAATTTTTCAAACAACCACCGCCACAGCCATAACTGCAGCCGCATTAGGACTTCTGGGTGGCCCAAGATTAGTTCTATCGAGAGTAGTTCCAACTAATGAATGAGCACTTCGCCACACTTAACGCGAACCAGCAAGAAATGAATAGACAGCGGGCACTTGCGAATGCTAACTATGTTGTACTCAACACGCGCTATGTTGAGATGGATGGATGGTTGAGGCAGTTGCAAGATCATGGGTGCAGGATGGATATGGATCTCAGTGCCTTGCATAGAGATGTGGACCGGATGCTGCTGGAGAATGATGGTGATGATGAGAGGGGTTCGGATGATGATGATGCTCCGGAGGAGTGATGAGCATATGGTTTTTCTTTTCTGATTCTTCTCATTCCCGATTCTCTTTTCTATTTTACAGGTGCCGAGTTGAGTATCTGGGTGTAGTGGCGATTCTTGCGTGAGTGGTCTGTATAATGATGATGATTTATTGATGCATGATAATTTGTTAATGGCAAGCATGTTCTATTTGTACTTGTAGTTCATAAGAAATTGATGTTGATTGCATGCTTTGAAGAGTGATTGGGATTCTATTAACCTTATGTGGATTTGAGCCTTTTGATCATGCTATATGCATGATTGTTTATTCTTGAGAGACGTTTGTGTACTCGTATTCTAGAACTTAACTTGGAGTCTTGTGTGAAATCTATAATTGATAGATACTAGGAAGTGATCTTAGGCCGTTATTGTTAATCGAGTTACTTAGCCAAATTTATCTTACCTTATCATATAATTTTCTTTGCAAGCCTTATTGAGCCTTTGAGCCTTTTTCTTGGCAAGCCTTGATAATGAGTTGTTTACCCTTTTTGAGCCTTAAAAACCAATTACTAGTAAAGAGTGGAGGTAGACGAATGCTCCATGAAGTTTTGAAGAGGATGAGAGATTTGATGAAAGTAAATTCGAGAGACAAGAAGTTAAATCTTGTGAGGGATAGTGCCTGAAACCGATATCCCGAATGCTAGAGAGGGTAGTGCCCAAAACTGTTACCCTTATACTTGTAGAACACCGGAACTGGCGTGATAATACAGAGAAAAAGTTGAGCCAAGTAAAGATGGAGGAATGGTCTATGATCGGGATTGTTGATAAAGCAGTGAAGAGGGAGCAACAGAAAGTAATATACCAAGGTAACTCTTTACTAGTAAAGTTAGTCACTTACCTATATTCTTCCACCCTAACCAAAGAGCCAACATTACATCCTTTAAGCAAGTCCTTTGTGATCCTAGTATTGAGTCGATTATGGATGGAGTTTTGAGACATTTGTCAAGCTTATGGTTACACGAGTATATAAATTGGAAGTGAGTGGTGATATCAACCATAAGGTGTATATCTTTTACACTTGAGTGAGATAGTAAAAACTTACCCGTGAGCTAGATGACTTAGCACTCGTAGAATTATTGTAATTGATTGATGTTTTTACGTGAATGAAAGGTATGATAGTTGCGTGTTCTAAGTTAATATAATTGCATGTATTTTGATATATTGTACCTGGTGATTATACTCTCTAGATATGTTTGATTTTCGTTGCCTCGGGACGAGCAACATGTAAGTTTGGGGGTTTGATGAGAGTGTAAATTCGCATGTTTTGGGCCTTGATTTGCTTGGAAATGGAGTATTATTTGATCTTTTATCGAGACAAATCGGTACGTTTATGAGAAAGGCACGAATAAAAGAGTACAAGGGCAATTTGAGCATATTCGTATAGGAAAATAGGTGAAAAAGGCTCGAAATTGAAAGACACGATTTTGGAGGCAAAATCAAGGTGTTGTTCGACCAAGCTGGCTTGGTCGACCTTCAACAGGTGGTCGAACGGGAGGTGGCAAGTTGAGCAGATTGCCAGAGCCCGTCCAGTGAGCCAGTTCGACTTGGAGAATCTGCTCGACCAATATTATCTTGGTCGAACAGATGAGAGAAAGTCGAGCAAAATGCAGAAAATGTCTAGAGAGCTCGTTCGAAGTGCCAAAGTTGTCCAGAATGTTTGTTCGACTAGGGGCTTCTTGTTCGACTTGGATGCTGAGGTCGAACGGCGTGTTGCTGAATGTTATTTATGGTAATTCTGGATGTCTTTCACCAAATTTGACATGTGCTTCAAGCAAAGGCCCATCCTAAGCCCATAAGGAGATCCTATATGTATAAAAAAAGAGCTTTCGCAGGAGAAAAAGGAACGACACACAACACAAGACAACACATCTTCCTTCATCCACCAAACCCTACCACCATCCTAAGGGGTTGAGAGAGAGGTTCGTCTGACGGGTCAAGTAAGATCATACCAACTAGCCATGATTATTCCTAGATCAATCATGGGCTAGAACCACCTTGGTAGTTCTAGGGTTATTAAAGTTTTATGAGTTAATCGAATTTCCATGTGTAAACCCCGTACAATACTACTTGTGGTTTATTTTATATAAGATTATGCTTTTTCAATTCATACTCACGGTTGTTTTGTGCATCATTAACTGTTATGTAGAGTCTGAATACATCTCTTGGTTATTGATTGAGTGCGTTCACCGCTGAGCAGAATCACATGTTATAATTCTAAGTGAAGGGATTACAAAGTCTTATTAGAACTATCTTATATAGATACTTGTTAATTTAATCGTATTCGGATTAATAAGTAGGATAAAGAGTATTATTTTATAGTACCTAAAGAGGGAGATCAAATCGGGTTAGAGTACTTAGTGCACGGGAAATAATTGATTATGATAGTACCTAGAAAGTGGGGTAAAGTATATGTCTTGCTCCAAGGATATTCACACGTGTCATACGCTTGCTTACTTGTGTCTATAGAGTATGCTTGCATGGTTTAGTGATGCGTCCATAAACCATAATGTAGAGTCGGATATCAATGCATGGAAAGGAGATTAACGAATGAAACTGGATTACCTGAAGAACTACTCTATTACTTATTCGATCACAACCGAATTTCTTCTCTTACTTGTTTACTTATCTTGCTAATTTTATTGTATGCTATTTAGTTTCCTAATAAAACCAACTCAAATTTACCAAATAACCTTAGTTAATTAGAATATAATTAAATTGATATTAATCCGTCCCTTGTTTTCGATATATACTTGGTCACCTTTCAAAACTACAATTGATATTTTTATACTTGAGGATTAATTTTGTGTATTGAAAAAACGCTCATCATCAATTTATTGAATGGAACATGTAATAGTACTTGCCTGCTATTTGATTAAAGAGACTATGTTGTGGTTTTGTTGTTTCACTTTCATCTCCTATAATTTTGATGTTGAAATTTTTTGGTTCCTACATCTTATAAGATTTTCAGTTATTATTTCAGTTGTAATTTTTTTAGTTTTTTTTAACCTGGGCGGCTACTAATGCTTAATGGAGCCATCATCTTAGGCAAAGTCTTGTGTAAGACCGTCTCACGTAAGGACTTACGTGAAACAAATAAAAAGTATTATTATAATATATTATCACTTTCGCCGTAAAATGTTATCACTTTTTATTTATACTATAAATTGTTCATCAAATAGTTAATTGCACCGTTATCACTTTTCATCGATAGAATATCACTTTTGATTAATGATGTCATTACTTTTTTTATTAGTTTCACGTAAGCTCATATGTGAGCTCCCACAAAACTTGTCCATCATCTTAATGCACATCTAATATTTTGTAACTACTTTTATGTAGAAAAAACCTTGATCTACCTTGTGCACTGATTATAGAGATATGGATATGTGTGAATTCAATTAATTGTTAAGAGTAGCTTGTCAACCATTTAATTCTTCACAGTACATACATATAAATATATTAGAATCTCAAATTAAACTGCAATCATATTCATCTCAAAAAGTAATTATATTCATTTGTAAAGTAATTTAATTAACTGTTAAGAGTACCTGTCAACAATTTATTTTTCACATTACATACATTTATTTTAGAAATTAAGAGTTTTAAATCAAAGAATAATCTTATTCATTCAAAAGATTAATTTATTCTTTCTAAAGAGTTATCTAATTAATTGTTAAAAGTAATTTGTCAACCATTTAAATCTTCACAATACATACATTTAATTTCAGAATTCTTCTTCCTTTTATTTAATTTTAATCCCTATTAATTATTAGTGAGGCTTGCGTATGCCCGGTGCACACCATGCGCCTTTAGAATTTAGTATTATGAATAAGGGTATACTCCCTCCGTCCTAGGTAATGAGGGCCAGAGACCTTATGTTTAACATAAGGTCTCTGGCCCTCATTACCTAGGACGGAGGGAATATTTTTTTGTTTTAAAGGGTATACACTTTAATTAATAAGGGTACACTATTTTGTTCTAAAGGATATACACTTTTCATTAATATTTTTTATTTTTCTTCAAAAAATAAATGGTACACATCTTTATATTAAAGGGTATACAATTTAACACAAAATTCTAAAGGCACAGGAAAGTACTCCCGTATGCCCCGGACGCACATAAGTTTTTGCCATTAACTAGTACATTTAATTTCAGAAATCTTCTTCTCTAGAGTTTTTGCCATTAACTATTACACAAGATCTCCCAAATTATTCTTTATTATCTTCCACCACCCTGCCTAAATTACTTTTCAGTCATTAGGTTATCTTATTTCTTAAGATGGAAAACTGCAATACAAACTCCCTGTTCGATTAGAATTCCCAGAGTGAATACTTTTGCTGATTAGTACGATGATTTTGATTGGGATCAGATCATCGACAACCTACTGCAATTCATTTAAGCACCATAACTTTTAATATCATATAAATATGTATAAAGTAATAGTTTAAATGTTGCAGGTTGAATATAGACTCCTTCGAGATTTTGTGGCTTATTAATTAATCAATACCTGCAACATTCAAAATGCCCGAAGTACTCAAATACTCACTTTTCCATCAACTAATTTAATTAATTACTTTTAATTAATAATAAATTTAATGATTCCATCAGGACAAAGTCTATTGTGAGACATTATTTATGTAAGACGTGTTAAAGTATGCTTATTATATAGATAATGTATGATTCATTGTTGTTAAAGTATGTTTTCAAGTATGATAGATAATGAATTAAAGTATGATTTTAAAATATTATAATATAATTCATTATTAACATATTTTAACTATAAATAAGTATATTTTGATTAACTATATAATAAGCATACTTCAGTGATAACCCGACTCACAAGAAAGTGTCTCTACTGCCAATTTTATAATTTAAAATATTAATCTATTAATCATGTCAATCTTATTAATTTGCCAGAATATATTACTATATTAATAGAATAAAATAATACACTATTCAATTAAATTTCAAATAATTTCCTTTTTCTTATAATTCTAATACTCCCTCCGTCCAGTTTTAAGGTGTCCGTTTGCTTTTTGCATTTGAATTAATGAGTATTATTAGTATTAGAGGGAAGTAGTAGGCTATACTGTGTACCTTTTTACTAAATAGGAAAAATTGATACCTTTGAACCTATTAGAGAGGATAATCGTTTAATACTTAATTAATCATATTAGAGTGACCTGATTAAGTATTAAACGGTTCAACCCTCTACAAGCTTAAGCTTTTAGATGATATGGTCGTTTAACATGGTATCAGAGCCCATGGTTAACAAAGGTCCAGGGTTCAAACCTCACCGTCACCCATTTATGAGAAAATTGCACATGCTAGGCTTGAGGCAAAATTTCCCCGCCTGCATGTGAGGGGGCGTATTAGAGTGTAACCTGATTAAGTATTAAATGGTTCAACCCTCTACAAGCTTAAGCTTTTAGATGAGGTGGTCGTTTAACATGTAAGGATTAATATCCGATCATTACTGATTTGTGATGAGGAGAAAAGTCTCTTATATACAAATGATTACAATGCTAAGTATAGAAAGGACTACAACAGATTGCGATAAAGTCGCAATCAAGAAACAATATACCATATTTACAATATATGTCAACTCTTTCCCCTAATACCCCCCGTCAAGCGTCGCGAGGGATGTAACCAAACGCAAAGCTTGGACCGTAAGAGCTCAAAGGCCGAATGAGGTAATGCCTTGGTGAAGATGTCAGCCAGCTGAAGATGAGAAGGTACGAACTGAGTATGTAACTGCCCCGAAGAAACTAGCTCACGAATGAAGTGACAATCAATATCAATATGCTTAGCACGTTTGTGAGCAATTGGATTTTGGCTGAGAAAAATGGCACTCTTGTTGTCGCAGAGGAGAGTTGGCGCTGTATCAGACGACTGATGAAGTTCAGTGAGTAGATTACGCAACCAAACAATTTCTGAACCAGCATTGGCCAAAGCCCGATACTCAGATTCACAACTAGCCGAGCCACAGTCGGTTGCTTTTTGGCACTCCATGAAACCAGATTACCACCCAAAAAAATAGAGTATCCATAGGTTGAGCGACGAGTCTCAATGCACCTAGCCCAATCAGCATCCGAGTATCCCACAGTCGATTTGTCAGGCCGATGCGTAAAGCAAAGACCAAAATGAAGCGTACCCTTCACATAACGAAGGATACGTTTAACAGCTAGGAAATGATCTTCAGTGGGGGAGTGTAGAAACTGACTAACTGTATTAACAACAAAAGATAGATCAGGCCTAGTGATAGTCATATATTGCAGGGCCCCCACCAAAGATCGATAAAGAGTGGGATCATTAAAGGCCGATCCAGTACTTTGTAGTGTAGTTCCGACGGCGAGAGGAGTAGCGACAGGCTTGCAATCAACCATGGCCGCTCGGTCCAGAATATCAAGGGCATATTTAGACTGACCAACAAAAAAACCATCAGGAGAGGGGGAGACCTCAAGTCCCAAAAAATATGTCAATGAGCCAAGATCTTTGATAGCGAACTCCACATGTGTGCGCTCGATGAACTGCCAAAGGAGACGGGAATCATTTCCTGTGAGGATGATGTCGTCCACATATAAGAGTAGATACAGAAGTGAGTCACCCCTCCGAAGGAAAAATAATGATGAATCGAACTGAGCCTGCTGGAAGCCCAGTGCCTTCAGATAAGTGCTGAATCTTTGAAACCATGCCAGAGGGGCTTGACGAAGGCCATAAAGTGCCTTCTTCAGGCGACAAACATGAGATGGATTACGCGGATCAACAAAGCCCGGTGGTTGAGCCATGTATACAGGCTTTGTCAGAATCCCATTAAGGAAAGCATTTTTGACATCCAACTGATGAAGAGGCCATTTATGGTGCACAGCCAAAGCCAAAATAGTGCGAACAGTGGCAGCTTTGACAACCGGGCTGAATGTGTGATGAAAATCCGACCCCAGAACCTGAGTAAACCCCTGAGCTACAAGGTGAGCCTTGTGGCGCTCAATAGAACCATCAGACCGATACTTCGTGCGGAACACCCATTTGGAGCCAACAATGTTGGTGTTGGACGGAGGTGGCACCAAATCCCAGGTTTGGTTAAGCATAAGCGCATCAATTTCTTCTTGCATGGCAGCCATCCAGTGAGGATATTTAGAGGCAGATTTGAAACCACGAGGTTCAGAAGCACTGGCCAGAGAGGCAAGCAGTACTGTGGAAGCAAGATCAACAGGGTACTTTGGTTTAAAAATACCCGACTGAGACCGAGTAACCATCCGATGAGTGGACAGACAGAGTGCTGGCGGCGGTGGTGGAATGGGATGTATTACTAGTTCCGGCTCAACATCCTGAGCAGGAGCAGGTTGTGGAAGATCATCAACTGTAGCCGATGCTGGTGTAGGTAGGAACGGTGGTTCCACAGGTTGGGGAGGATCCAGAATGTCTTCTAGTTCCGGATGAAGGTGGCGATGCATGGATTGTAGAGATGAGGTGTTGTCAGATATAGGAGCAACTATCACCGAGCGAGGCTCCAAGAAACTAGAAATAGGTAAATTATGAGCAGTAGCAGAACCAGTCCCAGAGAAAGGATAAGTTTATTCATCAAACTGTGCATGGCGAGTAATGTAAATGCGCGCGGAAGTAGGATCGAAGCATCGAAACCCCTTATGAGAGCTGCTATAACCCACAAAGATACATGGACGACTGCGAGGAGACAGCTTGTTCTCTGCATAGTCACGGAGAAAAGGAAAAACACGGCATCCAAAGGGTTTAAAAATAGCATAATTCGGAGTAGAGTGATATAACAACTCATACGGAGACTTATTGTCCAATGTGGCGGACGAAAGCCGACTGATGACATAAACTGCAGTGGTGAAAGCCTCAAACCATAAGTGTGTTGGAGCAGAGGCATGAAACAGCATGGAGAGCCCAGTCTCAGTGATGTGGCGATGTTTCCTCTCAGCTCGACCGTTTTGTTGTGGAGTATATGGACAGGAGATCCGGTGAAAAATTCCATGGCTCATCATAAAATCAGACACCCGTTTGTTTACAAATTCTGTGCCCCCATCGGATTGAAATACTTTCACAGCACGAGTAAATTGCGTACAAACAAAAGTGTGGAAACGAACCAAAACATCATAAAAGTCTGACTTGGCACGCAGAGGATAGAGCCAAGAAAAACGAGAGAAATCATCCACAAATAAAGCATAATAACGATAACCACCCGAAGATGTAACAGGTGATGGTCCCCATAAATCACAATGCACCAAATCAAGGCGAGCAAAGAGTAGGACTAGGCAACAAAGATGTAACATTTAAATGTCCCTGTTTATTTAACAACGAAATTATACGAAAAGACACATGTCCAAGGCGTAAGTGCCACAGATCAAAGCTAGCTATTAAAGCAGTAGAATGCAAAGCAGCAAGCAGAGCCGAGTTTTTATCACACCTGTCTAGTACATATAGACCATTCTCACACTTGCCCTGAGCCAGTACTTCCTTTGTCAACCAATTCTGAATTTTAAAACATTTATTAGTAAATAAAACTTCAACGTTGGAATCTGACGTCAATTTACTGATGGAAACCAAATTTTTAGTAAGGCTTGGAACTGGCGACGCCACATAAGGTAAGTGGAGGAGGATAGTTTGATCTAGACCAAATTAATCATGCAAGGCTTGTTTAATGTGAGAGAGTGACATATATTGTAAATATGGTATATTAAAGCTGGCTCGTTTAATGTGTGTTAGAGTGTAACCTGATTAAGTATTAAACGATTCAACTCTCTATCAGCTTAAGCTTTTAGATGAGGTGGTCGTTTAACATGGTATCAGAGCCAATGGTTAACAAAGGTCTAGGGTTCAAACCTCACCGCCACCCATTTATGAGAAAATTCCACATGCAAGGCTTGAGGCAAAAATTACCCGCCTGCATGTGAGGGGGAGTGTTAGAGTATAACCTGATTAAGTATTAAAAGATTCAACTCTCTATCAGCTTAAGCTTTTAGATGAGGTGGTCGTTTAATGTAAGGATTAATATCCGATCATCACTGATTTGTGATGAGGAGAAAAGTCTCTTATATACAAATGATTACAATGCTAAGTATAGAAAGGACTACAACAGATTGCGATAAATTCGCAATCAAGAAATAATATACCATATTTACAATATATGTCAACTCTTTCCCCTAATACCTCCCGTCAAGCGTCGCGTGGGATGTAAGCAAACGCAAAGCTTAGACAGTAAGAGCTCAAAGGCCGGACGAGGTAATGCCTTGGTGAAGATGTCAGCCAGCTGAAGATGAGAAGGTACGAACTGAGTATGTAACTATCCCGAAGAAACCATCTCACGAATGAAGTGACAATCAATATCAATATGCTTAGCACGTTTGTGACCGATTGGATTTTGGCTGAGAAAAATGGCACTCTTGTTGTCGCAGAGGAGAGTTGGCGCTGTATCAGACGACTGATGAAGTTCAGTGAGTAGATTACGCAACCAAACAATTTCTGAACCAGCATTGGCCAAAGCCCGATACTCAGATTCACAGCTAGACCGAGCCACAGTCGATTACTTTTTGGCACTCCATGAAACCAGATTACCACCCAAAAAAATAGAGTATCCATAGGTTGAGCGACGAGTCTCAATGCACCTAGCCCAATCAGCATCCGAGTATCCCACAATCGATTTGTCAGGCCGATGCGTAAAGCGAAGACCAAAATAAAGCGTACCCTTCACATAGCGAAGGATACGTTTAACAGCTAGGAAATGATCTTCAGTGGGGGAGTGTAGAAACTGACTAACTGTATTAACAACAAAAGAGAGATCAGGCCTAGTGATAGTCAGATATTGCAGGCCCCCCACCAAAGATCGATAAAGAGTGGGATCATTAAAGGCCGATCCAGTACTTTGTAGTGTAGTTCCCGCAGCGAGAGGAGTAGCGACAGGCTTGCAATCAACCATGGCCGCTCGGTCCAGAATATCAAGGGCATATTTAGACTGACCAACAAAAAAACCATCAGGAGAGGGGGAGACCTCAAGTCCCAAAAAATATGTCAATGAGCCAAGATCTTTGATAGCGAACTCCGCATGTGTGCGCTCGATGAACTGCTGAAGGAGACGGGAATCATTCCCTGTGAGGATGATGTCGTCCACATACAAGAGTAGATACAGAAGTGAGTCACCCCTCCGAAGGAAAAATAATGATGAATCGGACTGAGCCTGCTGGAAGCCCAGTGCCTTCAGATAAGTGCTGAATCTTTGAAACCATGCCAGAGGGGCTTGACGAAGGCCATAAAGTGCCTTCTTCAGGCGACAAACATGAGATGGATTACGCGGATCAACAAAGCCCGGTGGTTGAGCCATGTATACAGGCTTTGTCAGAATCCCATTAAGGAAAGCATTTTTGACATCCAACTGATGAAGAGGCCATTTATGGTGCACAGCCAGAGCCAAAATAGTGCGAACAGTGGCAGCTTTGACAACCGGGCTGAATGTGTGATGAAAATCCAACCCCGGAACCTGAGTAAACCCCTGAGCTACAAGGCGAGCCTTGTGGCGTTCAATAGAACCATCAGACCGATACTTCGTGCGGAACACCCATTTGGAGCCAACAATGTTGGTGTTGGACGGAGGTGGCACCAAATCCCAGGTTTGGTTAAGCATAAGCGCATCAATTTCTTCTTGCATAGCAGCCATCCAGTGAGGATATTTAGAGGCAGATTTGAAACCACGAGGTTCAGAAGCACTGGCCAGAGAGGCAAGCAGTGCTGTGGAAGCAAGATCAACAGGGTACTTTGGTTTAAAAATACCCGACTGAGACCGAGTAACCATCCGATGAGTGGACAGACGGAGTGCCGGTGGCGGTGGTGGAATGGGATGTATTACTGGTTCCGGCTCAACATCCTGAGCAGGAGCAGGTTGTGGAAGATCATCAACTGCAGTCGGTGCTGTGTAGGTGGCAACGGTGGTTCCACAGGTTGGGGAGGATCCAGAATGTCTTCCGGTTCCGGATGAAGGTTGCGATGCATGGATTGTAGAGATGAGGTATTGTCAGATATAGGAGCAACTGTCACCGAGCGACCATGTAAGGATTAATATCCGATCATCACTGATTTGTCACAATATACCATGAGAGTTTGACATGGTATCAGAGCCCATGGTTAACAAAAAGGTCCAGGGTTCGAGCCTCACCGCCACCCATTTATGAGAAAAAATTGCACATGCAAGGCTTGAGGCAAAAATTCCCCGCCTGCATGTGAGGGGGGCGTGTTAGAGTGATTAATTAAGTATTAAACGATTATCCTCTCTAATAGCTTAAGCTTTTAGGTGAGGTGGTCGTTTGATAGAACCGGACGCCAAAACAAATAGTAAAATGGACACATTAGAAGCGGACAGAGGGAGTATAATTTTCGCTACTTATTACTCCCTCTGTCCCGTTAATTACCGCACACTTTTCTTTTTGATCCGTCCCAACACTTATGCACATTTCTAAGAATGAAAAAAATACATTACAATACTACTCACTTTTTACAAATATTCCAATCACTTTACACATCTTTATACATAAAAAACTTAACTTTTCTTAATCTCCGTGTACTAGAATACGTGCACAATTTATCAAGATATTTAATAAATAAATTAAATAAGGGTGTTAAAAATATGTTATTATTTAAGAGCATCTCCTAAAGCCTCTCTAAATGAGAAATTATCTATAATTTAAAGAATCTTACAACAAAAAGTACCTCCAACAAGCTCTTTAAACTAACAAAAATTTTTAAATAACCATTTTGGCTCTTCAAATTTAAAGAGCATCAACAACTCTTTAAAATTAAATGTGTTGAGTATTTCATTAGTTCCAACACTCTTTTTCTTGAAATTAACATTAAAATATTTATTACTTCATATATTTAATTAAATAAATTAGGAGTAAACACAAAAAATCAAAGAAAGAATAAATACTATAATAAATAAGCATTGAAAAAAGAAAAAAACTAAATAAAATATAAAGAGTGTGTTGGAGATAATTGAAAATATGATTATCTATAATTTACATACTCTATGTAATAGGAAATATTCTCTAAATTATAAAGCATCTCTTGGAGATGCTCTGAATTAGTAATCTAACAAGTATTTGTAAAACCCAAATTGGTATTTGTGTGATTTATTTTGACGTAAATTTCTAAAGCCCGAATTTAAAGTACATTTTAATTTAGGTTTGGAGCACCTCAATATTGAGGTGTAATTTGCAAGTAATAATCAATGTCAGGCTATCTATTCCTTTAACATCTCACATCTGCTTTAGTAAAACCAAAAATTTTAAAATGGATAAGGCCAATGAGGAGAAATGGCCAACTCACAATAATAAAGTGAAAATTCATAATGGAATATGTTACTCTGTATACATGAAAACAAGACGACATGAAGCCAAAATTTTAAAAATGGATAAATGAAGGGGACACCACAAAACATTAATTCAATTTGAAACTCCGATAAAAAAACATTAAGAGTGAGGCTTGCGTGAATTTAGTATTATTAATAATGGTACATTATTTTGTCTAAGGTATACTTTTTAATTAATATATACCATTTTGTTCTAAAGAGTATACACTTTTTATTATATTTTTTATTTTACTTTAGAAAATAAAGGGTATACATCTTTATGCTAAAGGGTATACAATTTAACACAAAATTCTAAAGGCACACGGAGTGTGCTTCCGTGCGCCTGGGTGCACACAAGTTTTTGCCTTGTAAAATAAAGGGTACACATCTTTATACTAAAGGGTATACAATTAGCACAAAATTCTAAAAGCACACAGAAGAATTTAGCACAAAATTCTAAAGGCACACGGAATGTGCTTCCGTGTGCCCCGGCACACACAAGCTTTTGCCATACATTAATTCAATTTGAAACTCCATAAAAAAAATTATCACCCCTTTTTTTTTCTTTTTCCAATAGACATTGTTTCACGAATTAGCCTAGACATGCACCATGAAGATTTGCAAGGTATAATGAATTAATCAGAGCATATAAACAACAAAAATTAGTGTGATGCAGGGTTGGATACTGGCCATCCATTGCTCAATTGCTGAGTTAGAAATCAAGAATCCATTTCACACGTTTATTTCTCAGAAGAAGCCAAGAGACAGCGATAGAAATCAAGAATCCATTTCACACGTTTATTTCTCAGAAGAAGCCAAGAGACAAGGTCTAAACAAATATACAACAACCAACACAAGTGCACAGAATCAAACTTATTGTACCAAAAACTGAAGAAGTAGAAGTATTTAATTAAAATACAACAAATAGATACAATACACATTAAAGACATGGAAGCCATGCAGTAATATTGCAGCTAAGAGATATTTGCTATAAACAAAACTTGAACTACACCAACTCCAAAGAGACCAATCTATTGAATATAAGCTACTTATAATAAGAATACAAGATGCAATAATCAAAGTCAAGATTAAAAATAATAATAATAAAAAAATAATAATAAAAAAAAAACCAGAATTAGGTGTATTATAATTCCTATTTTTTCTAGAAAGTACATGCATTCATAAGCATAAATCAAGTTATATTTCCAAATTTTGGAATAATTAGTTGTGCACAATTAACAACAATATATGAATTTAAAGAGGTAGCAAACTTTACTTTGCAAATGGAGAAGACAAAAACTGTGAAAAACTGAAAAATCGTCAAAATTTACGAAAACTAGATAATCCTCCCAATTTGTGAAACTGAAAAATCCTCCAAAACTAAAGGAAAACTAAAAAGATCCTTCTTGATGGAATCAGAACAGACACTCTTCTCCTCTTTTTGTGGTAGCTGTCGTTTCCTCTCTTTCCAGTTTTTAAATTATTCTGTTATGCTTTTTGACGTTTTATAGAACGAGTCTTCTCTTTCCAGTTTTCGAATTATTGTGTTATGTTTTTTGACGTTTTACAGAATAGAGGTTGTTCCATTCAACCATTCTAGGTCTCAAAATCCATACAGATGCACGCCGCTGCAAAATTGTTCTCTTACCGATATCCTTCCAACTCACTGTGAAGACCTAGAAATCGAGTTCCCAGAAATTTCTTCTGCAACTTGGTCTACAGAAATTTCCCAGAAATCTCCTTCAAATTCTAGGTTTTATTTGTTCTATATGACTCATTACATAGTTGACTAGTTTGGTTTACAGAGTTCTTGGTTCATTAAAATGTGTTTGTTAGTTGGTTGATTTAGCATAATTGCCTATATTGGACGGAATGCTACCCTTAATTTGGCAATTGGGGCATAGAATGTTTGGAGAGAGGAAGAGAAATTCCCAATGGAATCTTGTATAGAACCAGCCAGAGGATTATGAGAAATTTCCAACTCCTTTAAAAATTTACATTTTGTCAAGGAAGTGAAGAAGCTCAATTCTGCAGAAATGGAGGATACGAGGGATTCACCCCGTTAATTTGTTTAAAGCTAATTTGTTTAATTTTTTTAATGGGCTGGTGGCTCGTAGGGGCTGTGGTGGTATGTGGTCTCATCCAAGACACCGCTCTGTATATTGGCTTGTGCTCTTCCTTGTCTGTTTTAGTGGTCATTGATTGTGGCATAAGACAGAATTGTTTTAGGATCGGTGCTTATTTGATGCAGACGGTTAGTCCTATATGTGTTGTTCTTAGTGGTCATTGATGGTGGCATAAGGCGGCTAGTCCTCTATGTGATCCTACTTGAATCTTATTCTGCATGTGTAATCTTGTTAACGGGGTGTTTTCAGTTGCGTCTTATTCTGCATGTGTAATCTTGTTAACGGGGTGTTTTCAGTTGCTGTTAAATCTGATTTTTCTAAATTGCAAAAAACTGAAAAATCGTCAAAATTTATGAAAACTGAATGATCTCCAAATTTGTGAAAACTGAAGAATCTTCTAAAACTATAGAATTTGCAAAAGGCTAATTATACTATGCACTCAGGGCACCCTAAGATAGGGTGCACCCACTTTCAAAAATGTATATAAATATAAACAAATACATATATAATTATGAGCAAAAATGTATACAATTTAACTGTTAGTTTTTTAAATAAAAAATGAAGTGAAAAAATATACAATTATTAAAAAACATGTATACACTATTGAATAAAAAGTTATACACATATGAATGCTAGTTTTTTTAATGAAAACTTAGCGTGAAAAAAGTATATAATTATTAAATGAAAAACTTAGCGTGAAAAAAATATATAATTATTAAGAAACACATATACAAAATAGAATAACATATATACAAAATAGAATAAAAAGTTATACACATATGGGTGCACCTAATATTAACTCTTTGCAAAAACTAAAAGATCCTGGACATTGTTTGAAACCAACGTTGAAATATGTAACATTCAGTCCTAATTTGCCAAGAAATTAGAGCTAAAATCACACATTATTGACAAAATAAGAAAAAAGGAAAGGATATGGATTAATGGATTGATTAGATTTGGGTCAAAATTTTCCAAAATTAACCTTCTCCCAAACATTCATGAAACTAGACCCTCCCCTCAACAAAGATTCATCTCTGTTAATCATCCCTGTTTTTGGCCAAGTTGAAAATCATAATGACACTCCAATTATTTTCAAATTAGAAACCCACAATTTATGGGATTTCATAGGAGAAATTTCAGTCACCCTCCTATTCACACTCACCTCATACAACTATAAATATCAGTCATTCAACCCTCATCACAATAGGAGAAGTAGCCCCTAAAAAGCTTCTACATAAAAAGGAATACATGTATGCAAGTATTTTCTAAAATATTTGAATATGTTTTACCTACATGCAAATGAATGTTCAAATATTAAAGTTCTTCCAACATGAAAATCAAACTTCTCGCATGCTTTTTTGCAAGTATTCGAGACATGAAAATTAAATATTTTACATGTGTTTACAAAAGTACTTGAGACATGAGAATTAAACTTTACAAGTGTTTTAAAAGACACTTGAGACTTCGTGCTAGGACCCAGAGGTGCCGGGATAAACAATCACCTAGAAATCTTCTTCCTTTTATCCTGTTTCTCTTCATTCATTGTCTTTTCTTTCGCCAACTAATCTTTTCTTCTCTAGTTTCTTGTTCAACACAATTTCCTTCTTCTTTTTTTTAGATATATATATGCTTAATCAAACCAGGTTTCTCTTAGTATAACTCCATGGTCTTCTTAGCAATAAATTGTCGCATTTAATTAAACTTTGATAATTTAACATTTACACATAATATTTTCGCCCGCAAATTCAGACAAATACCTGGCTATTAAACAAATTAAATAATGAAGTTTACTTCTAAATAGTTAAAGTAAATTTACCATGAAAACTTATATCTTGTTCAAGTCTAATGATGTATAAGATAAACCATTGAAATGTTTTATATGATCATTGCATGCATAACACAATCATTGTCAATTTAAAAGTAATACTTAGAAGGGATGTTTCTTTTTTTCACGTGGATAACAAAAGAGCGAATTTCACGTGCTAAAACAAGATTATAAAGATAGGCAATTACTTAGGATGTTCATGAGGTTCCTCTAAATTAATAAGAAGTATCAGAAGTGTGTTAGTTTCATGCATGACATTCAATCTAATAGTTACAGTGCTGGTTTATATGTGCACCAACCAATCACTTTACAATATATAGCTAGAAATATAGAAGGGAGATTGTACTAACAATAGTACTAACAAAAATTACAACTGAAATTAAAGGAGAAGAAGCAAAGGATCTTCTTACACCTTTGTACAAAATCTTCAAGAGAACAGCGTGTAGAAGTCGAGTCAAGATTGAACCTCTTCCCGCAAGAAGAAACACGCTCCGGTAGTATTACGGTCTTAGTGGATCTTCCCCAAAGGTAAAATAGCTTTTTCTTTCCGGCAAGATAGCACCGCAATCGCTGGAACTCCGACGAATGAAAGAGGATGGAGAACTGGATCGTAACTATGATGCAAATGCTTTGTGAAGCAAGTGCTCGTTGATTGTGGTGTGTTGGAATGCATGGTGAATGACCCTATTTATAGGTGTACCATTCCACTCATCCATAATGGCGATTGCGTGATTTATGACGTATTAATTGCTGATGGTGTAATTTTCTCTAATCAGCAATTATGACGAATTAATTGCTAATTGTGTGATTTCCTCTAATCAGCAACTATGTAGGGTTACTGCGTTCAGATTCAACGAACTTACTCCAAGTTCAACGAATCTTTACACACACGTGATTCGTCCCACATGGGATAATAATTTCGTATTAATCCCCATTACACCTCACATAACCTCTCCACTAGATGAGCCAAAGTACACTCACCCACTACAATCATTTAATTGGTGATTAATTTAATAATTAGCCCTTACTAACCAATTAAATTCAATTAATTTAATTAATTAAATTAATTCATGCAATCCCCTACATGAGTGGAATTTGGTGCACATACATGAAATGAAGACACACAATCCAATTCTCGTGAGACACTAATGTATCCGGACAGGTAGCTTGGGACTTTGAACATTCTGTAGTCCAACACTATTGAGTATATCGATGGCTTAGTAGATACAAGGTCTTTGAACTACTTCTCCTTAGCGTATACTGAGATAACAGTGTGAACGCATCAATGCCTCTCATCATCCTTGTTCTCACATTTTGATCCGTTTCGGCCATGGACCCCCTTTGGATTCATAAGTATTTCACTTGAAGCGGCCACTCACTTCATACTTACATAGGTGATCTCCTATTTTGAGTACCATGTTATACTCAACCTCCATGAGGAATCATTAAAAGTCAGAGACTTAACCTCACCACTATACGGGTTCACATACTTGGTAATATTGTTCTACTAAGGAATGGTAGGTACCAAGTTTCACTTGAACCTCCACAGTTTTGTTTTCCCATTGAACCAAGTTCTTGGGATCTCCAGTCATCAAGGTTGAGTTTCCACTATGTCAGCTCTTTTCTTTGTGGATTTTATTCTCATTCCTTCTAGAAATTTATTCATTTGATCTCGATTAATTGCTTTCGTGAGCGGATCCGCTATATTATCTTTTGACCTCACGTAGTCAATTGACATTACACCACTCGAGATCAATTATCTCACCGTGTTGTGTCACCTATGTATATGTCTAGACTTCCCGTTGTACATATCACTAAGAGCACTTCCAATTGGGGCTTGACTGTCACAATGTACCATTATCGTAGGGACTAGTTTGTTCCAATATGGAATATTCACTAGGAAGTTTCTAAGCCATTCTGCTTCTTCTCCAACTTTGTCCAAAGCTATGAACTCAGATTCCATTGTGGAACGAGCTATATAGGTCTGTTTTGTAGACCTCCAAGATACTGCTCCTCCTCCAATAGTTAATACGTATCCACTTATGGAGAACGAGTATTTTGTATCAGATATCCAGTTTGCATCACTGTATCCTTCAAGTACTGTTGGATACTTAGAATATTGTAGCCCCACATCTAGAGTGTATTTCAAGTATCTCAACTCTCTTCTCAATGCTTTCCAATACTCATTGCTTGGGTTACTCGTGTATCTACTCAGTTTATTAACTGAACACACTATGTCAGGATGCGTACAATTTGTTATGTACATTATACTTTCTATAACCCTTGCGTACTTAGATTGAGCCACTGGTTCACCTTTATTTTTGCTAAGGTGCACGTTTGGATCCATGGGTATCTTAGTCGGTGGATCATCGAATGTATTAAACTTCTTCAACACTTTCTCAACTTAATTAGACTGTGACAATGCAATTCCATCAGATGTCTTTTGGATTTTAATTCCAAGTATCACATCCGCTAAACCCATGTACTTCATGTCAAAAATTTGACTCAACATCCTTTTAGTGTCAACGATTATGTCATGACTGCTTCCCATGATAAGCATATCATCTACGTAGAGACAGATAATGACAAATCCCTTTGGTTTAGTTTTCATATACACGCACTTGTCACACTCGTTGATTTGAAAACCATTTGACATCATTGTGTTGTCAAACTTCACATGCCATTATTTTGGCGCTTGTTTAAGTCCATATAACGATCGCACGAGTTTGCACACCTTTTCTCATTTCCAGATACTATAAAGCCTTCTGGTTGGTCTATTTAAGAAGGTTGTCTTCACATCCATTTGATGGATCTCTAGATTGTACAAGGCACCAATCGCTATAAGTACACGAATAGACGTAATTCGTGTCACTGGTGAGTAGGTATCAAAGAAATCATACCCTTCCTTTTGTCTGAAGCCTTTAGCCACCAACCTGACTTTATATTTATCTATTGACCCATCAGCTTTATACTTTCTTTTTAGGATCCATTTGCATCCTAAGGTCTTACAATACTTAGGTAGATCTACCAATTTCCATGTGTGGTTTTACATGATGAAGTCAATTTCACCGTTTATGGCTTCTTTTCAAAATGGTGCATCTGGACGAGATAGAGCTTCAGTTACAGATTTGGGCTCATCTTCAACCACATAGGTGAAAAAATCTTGATCAAAGTCCTTTTCTACTCTAACTCTTTTACTACGTCTTGGTTCTACTCTTTCTTGGGTAGACTAAATGATCGTCGTCATTTTTACCTAGATTTTAGTATCTTTATTTGTGAATTTTCATATGTTCTTATCCATAATCGTGTAACTTTTGGTGAAGTTTTATGTTAATTAGGAGATATGTAAACGGATTAATAAATATGTGGAAATGAGCTTAGATGTATAAGAAATAGGTCAAAAATGGAGCAAAACAGAGTCGGGAGCTGAAACGGGCTGAAAAACACCCAACTCGAGTTGTAAGGTCTTACTCGACTTGTAACTAGAGTCGAGTTGGGGCTCGAGTAAAGTCAGGAAATGTCCAGTAGCTCAACTCGAGTTGCAAGGTCCAACTCGACTTGCAACTCGAGTCGAGTTAGGTGCCGAGAAAATTCCAGTTTCTGACATGAGTTGACAGGCGATAGCTCGAGTTACCCAACTCGAGTCGAGCTGGGTCAGAACAAGTCGAGCAACAAGTCGAGTTGGGGCAGAACATCATCCAAAATTTGTCCAGTGAGCCAACTCGAGTTACAAGACGTAACTCGACTTGCAACTCGAGTCGAGCTAGGTTCAGGGGATTGTCCAGTTTTCAGAGTCATGCAACTCGACTTGACAGGTAGCAGCTCGAGTTGCAACTCGAGTCGAGCTGGGTAAAAAGCAGGAAAGAGTCAGAAAATTTCAGAAGCTTCTAGAAGGTTCCCAAGAGGTTTAAATACTCAATTGGTGCGAAAATTAGAGGGAGGAATCATTTTGGAGCAGTTTCCACACACACTAAACACCAAGATCACACACATTCATCTCCATCTCTTCCATCCTTCACTTCATCTATCCAACCACTTGATTTTCTCAAATTCATCTATAAATCCATCTATCACCCAATCTAAGAAGAGGAATTCATCAATGGTTGAAGATTCTAGCAAGTTGGAGAGAAGGAATGCCATCTTCACAAAAGGGAAGCCGATCTACTTTTCAATTATTATTTTTCTTCATATTTTGGCTCAAATGGAGTAAGCTTATGAGTGTATTGATTTGAACATGATGTATAGTGGCTAGTCCTAGAGTAAGGCTAATCATATGATTGGTTGAGAAGAATGCTAGATATGTAGGATTTGAGATGTTGAATTGAGTTAATTTTGGACTTCCTTTTATGATTAATGAATCATGTTTCATTTCAATACCTGTGTGATTAAATTCTCTATTCATAGTGTTAGGATGATCATTCCAATATTATGATTAGTGGTTTAGTTGAATCATATATTAAGATGTGCATGCATGTTAGTATAAGGGAAGGTAAGCCATACCCTTCTTATGCTTAAAACATTCATAGGGGGACACTTAAGAAATTGAGTAAGAAGAATCAAACTTATGATCATAGTACCTTAAGGGAATTTAGAGTAAGAACAATCCTAGGAGATACTTGTTGAAGAGTCGAGAACCTAATTGCCTTGGCCATATGGACTAGGGGTACAATCGTGATTGCTTTTAGTCCATAATTGATGAAGTTCAATATTAAGAGTCATGCATATCTAGCTAGTTTCTTAATCATGAGTATGATTATCCTTGCTCTATTCTTAGATACATTCTATCCATTCAATTCACCTTGTTACTTTGATTGATAGTTGATACTATTAGTTGTTAGTTGTTTCTTTATTTAATTGATTAGAATAATCATTAGTCTTAAATCAAACCTTCAATCTTGTCACTCTTACAAAGCACAATCAATGACAAATTCGGATGCAACTATGAGTTTACTTTTCCTTGGGATGACATACTTATAAATTTTGCTACTTGGTCACACGTGTACAACAATGATAGAGTCTCTTGCTCTCAAATATTTTACTAGAAATGAGACTAAGAACACTGAACCGCAGTAGTATCTTGAAGTGGTCTTTTGCTAGAACTCACTTGTTCATTTCCTTTACTAGGAAATAAGTTTTCAAAGAATATTGCATTCCTTGACTCTATCATAGTGCCTTCAGTCATGCCAGGTATTTCTGATTTGTGAATCAGAAATCTGTAGGTACTACTGTTAAGTACATACCCAACAAATATGTAATCAATCATTTTAGGTCCAATTCTAACTTGTTTAGGTAATGGAACTTCAACCTTGGCCAGACACCCCCACACTTTGAGGTATTAATATGACAGTTTACGTTATTTCCACATTTCATAAGGAGTTTGATCCTTAGATTTGTGTGGAATCTTATTCAGAATGTGGTTAGCTGATAGGATAGCTTCCCCCCACAAGTTATGAGGCAACTGTGAACTGATTAACATTGCGTTCATCATTTCCTTCAGAGTTCTATTCTTGCGTTCAGCAATGCCATTTGATTGAGGTGAATATGGAGCTGTTGTTTGATGTATGATATCAGATTCGGTACATATTTATTCAAACGGTGCTACGTATTCACCACCTCTATCACTCCGAATTGTTTTAATTCGAGTGTTAAGTTGGTTCTCAACTTCATTCTTGTAGAATCTAAATGCTTCTAAATCTTTATCTTTACTCCTCAAGAGATATCATAGCAAAACCTTGTGCAGTCATCAATTAAAGTAATGAAATAATTTTTCCCCCCTCTAGTTTGCACAAACTTTAAATCACACGTATCAGTGTGGATTAACTCTAGAGGTTTAGTGCTCCTTTCCATTGTTGAAAATGGTTGCTTTGTTATTTTTGCTTCTACATACACTTCACATTTATTTGAAGTCTCAATATTTGCTACTTTAAGCAAATCAAGATTATTTAATCTTTTGATCTATTTAAGATTTACATGTCCCAATCTTAAATGCCATATTGAGGAGCAATCAATGATATAAGCAGAAGTAGAAGCACTTTTATGCATAACTTTCTTACCTTCACGACTTACAACCATAGCATTGAGCTTAAAAAGCCCATTATCAAGATAACCACGGCCCAAGAATTGGTCAAACTTGCTAAGCACTAGTTTATCAGACTCAAATACAAGCTTGAACTGATGACTAACTAGTAGGGAGCCTGAGATCAGGTTCTTGCGGATGTCTGGGACATGCAGCACATCCTTCAACTTCAGTTCTTTCCCAGAGTTGAGCTTTAGAGTCACGCTCCCAACACCGGCTACATCAGATGAGGCTTGATTCCCCATGTGCAGCTTTCTCTCTTCAACCGGTGCGTAAGTGGAGAAGGCATTTTTCTCAACCAGACATGGCAGGTAGTGCCAATGTCCACAAACCACTCCTTTGGATTTGCCACCAAGTTATCTTCAAAGACCACAGCAGTCAAGTCATCATCAGTTAGAGCCCGTTCAAACACATTGGCATTGTGGTTCTTGCCTTCGTTCTTCTTAGGCTGACGACAATCTTTGGCCTTGTGTTAGGGCTTGCCACAATTATACCAATCCCCACTGAACTTGGGCTTTTGCACTGGCATCTTGCCCTTGTCGTCAGACATCTTCCTTTTTTTGAAGGGTCTCGCACGATGTTCAGTTAAGCTTTCCTTTTCCTCCATTGAGGATTGGCCAAACTTCCCATCCATCTTCCTGTTGTCCTCTTCGATTCTCAGTTTGACAATTAAGTCATCTAGAGATATCTCCTTTCGCTTGTGTTTGAGATAGCATTTGAAGTCGTTCCCCAATATAAGTAGCTTATCAATCACAGAGCCGACAACGAATGCTTCTGGAAGCAACATCCCTTCAGAGAGGATTTTGTGCACAATCAGTTGGAACTGTTGCACTTGCTCAACCACAGATTTAGAGTCCACCATCGTGAACTCCAAGTACTTGGCTATCATGTATTTCTTCGTACCGGCATCTTCCGCCTTGTACTTCTTCTCCAAAGATTCCCACAACTCTTTGGATATTTTTGTGTTTAGATACACGTTTTACAGTGCATCACTAAGTCCACTGAGGATATAGTTCTTGCACAAGTAATCAGCGGAGTTCCGCTGATCAAGAGCTATAAGTTTTGTGCATCAGTCTCATTTTCATCCACCACTGATGCAGTCTCCTTCAAGAAGTGTGGTGAGGTAGAATATTATCTTTTGCTGCCACCTCTTGAAGTCAACACCTGTGAACTTCTCGGGCTTCTCCGCTGGAACCGGAGCCACGAATGGTCTCGGCATCCCCATTGGAGGATACATCCTTTAGGATTCAAACCCAAACAGGATTCACAGTTACTCTATGGGAATCAGCCCCGACAGAGTCCTTATTGAATTTGGAGGTTTCACCCACTTTTGGGATCAATGCTCCGTCAATATTCATATCAGTTGTCATGGTGATTGATGGGTGCAGAGGCTATGTTTCTTCTTGTGATTGTTGATTTATATGTGCACCAACCAATCACTTTACAATATATGGCTAGAAATGTAGAAGGGAGATCTTACTAACAATAGTAATAACAAAAATTACAACTAAAATTAAAGGAGAAGAAACAAAAGATCTTCTTACACCTTTGTACAGAATCTTCAAGAGAACAGCGTGTAGAAGCCGAGTCAAGGTTGAACCTCTTTGCGCAAGAAGAAACACGCCCCCGGTAGTGCTCCAGCCTTGGCGGATCTTCCCCAAAGGTAAAATAACTTTTTCTTTCCGGTGAGATAGCACCGCAATCGCTGAACTCCGACGAACGAAAGAGGGTGGAGAACTGGATCGTAACTATGATGCAAATGCTTTGTGATGCAATCGCTTGGAATGCATGGTGAATGACTCTATTTATAGGTGCACCGTTCCACTCAACCATAATGGCGATTGCGTGATACGACTTATTAATTGCTGGTGGCGTAATTTCCTCTAATCAGCAATTATGACGAATTAATTGCTAATTATGTGATTTCTTCTAATCAGCAACTTGGAGAATTACTGCGTTCAGATTCTACGAACTTACTCCAAGTTCAATGAATCTTTACACACACGTGATTCGTATTCACGGCTTGACCCGACGTTTGAGGATTTCCCTCCCACATGGGATAATAATTTTGTATTAATTCCCATTACGCTTCACATAACATCTCCAGTAGATGTGCCAAATTACACTCACCCACTACAATCATTTAATTGGTGATTAATTTAATAATTAACCCTTACTAACCAATTAAATTTAATTAATTAATTAAATTAATTCCTACATACAGAACTTCACACTTCCATAATGATGAAAAAAAATTAGATTCATGGTAAAGAAGATGAAAGTGATTACACAAACGACATGATCAGAATTATAAAATGCACATGAATTATAGCAAACGATGTCTTCTACATGTCATATTCAACAAGAGAAAGAAATAATCAATTGTAAATGCATGCCAATAAATGTCATACTCGACTCGACTTCGCCATCATCCCAAGACGTTCAAGATCCAAGATCCTAGATCTGTAAGAAAGGTTAGTAATTCTCCTTTCTATTTTTCATATTCATTGTAATAGTGATTGATTGGTGTACCTATAAACCAACAATCACAAGAAGAAAAATATAGCCTCCACACCCTACAATCACTATGACTAATCCAATGGATATTGACGGAATTGAAATATCCAATGCTAATAACTCCAAAAGGGTTAATGCTGAGACTCCTGGTGGGACTGATTCCAAAAGATGTATCTTCCAATGGGAATGTCGAGACCATTCATGGTTCTAGCTCCGCGGAGAAGCCTGAGAAGTTTGGGGTTGCAAACTTCAAGAGATGGCAGCAAAAGATGATGTTCTACCTCACCACACTGAATCTGGTAAACTTCTTAAAGGAGTCTGCACCAGTGGTGGATGAGAATGAGACTGATACGCAAAAGCGTATAGCTCTTGATCAGTGGACATCCGCTGATTACTTGTGCAAGAACTATATCCTTAGTGGACTTAGTGATGCACTGTATAACGTGTATCTAAACACGAAGACATCCAAAGAATTGTGGGACTCTTTGGAGAAAAAAGTATAAGGCGGAAGATGTCGGTATGAAGAAGTACGCGATAGCCAAGTACTTGGAGTTCATGATGGTAGACTCTAAATCTGTGGTTGAACAAGTGCAGCAGTTCCAACTGATAGTGCACGAAATCCTCTCCGAAGGGATGATGCTTCCAGAAGCATTCATTGTCGGCTCTGTGATTGAGATGTTGTCTCCAATGTGGAAGGACTTCAAATGCTATCTCTAACACAAGCGAAAGGAGATGTCTCTAGAAAACTTAATTGTAAAATTGAGAATCGAATAGGATATTAGGAAGATGGATGGGAAGTTTGACCAATCCTCAATTGAGGCAAAGGCAAACTTAACTGAACATCGTGTGGGACCCTCCAAAAAGAGAAAGATGTCTGACGATAAGGGCAAGAAGCCAATGGAAAAGCCTGAGTAGGCCCGATACTTGGTGTTATCTGACCCTAG
The DNA here is from genome assembly GCA_023678885.1 of Pogostemon cablin. Taxonomy (NCBI): domain Eukaryota; kingdom Viridiplantae; phylum Streptophyta; class Magnoliopsida; order Lamiales; family Lamiaceae; genus Pogostemon; species Pogostemon cablin. The sequence goes on along the minus strand of CM042989.1, from coordinate 11,146,738 downwards.
AAGTCATTGAGGGAACATAGAAGAAGAAAAAAAATTCACGTTTTTTTTTAAATCCTGCGCAGTAATATTACAAAGGAAGTAACAAAAGTTTCAATCGTCGGATCAAGCTAAATTTTGGTCAACACATTTGGAACTTGTTGAACTATATTTTGAACGGTGGAGATCATGTTTGGAATATTTTGTTGATGAGAATAGGCAAAAAACAGAAGTCAAATTTTGGGCGATTATGTTCTGCGCAGTCGAGGGGAAAGAGTTGTTTCTCACAAACTAACTGTTGGATCGAGCTGTAATTTTGAAAGCACGTTCAGGACTCATACGGATAGATTTTGGATGTGGAGATCAGATTATGTAGTTCCTATAGTTTAAACACTGAATGGCAGTTGGTGTTATTGGGTGAGTGAAGTGTGTGTAGCAAAAATGACAAAATTCCAACAACAGAAAGGAGCACTAAACCTCTAGAGTTGATCCACACTGATACATGTGATTTAAAACTTGTGTAAACTAGAGGGGGAAAATATTTCATTATTTTTATTGACGACTGCACAAGATTCTGTTATGTGTATCTCTTGAGAAGTAAAGATGTAGCTTTAGAAGTATTCAAACACTACAAGAATGAAGTTGAAAATCAACTTAACTCTCGAATTAAAGCAGTACGGAGTGATAGAGGTGGCGAATACGTAGCATCATTTGAACAAATATGTGCCGAATCTAGCATCATATATCAAACAACGGCTCCTTATTCACCTCAATCAAATGGCGTTGCTAAGCGTAAGAATAGAACTCTGAAGGAAATGATGAAAGCAATTTTAATTAGTTCAGGGTTGCCTCAGAACTTGTGAGGGGAAGCTATCCTGTCAGCTAACCACATTCAAAATAAGATTCCACACAAATCTAAGGATCAAACTTATTATGAAATATAGAAGGGACGTAAACCATCATACAAATACCTCATAGTGTGGGGGTGTTTGGCCAAGATTGAAGTGCCTCTACCTAAACAAGTTAGAATTGGACCTAAAACGGTTGATTGTATATTATTAGGGTACGCACTTAACAGCAGTGCTTACAGATTTCTAATTCATAAATTGAAAGTACCTGACATGACTGAAGGCACTATGATAGAATCAAGTAATGCAATATTCTTTGAAGACATATTTCCTAGAAAAAGAAATAAACAAATGACATCTTCTAAGAGACAACTTGTAGATACTACTGCGATTCAATGTACACAAGAGAGCTAGAGTAGAAAAGGACTTTGGTCAAGACTTCTTCAATTACGTGATTGAAGATTGATTGGCGCTATTTTCACCTAGATTTTAGTGTCTTTTTATATGTATTTTCGTATTATTTTATCCGTATTTGTATGTTATTTGGTTGTGTTTTGTGTTTTTATGGAAATATGTGTGAATGAGCTTAAACTTAATATTTTCAATTTTTATTGGATGCTAGATATGATAAGGAAGGCATAGGAAAAAGCAGATCTAAATTTGGAGTTAAAACGAGGAAGATCGAGCCGAAATAGTGAGAGAGGAGAAGAAGCTGCACAACACGGGCCGTGTGCAGCGCATGACCCTGCCAAAATGGCCGTGCGCTGACACCCGAAACACCAACTCGGCCACGCCTGTGGCCGAGTGCAGAACAAGACCCGTGCCCAGTACAGACAGACGGCCCGTGCACCGCGCACGGGCCTGTCCAGAAAGCCGTATTAGGACGTCAGATTACACAACACGGCCACCCATGTGGCCGAGTGCGGAACACGACTCGTGCGCTGTGTTAGAACACAGGGCGTGCGGCGGAGCTCGAGCCGTGTTGGTGCAAAAATGCAGAAAATTGTTGAAATCTTCTAGAAGGCCCACATGGGGTATAAATAGACCCCATTTCAATATTTTGATGGATAAGATCGGATTTTCCATCCTCTACACACACATCACACACCTTTCCTTCAATTTCACACCATAATCTCCATCCACCTTCATCCATCTTGATCCATCTTCATCATCTCCATTAATTCTCCATCAAAACTTCATCCCTTCCATTGGGTGTGAGAGATCTCAAGAAATCAATAGCTAGAGAAGAAGATCCATGAGTATTGAAGATCTCCTACAAGAAATTGTTGGGGAAGATTTACATCTCCTTTGATTTTCTTTTGGATTTAGACTATGGATATTTGTAATGAATCATTTATGTGTTTTGTTACCTTTATCATGTTAGGCTAATCCCTCTAGTGGGATTGGGGACATGAAGAGCATATGAGATTTATATTATCATGTGGATTAAATTGGTTTTTGATTTAATTGATGTTGATTTCTATTCATGGAGTTTAATTGTCTTGATGTTGTGATGGCATGGTTTGTTATTCATAATTGATTATTGGTTTAATGGATTGTTGATCAATGAATTGATTTATGGTAATTAAATGCTATCATAATGTTCATGTATGTATTGCTTGGAGTGAGACGGAAACGACCCTCTATAGTATTAGGAAGGCATGAATAGACATTGAGTTTGGGTTTGACCGAAAGGATATTTGAACTCAATAAGGGGAACCAATCAATTCGTTGGCCTTAATACACAAAAAGGGAGAGTTTAATTTAACTAGTACCTAGATGGAAGGGGTTAATATTGGGCTTTGATCTTAAGTGCTTTTGGGAGTCTAAATGGATCAACAACCTTTGTAACCCGAAAGGGAGCTTAGGATACAATCGTGATCATCCTTAGTCTACATCAATTGAGTTGAATTCCTTTTGCATGATAATATGAATCAAGTGTGCTTGGATGTTTCTAATCCCATGTTTTTCCATACTTGAACTTTAGCACCCATTTTCTTTACTTATTATTTATCTTTACTTGTCATTTCTCCTATTCGCTCTCTTATTTACTTGCTACTTGCTTTAGTTGTTAATCATCTCAAAACCCCCGATCATCTTTACAAAAACAACATGAACATGAGCTCGCGTATTTTGCTAGTCCGAACATAACTCCTTTGTGGATTGATAATTTTTCTTGGGATATACTACTACAACGATCGAGTATTCTTGCTCGTGTGTGCTACAAAAATAGGCAAACAAGAAAATGGCGCCGTTGCCAAAGGGGAGTTTGACGGACTAGTCGAGTACTGTGTTATTATTTTAGTTGTTCTTGATAAGGATATTTTTTATTTTATTTTTACTTTGTTTACTATTGTTGTGTGTGGTCTCACTCTTTGAATTTTCGTAGGTGTTTTATGATCACAAGATCAAAGGGAAATCAATCGATCATTCCTTTGAATTTGGAGATAGAAAAGACCGTACGACAAAGGAAGCGAGAGAGACGGAGAGCTAGAAAAGGAACAAATATGGAGAATCAACGTGGAGAGAATGCTAATTATAACCCACCCCAAGATCCATTACAAGATCAAAGGGGGGTACAAGAAGGAGTGCAAGAGAATCAAGCGGAGATATTTAGGAATTTCATTGCTCAAAATCAAGAATATATGCAATTGCTTGCCAATCAAGAAGCTCAAAGGATACTCCAACAACAAGAGGCACAACCACATGTTCGTAGAAATATCCAAGAGATGGTTAATATATTCAATAACCAAGCTATGCAAGGAAATGTACAAATACCTCAAGAGAGGCCAAGGCCTAGAGCAATTCGGGATTACTTCCAACCGAGAGCCGTGCACAATATGATTTCCCCAGTTCAAGCCAATGATTATGAAATTAAGACCGGATTGATCAACATGGTCAAAGCAAATCAGTTTGGGGGAGGTCCTCTTGAAGACCCGAACACTCATCTATCTACTTTTTTGGAGGTTGCGAATACCGTCAAGATGAAGGGAGTGTCGGAAGATGCTATTCGAATGAGGTTGTTCTCTTTTTCTTTAAGAGACAAGGCTAAAGCATGGTATAATACAATTTCTTTGGGAAGTTGTAATACATGGGAAGATCTTGAGCAAAGGTTCCTAAGTAAGTACTTTCCTCCTTCGAAGACTCTCCAGTTGAAAAGCCTTATCACTCAATTTAGGCAACTTCCGGATGAAAGTTTTTATGAAGCATGGGAACGCTACAAGGAGATGCTACGAAAGTGTCCTCAACATGATTTTCATGAGAATCAACAAGTGGCTTTCTTCTATCAAGGGTTGAGTGGACAACATCGGATGCATGTAGATGCCTCATCCGGAGGGTCTATATTTGGAGTGGATGCTATGAAAGTCATGGATATTTTTGAAGATATTGCAATGAATGCTTATCAATGGCCTTCCGAGAGAGTAATGGGAGGTTATGCATTTGGAAAAGTAGCTCAAGTGGAAAGTGTGAACAAAGTGAAGAGTGATGTGCTCCAAATGAAGGAATGAAAGAATTCAATGAGAGTATCCAAGCTTTAACAAAGCAATTGAATTTGATCACTCAAGGGGTAAGTCAAGGGGGAAGCAAAAGTTCTATGGTGAATGATGAGAGCAATGTTATGCAAAGTGTAGAGGATGTTGCCTATTTAGATAGGAGAAATTACCAAGGGAATTTCCATCATCAAGGGAATTTCCAAGGTAATTATCCTTCTAATCAAGGTAATTTTCAAGAAGGATATCAAGGACAAGCTCGGGGAAGCAATTTCAATCAATCAAGTGGAAATTATCAAGCTCCGAGGAAGCATGAAAATCTTTCCTACTCTAATCCTCAAGCCGTAGTTGCATTTCCTCCGGGATTCGATCCAAGTGCCAAGCCATTGAATGGAGAAGGTAAGTCATCATTGGAAGAGACATTGCTAGCATTCATGAAAGATACAAGGGCTCAGAGATGCTAAGCTTGAATCTCAAATGGAAAAGAGGGAAGCAAGGCTTGAGGCTAGAATGGAGGAAAATGAGAAGAAATCCGATAATAGGATGAGAGCATTTGAGTATCAAATGGGGCAAATTGCTTCTTCCGTGGGATCACAACACCAACAAGGAAAATTCCCATCTACCACGGAAATAAATCCAAAAGAGCATTGCATGTGCATAAAGGTGAAAGAGGATAGCTTGGTTGAAGAAGGATTGGTGGATTGCACGGTGGATGAAGAAAAAGAAGAAGCAAAGAGAATAGAAATTGAGTTAGAAGAAAAGAGGAAGAAATGGAAAGAAGAGCACGTACCTAAGTGGAAAAAGGCTAAGGAGAAAAGGAAAAAAGAAGAGAAATATGAACGTGATTATTGAGGAATTCCTATTACTCCTTATCCACAATACCGTATCCTCAAAGATTTGTTAAAAAAGAAAAGATGGAGGAATTTCAAAAGTTTGTTGAAACTTTGAAGAAGAAATATGAGGAGAGAAAGAAAGCGAAGCTAGTTGAAACAAATGAACCATTGCATGAGGAGCCTTCTATGAAAGTTGGTGATCCGGGGAAGTTTGTTATCCCTTGTGAAGTTGAAGGAAAGAAGGTGGTGAATGCATTGTGTGACTTGGGAGCTAGCGTGAATGTTATGCCTCATTCTCTCTTTGAAGAATTGGATATTGGAGAGCTCAAGCCTTCCACTACATGCCTTCAAGTGGCGGATGAATCAACTATTAAGCCCTTAGGGGTGGTGGAGGATGTAGTGGTTGAAGTGAAGAAGTTGACTTTTCCGGTGGATTTTGTTGTCTTGGAGATGAAGGTTGATCCTCAAACACCTATGATCTTGGGAAGACCATTCTTAGCCACGGGAAAAGCTCATATTGATGTGGAAAGAGGAGAACTTTCTTTGAGTTCAAATACAGAGAGTGTTACATTTTCATGTAACAAGGCAAGAAAGAAGGACGATTCTTACCTCAAGCCTCCAATCCTACCTCCGGATGATCTTCATGGATTTGAAAATTCTTACTCTTTTAAATCTTCTAATTCTCTTTTCCATGATTATATTGACGATTTTAATCTTAACTTGTCTTTGCTTGATATTTATAGGAACGAGGACTCGGATATCGAATGGAAGGTTGATAAGGGAGAAATTCAACTGCCTTATGGAGACGAAACATTGCTATCCAAAATTCTTCCGGTTGATTTGATAATTATAAGCAAGAATGGAGAAATCATGTTGATGGAAAAGAAAAGAGCCAAGAAATTTCTCAAAGTGAAGATGAGGCCCGATGGGGTCTTGGATTTCTCCGACTGTTAAGAGCTTAAATCCGTCCGGCTTGAAGACGTTAAACTTAGCGCTAAATGGGAGGCAACCCATTCTTTTTATCTTTTGTTGCTTGTTTGTTTTGGCCTTGTAGGTTGATTGTGCTCATGGAGAAAATGCTCATTGAAGAAAAGAGAAGTGCTTCATGGATTCAAGTTGACATGTTCCACCACTTGTTGCAAACTTAATTCGTGACTCTTATCTCGAGTTAAGTTTGGGGGGGTGTTAGTGCGTGGTGGACATAGCTTGAGCGTTTGGATGCATAGGCTTCTCCGCAAGAAGATCATCAAAGGAAACTATAAGGGTAAGTCTCACCACTTTTTGCAAACTTAAATCTCAACTCTTGTTTCGATTTAAGTTTGGGGGGAGAGTGTGTGGTGTGACTCATCACTTGAGTATGATTCTTGTAAAATTGGAAAAATTTTAAAATTTTTCTCATGAGCATTGGTTTGATTTTGGCATGATTGGTGGTGTTAAATTGCATGATAGTCCATATTTATAATGAAAATGTTGAACTAATGGTGTTTGTTGAGTGTTTGAGCATAAATGAGAGGTATTGGAAGCATGATGGAGCTTGGAGCAAACATTTCCTTACCAATTGCCTATCGAGGGAGTACTCTACACTTTATCATTTTACTACTTGAAATGAATTGAGTTTGATTTGGATTGTTGTGACTAGCATGATACTTCATGTGTTATGTTTGTGGGAGGTTTACTTTCGTATTTTAGGATTTTCTTTTCAATAAAGGTTGGGATGAATGTGTGCTTAATTTTCTTATGGATGATAGTATTTTATGTTTTTGCATGTTTTGTGTTTTTGTTGTGTCTTGTTTGTTGAGTCCTTATTTGTATGTTGTGTGTATTTTCATTCTTGTCTTGGGTTGTTTGGTGGTTTGTTTAGGGATGTCGTGAGTCATTTTTGAACATGAGTGATGATATGTTGTGGTGATAAGTGATGACAAATTATGATTAAGAATCTTTACACTTTCAAATTGTGACATGTTTTACTTAACTTGTTCAATTTTGAGATGAATGTGGTGTAATAAGTTCCTTAAGGTCCGAGCACAAGCTTGTGAGCATTTGAGCCTCAACCATGCGTACATGGTATTTCTTCATGAGTGGATCGGTTGTGTTTGATAAGTTAGAACTTGCTTAAGGACTATAGGAACGAGCCCGATTAGTGGAGATTGGTGAAATGATCTAGGGCCATCCTTGTTATTATAGTCATTGCCATATATGTTCCTACTTTGAACATCATCCTTAGTCAACCACTTTGAGTCTATAAGCCCATTTCTTGTGAATTTAGCACATTACAACCCTTAATTACCCATTCAAGCTTATATATACCTTTGTGTGGGTGATTGAGGAGATAGTAGCTAGAAAGGATTGATTGATAAGCAAAAGAAGAAAAGGGAATGGTAAACAAGCAAGAAAAAGGATGAAAAGAGCAAAAGTAAGAAATGGACATGCAACCTCAAAGTTAGAAAATGAGCAAATCAACATCAAAATGCTCAAGTAAACAAAATTCAAAGATAGGAAGCATGCATCAAAAGAAGCTCAATACTAGGGAAGTTAATGAATAGTGCTTGAGATTTGTAAAGATAAACAAGGAAGAAAGGAAAGTGAATAAGTTGAGAAAATTGGCCATCTCTTTGATTACTTACACTTGTTGAGTCACTATTATCCATATACTTCCTACCCTACCAAAAAGCCTATCATTACATCCTTAATGAAAGACCTTTTTGATCATTGATTGAAACTTTGGTGGTTTGTGAATGTAGTCCACGAGCAAGCTTATAGTGAGTCAAGCCAATCGGTTGATGAGTGTTGCTTTACCCTACTTTAAAGAGTGTTGAGAGACATTTATAACATATGTGAGGCTTGAACCAAAAAAAGGAACTATATTACATTTTATTCTCTTGTGATTGAACTTGCTAATTCTTCATGTTATGATTTTAATGTTGTAGGATGACTTAGCATAGTTTGTAGTTGTTATCGCTAACGATGTGTTATTACTTATGTTCATTTAGTCTTTTTCTAGGTGAAAATTTCTCCTTTTGGTTTGTCATTTTCGTTGCTCGGGGACGAGCAACACCTTAAGTTTGGGGGGTTTGATTGGCGCTATTTTCACCTAAATTTTAGTGTCTTTTTATATGTATTTTTGTATTATTTTATCCGTATTTGTATGTTATTTGGTTGTATTTTGTGTTTTATGGAAATATGTGTGAATGAGCTTAAACTTAATATTTTCAATTTTTATTGAATGCTAGATATGATAAGGAAGGCATAAGAAAAAGCAGATCTAAATTTGGAATTGAAACGAGGAAGATCGAGCCGAAACAGTGAGAGAGGAGAAGAAGCTGCACAACACTGGCCGTGTGCAGCGTACGACCCAGTCAGAATGGCCGTGCGCTGACACCCGAAATACCAACTCGGCCACGCCTGTGGCCGAGTGCTGAACACGACCCGTGCCCAGTACAGACAGACGGCCCGTGCACCGCGCACGGGCCTGTCCAGAAAGCCGTATTAGGATGTCAGATTACATAACACGGCCACCCATGTGGCCGAGTGCGGAACACGACTCGTGCGCTGTGTTAGAACATGGGGCGTGCGGCGGAGCTCGAGCCGTGTTGGTTGAAAAATGCAGAAAATTGTTGAAATCTTCTAGAAGGCCCACATGGGGTATAAATAGACCCCATTTCAATATTTTGATGGATAAGATCGGATTTTCCATCCTCTACACACACATCACACACCTTTCCTTTAATTTCACACCATAATCTCCATCCACCTTCATCCATCTTGATCCATCTTCATCATCTCCATTAATTCTCCATCAAAACTTCATCCCTTCCATTGGGTGTGAGAGATCTCAAAAAAACAATAGCTAGAGAAGAAGATCCATGAGTATTGAAGATCTCCTACAAGAAATTGTTGGGGAAGATTTACATCTCCTTTGATTTTCTTTTGGATTTAGACTATGGATATTTGTAATGAATCATTTATGTGTTTTGTTACCTTTATCATGTTAGGCTAATCCCTCTAGTGGGATTGGGGACATGAAGAGCATATGAGATTTATATTATCATGTGGATTAAATTGATTTTTGATTTAAATGATGTTGATTTCTATTCATGGAGTTTAATTGTCTTGATGTGGTGATGGCATGGTTTGTTATTCATAATTGATTATTGGTTTAATGGATTGTTGATCAATGAATTGATTATGGTAATTAAATGCTATCATAATGTTCATGTATGTATTGCTTGGAGTGAGACGGAAACGACCCTCTATAGTATTAGGAAGGCATGAATAGACATTGAGTTTGGGTTTGACCGAAAGAATATTTGAACTCAATGAGGGGAACCAATCCATTCGTTGGCCTTAGTACACAAAAAGAGAGAGTTTAATTTAACTAGTACCTAGATGGAAGGGGTTAATATTGGGCTTTGATCTTAAGTGCTTTTGGGAGTCTAAATGGATCAACAACCTTTGTAACCCGAAAGGGAGCTTAGGATACAATCGTGATCACCCTTAGTCTACATCAATTGAGTTGAATTCCTTTTGCATGATAATATGAATCAAGTGTGCTTAGATGTTTCTAATCCCATGTTTTTCCATACTTGAACTTTAGCACCCATTTTCTTTACTTGTTATTCATCTTTACTTGTCATTTCTCCTATTCGCTCTCTTATTTACTTGCTACTTGCTTTAGTTGTTAATCATCTCAAAACCCCTGATCATCTTTACAAAAATAATATGAACATGAGCTCGCGTATTTTGCTAGTGCGAACATAACTCCTTTGTGGATTGATAATTTTTCTTGGGATATACTACTACAACGATCGAGTATTCTTGCTCGTGTGTGCTACAAAAATAGGCAAACAAAGATGAGCCCAAATCCGTATCTGAAGCTCTATCTCGTCCAGATGCACCATTCTGGAAAGAAGCTATAGATAGCGAGATTTATTCCATTATGCAAAATCATACATGGGAATTGGTAGATTTACCAAAGGGTTGCAAGACCTTAGGATGCAAATTGATCTTTAAAATAAAATATAAAATTGATGGCTCAATAGACAAATATAAAGCCCGGTTGGTGGCTAACTGCTTTAGACAAAAGAAAGGGTATGATTTATTTGATACCTACTCACCAGTGACATGAATTACGTCTATTTGTGTACTTATAGCAATTGCTACATTGCACAATCTAGAGATCCATCAAATGGATGTGAAGACAGCCTTCTTAAATGGTGGGTTGTAAGAAGAATATACATGGACCAACCAGAAGGTTTTATAGCACCTGAAAATGAGAAAAAGGTGTTCAAACTCGTGCGGTCGTTGTATGGATTTAAACAAGCTCCAAAACAATGGCATGTGAAGTTTGACAACAAAATGATATCAAATGGTTTTCGAATCAACGAGTGTGACAAAGGCGTGTATGTGAGAAATACACAAAAGAGATTTGTCATGGTCTTATCATGGGAAGCAGTAATGACATAATCGTTGACGTTAAATGAATATTGAATCGGAACTTTGACATGAAGGACATGGGTATAGCGGATGTGATACTTGGAATCAAGATTCAAAAAACATTTGATGGAATTGCATTGTCTCAATCTCATTACACTGATAAAGTGTTGAAGAAATTCAATGCATTCGATGATTCACCGGCTAAGACACCCATGGATTCAAGTGCACACCTTAGTAAGAATAAAGGTGAATCAGTGGCTCAATCTAAGTATGCAAGGGTTATAGGGAGCATAATGTACATAATCAATTGTACATGTCCTGACATAGCATGTTCAGTTAACAAAGTGAGTAGATACACGAGTAACCTAAGCAATGGGCACTGGAAAGCATTGAGAAGAGTGCTGAGATACTTGAAATACACTTTTGATGTGGGGCTACACTACACAAAATATCCAACAGTACTCGAAGGGTACAGTGATGCAAACTGGATATCTGACACAAAAGACTCATTCTCTACGAGTGGATACGTGTTTACTATTAGAGGTGGAGCAGTGTCTTGTAGGTCTACAAAACAGACCTGTATAGTCTGTTCCATAATGGAATCTGAGTTCATAGCTCTAGATAATGCCGGGAAAGAAGCAGAATGACTTCATAATTTCCTTGAGGACATTCCATGTTGGAACAAACAGATCCCTACGGTGATGGTACATTGTGACAGTCAAGCCACAATTGAAAGAGCTCTTAATGATATATACAACGGAAAGTTTAGACATATCCGCAGGCGACACAACACGGTGAGCCAATTGATCTCGAGTGGTGTAATGTCAATTAACTACGTGAAGTCAAAAGACAACATAGCGGATCCACTTACAAAAGTAATTAATCGAGATCAAATGAATAAAATGTTAGAAGGAATGGGGCTAAAATCCACAAAGTAATGAGCCAAAACAGTGAAAACCCAACCATGATGACTGAAGATCCCAAGAACTTGGTTCAAAGGGACAACGAAACTGTAGAGGTTCAAGTAAAACTTGGTATCTACCATTCTTTAGTAGAGTAATTCTACCAAGTATAGAACACGTATTGTGGTGAGGTTACGTCTTTTGACGTTTAATGATTTCTAAAAAGCTAATTAATGGTTGGTTGAGTATAACAGGGTACTCAAGATAGGAGATCACCTATGTAAATGTGAAGTGAGTGGCCGCTTCAAAGTAAAACACTTATGAATCTAAAGGGGGTCCATGGTCGAAATGGACCAAAATGTGAGAATAAGGAGAATACGAGACATTGATGCATTTGCACTGTTGTCTCAGTATGCGCTAAGGAGTAGTTCAAAGACATCATGTCTACTAAGCCACCGGTACACTCGATAGTGTTGGACTAAGGAAGGTTCAAAGTCTCAAGTTACCTATCCGGATACATTAATGTTTCACGAGGGCTGAATTGTGTGTCTGCATTTTATAGGCGCCGAATTCCACTCATGTGGGGGATTGTTAGGAATTTAATTAGTTAGTAAGGATTAATAAATAAATTAATCACCAATTAAATAATAATTAAAGTGAGTGAAATTAGTCTTACATTTAGATTTGATCAAATATAGTAATTGATCAAATATGGTAGCGATCACGATCACTAATTAAAATAACAATCCTACCATATGAGAGTGGTCTCTGGAATCTATAAATAGGGTCATTCTGCATTCATTCAAAACACACTAAGATACACAAAATATCAAAGTATTTCAAGCGTCTGCATACACTTGCATAGTGCATAGTCTAGATGATTTAGTCCTCCATTCTCTCTAAGTTCGCCAGAGTTCCTATGATAGCGGTGCTGCTTCGCCGAAAATAAAAAGTCATTTTACCTTTGGAGAAGATCCGCCAAGACCGAAGCACTTCCGGGGCATGTTTCTTCTTGCAGGAAGAGTTCTATTCGATTCGACTTCGCCATCATCCCGAGACGTTCAAGATCCAAGATCCTAGATCCAGATCTGTAAGAAAGGTTAGTAATCCTCCTTTCCATTTTTCATATTCATTGTAATAGTGATTGATTGGTGTACCTATAAACCAACACATATTACATTGCAGATTGCACTGGAGTAAAATATCGACAGACCAAGTAATCATGAATTGTTAAAGGTAACGACTTGGTGAAACAGTTTTATAGAAGTTATTTCATGACACGGATAAAAAGTGATAATATTTGATATTTAATTGATGAAAAAAATAATATTGGTGCACTGAAATATTTCATGAACATTTATAGTCAAAATAAAAAGTGACCATATTTTTAAAGAAAAGTAATAATAGTTTTACGGCTCGTTTGGTAGACAACATAAGATAAAGGGGTATATATTAAGTATGTATTATTTATATAGAATTAAGGTAGTAATATGAATTGATGTTGTTGTTTGATAGGATATACAAATAATAGTATTATTAGTATTAGTATTGTGTGGTAGATAGTATAAATTATTATTAGAAGGGGAAAAATACTTTTATACCCTTATATATTTTACTAATTAAATAATAATTAAAGTGAGTGAAATTAATCTCAGTATTTTGTGTGTGAACACAATAAGTGATAAAATTGTTTGTGATCGCAATCATGAATTGATCAAATATGGTAAATTGATGATTTTGTGTGATAAGATTGTGTATCACAATCACTAAATATAATAGTGATTCTATCATATAATTAAAAGAGTTGGTCTCCTGTGCCCCGAGACATACCGTGCCCCCCATGGGAACACAAGAGTTTTAGTATTAAAACTCTTGTATCCCCGGGGCACAGAAGTTTTTGCCTAATTAAAATAGTGATCCTATCATATGGGAGTGGTCTATAAAAAGGGTCATTCTGCACTCACACAACACCACATCCAAGCATCTGCACTAGGATCCAGTTCTCCATTCTCTCTTAGTTCACCGGAGTAGTTCGCCGGGCGAAGTTCCTGCTAGTCCTCCATTCTCTCTCATTCTCTCTTAGTTTGCCGGAGTAGTTCGTCGGAGTTCCTGCTACCTGGGTGTGTAAGTAATTCTCCTTTCTATTTTTCTATTAGTTTACCGGAGTTCCTACTACCTGGGCGTGTAAGTAATTCCTGCTAGTCCTCCATTCTATCTTAGTTTGCCGGAGTAGTTCGTCGGAGTTCCTGCTACCTGGGCATGTAAGTAATTCTTCTTTTTATTTTTCTATCCATTATAATAGTGATTGATAGATGTACTCATAAACTCAATAATTAATCCTTGCAAACTAATTTTAGCCCAAATAAAGGACTGACCCATTGTCTAATTATTAGAATTTTTTTTAATTTTATTATATTATAAGATATAAAACTCACAGAGTATTTATTACTCTCTTCGACTCCCTTATTAAGAAAAGTAAATTTTTTTAAGAGTATTATGATATTTTTGTAATAAATTAGATTTTTAAAACGTGCTTCGCACGTTATTGGCACGCTATATTGTCATTTATCTTAAATTAAATTGTAATTTTATATTTTATAAAGTTATAATTTTATATCTTATATTTGTGCAAAGCACAATATATATGTCTTATGTTTTGAGTATTTACTTACGTATATATAAGTGCGTGAAGATTTAAAAAATACAATTTTGATTGTAATGTAAATTATGTAAAACAAAAGTTGCACACATCTATGCACGTTATACTTTGAAGAGTGTAATGTTTTTTTTCTTTTTTTGGCTAATTTTTTTCATTCCAAAAATCTTAGTTTTCAATATAATAAATAATTTAAGTAGATCATTTGTTTATTAATTACATTGAAACTTTTTTTATATACAATGGTTTTTTTTAACAATATTCATATATCTTATGTAAAGGCTATGGCGTTTTCCATATAGGTCGCGGCTAACCACCCCCCCTCCCAATTTAAGGAATACACCTATTACTAAATACACCACTTCAAATTATATATACATCCATTGCACTTTTACAATTATACCCCTTTACATATAAAATAAAAATTACTCAATACACCTAAATATTACACATACACCAATCACTCTAACCTAACGTAAAACACAATGTGAAGACTAAAGAGATAGAAGAAATAAAACACGACCAGACGCACGAGAAGAGAGGGAAGAAGAGAAAAGAGGAAGAAGAGAAAAGGAAAGTACCAATGCAAGTATAATCAAAGGCGGATGAAAACGAGAGGATAATCATTCCAGGTATGTTTCCTTCATTCTCACATTTCTCTACATTTAAATAGTTGGGGATTTAGGGTTTAGGTTGCTTCAATTTTTAGGTTAAATTGAGTAAAAACTTCATGGGTAATGTATTATTTGAAGTTTTGGAGTATTAGGATAGCATTAATACATGTTGGGTCGACCCTGGTTCGTCGAATTTTGGATAAAATTTCGACCACCATCGATTGAACAAAAATGAAGGCCTTCGACCACCACCTGTCTAACCAAGAATTGTTAATAATTTTTTTATCATCTTTGATCTTCCTATTTATTACTGATGTAATGAAGCTTTTAATTTTTATTTTCCCCAATTTTTACATTATGTTACAGTGTGCTTTAATTTTTAGACTCCATATAATTAACTCAAATCTCACACCCAATTAGGCCATATAGTTATTTTAATTATTCATAATTCCTCATTTCGCCTCCAATATCCTGAGAGGAAGTTTTGCAGTTGCTAATGTAGTGTTTCAATTTAAATTTTGCATCAGTCTTAGGCTGTTGAGCCCGTGCTTATTCTTAGGTGTGAAAACTTAGCAAAAACTATAAATTATATTAACAAATTTGGTTCTTTCTATTCTGTTAAAATAATTGTTCTTTACAAAATTATTTGGTCCAATTCACTTTTGACCACATAGATGCCCTAACTGAACTTATTTTGACGATTGTTCTCTTCATTTAGTCACTATCGAGAGGAGGGGTCGTCTTGCTCACCCCTCTTGGGAGTGTGAAGAGGGTTATATGGAATGGTACAACAAGAATGGTCGTCCAAGAGTGCAGAATCCGGAGTTGTATCCCCAGATATGCATGGATGAGCCTCGAGGTGGAAGGATGGATCCGTACGAGATGATTTCCACTGCAAGAGATATTACGACGCCTTTACTTCAAAGGTGGAGAGATGGATTCCCGATTTTAGCAGATGAGGCGATGCGCGTGATATCTCGTGTCCACGACTCCTTGGGGCATGATGAAGCTGGGGGATGAGCTTTGTTTATGTGGATGTTATATGAAACTTCTTTTAGATATCTATTATGAATATTAGATATGTATTTTGAATGGTGAATGTTGAATGTTGGTCAATTGGATATCAATTTGTGAATGTTGAATGTTGGTAATTTGGATATCTATTTGTGAATGTTGAATGTTGGGCGTTTGGTATCTCTTTTTAAAATATGCAAATATATGTCAAACAACACGTTCGACCAAAACATAGCTGAAAATAACGATACTATTCGACATAAGCTAAACTAAAATCATTGCAAAAATCGTCCGATACTGATCAAACAATCTTCACATCAGTCGACCAGTGGTCGTCGAACACACTTCACAGTGTTCGACTAGTACTGTACGAACACACTTCACGTTATTCAACCAGTTATGGACGAACACACTTCAAAGTGTTCGACTAATAGTGGACAAACACACTTCACAGTGTTCAACCAGTGATGGCTGAACTCCCTTCAGAACGTTCGACAGTAGTAGACGAATTTTCTTCACATTGTTCGACCATTGTCTGACAATTTTTGTATAAATTTTCAGCCAGTATTGATCGAACAGTATGTCAATTTCATCCAATTGTGGTCGAACATGAGCTTTTCAACACAACACATGATGTTCATAATTATAATACTACTAGTTCAATAACATTTCATCAAAATAGTAATATTTAGATAGAGTTTCATCAAAATACATGATATCTCTATTTAATCTACTAGTGTTATTGAATCCATACTCCTACGAGCTTCTTCCACCAATATAGGTTTTTCGTATGCATCTGCCCGGGATTTAAGATATGATTCCCAGCCTTGTGCCACGGGTAAGCGATGGACCATCCACATTGTGTTAATCGTGGGTATCGGACACCCGTCATTAAGAGAAACCTAAAATTGCATGAACAATGTCACAATGCTAGTAAACCTAAAATTGGTATAACAAATGACCTAAAAACCAAGAAGCACACCTGGACAAAATGATCCCCGTTTATCAATCCTACTGAAATTAGCTTTGGTATTGGGGGGATGCCACTCCTCAATGGTAGATATGTGACGCATGTAGCATTGCTGATCAGTATGAATGCCACATTATATAAACAAGTCCATGATACCAATTCTTTTCGTGTTCGAAACCATTCATGCGTTTCAAACAAGTCCGAGAAGTCTTCATCCATATAAACATCTCTACTCATTTGGTCACATTCGGCGATAGCACTACATCGTGGAGACGGATCAACTGAATCCTGGAAAAAAAACATGACACAATTTGAGGCCTACAAATGCTACTGTTCAACTAATGGTGGACGAAAAATTTTATGAATTTCGACCATCACTGGTTGAACGTTCTTAAGCTCTGTCAACCAACAGTGGTCGAACATACTTAAGCTCTGTCAACCAGCAGTGGTCGAACATTTAACTGAATTTCAACCAACAGTGATTGAACATTTTATTAAAAATAGTCCATTATTGGTCGAACGTCAGACTTTCCGTTCAACCCTGGTTTGTCGAATAATTTCGCAATTACAACAAAAAAACGTGAAATGACATTTTAAAAGGTTAAAATGCTTACAGACGCATACCATTATGATCTTTGAGTTGAGTTTGTCCTCCATTATGCTACATTTGTGTTTGGGAAAGATTTAAACATAATTTTGGAACTAGGGTTTTTTTTTTTTGTGGTCAAGGGGGGAAAATGTTTTTAGCAGTGGTGAATGTATTAACTATGGTTGAATTGAAAAAGGTTCTTCCCTCTTCCTTCTTTCTCTTCTTCCTTTCTTCTTTCCTTCTTCTCTTGTTTCCTTCCTTCTTCCTTCTCTCTTCTTCCTTCCTTTGAATTGAAAAATGTTGTGTTCTACGTGAGGTTAGAGTAATGGTGTATGTGTAATGTTTTGGGTGTATTGAGTAATTTTTATTTTATATGTAAAGGGGTATAATTGTAAAAGTGCAATGGGTGTGTATATAATTTGAAGTGGAGTATTCAGTAATAGGCGTATTCGTTAAACCGGGGGGTGTGGTTAGCCGCGGCCTTCCATATATTTGCCTCTAGGATGGCCAATGTGCAATTAGTCAAGCGAAAATGCATGGTGTAGGAGATATACTTCAACATTTTTGGTGGTGCAGTGAACGTTTCTGAAATTGTTGCAATCATGTATTATTATTATTGAATATTACCATATATACATATTAAATGTCATTATAATTTATTTAGTATGCATGAATCATGGGATTATAAGGACCTAATGTATGTTTCTAAACTTATATACGTGGAATCTTATTAAAAAGACGTCGGATTTCATCAAGATTACTACTCTTGAAATATCCATCAATCAGTCTCATATGGTTGATGATATCATGATTAAAGCCCCTTCTCTACAGTACTATTGAAGATTTCTTTTGCTTTAGCCATTAGCACTTGCAAGAGTGTCTGCATATCATAGCACTACATGTGACAATGTTAATACGAATACTAATTTGCAACATAAATTCGTAGCCAAACAAAACACTCTTTCTTATTCTGCTGGCCCTAGCAGCAGAAACACCAACTAATTGTTTTCTCTACCTGAATGACACCACACACCATGCTCTACCTGAACTATGAAAAAGTTAAATTATCATCATCAAAAGTTTTTATATAGGTAAAATATTAGAATCACATCAAGTATGAAAAAATCAGGAGGACCTTCACCTGCAGTACTATAGCACTTTTGTGCATATATTTTAAATTTTCATTTTGCACATAATTTTATATCATCTGAATTTAATTATTAAAAATATGTAATTTTGCTATATTACCAGACAGCTCCTTGACATATTAAAATGAGATGAGATCATATGATGAAATGGCAATGTACATATTCGTTTTTTATTAGAAGCACTACTATGTATGAATGAAAATAGTCAATTGGAAGCTTACGACAACTCAAAACACCATTTCAAATACCTACTTCCCTGGTGTCTTCTTCTTCGGGACAGTAGCATGTTGTGACTTTGGGTGCTTTTCAGCCTTTCTTGAATCCAACCAATTGAGCAAATACTACCAATGCAAAGGACACCAGCAGCTGCCATCTGCCATTCGGTTAATACGAAATGAGCTACATACTAAGGGCCTGCTTGGTACAGGGTATTAGCACTCCTCAATGGGAATTAGAGGTTAATGAATCCCATACCCATTGCTTGTTTGAATTTATAATAGGTCAATGGGAATGAAAATAAGTCAATCATTACCCGTATTGATTAACGGCCTCCCCCTAGTCATTCATTAACCCATTAATCAATGAAGCTCCCGTGAAGCTCCTCTCCTTTCGTCGAAGCCGTAGTTCCTACTGATCTCGCGTGCGCTCTTCTTCTCTCGTCGAAGCCCTAGTTTCGAATATGGTTTGGTAGCGCCTCTGGTTTGGCTTGGAAGCACTAGATTGATGTGGGAGCAGGGTGATTGAAGAGCACAAGCAGGTATTCTAATTCCTCCCTCCCCTTATTTGATGAACTTGCCCTAATTCTTCGTCATTTCAAATTACCCAAATTTTTTTATGAACAGGTAAAGTTCTTTGGAACAATGGGTTCCATTTTGTAAATATTTTGGGTTTTGTGGAGATAATTTATGTAGTTTGGTGAATTATATTCATTGGTTTTGTTTATTTGTGCTATTTTGATTGAAGGCAAAAGCTCCTGTGCGCCCGGGGATACGGAAAGATGCTCCGTGTCCCCGTGTGAACACATCCTCTCCTCCAATCATATTTAAACCTATGTATTGCTAGGGATTTAAATTGTAAAGGGGCATGAAAATTGTAAAGACGCACGGAATTTGCTCTGTGCCCCCGGGTGCACAGGAGCCTCACTCTTGATTGAATCTGATTTGCATTACAGTTTCTTCATATTGAAATTTGTCCCTGAATATGTTTGGACGAGACGAGACACTCCTTTTCTGGAGTTGTTTGATTCATCTATATTTTGCTACTGTGAAAATGATTTTAAAAGCTTGTTGCTTATTGTTTTTCATCTTGGAGTCGTGGGATCTTTAAACATGAAAACACGTTTTGTTGCTAGTATCATTCTTTTCTTTCCCATTTTAAACATGATAATAGCCTGTCTTTCCCACTTCCAACTGTCAAGAAATAGAATATTATGTATGACTGTAAAGTGTTTAAAGTATGTATGTGTCTTGTATTTTGATTCATTTCTGATATGTATGAGAGGCTTGTTTCATTTATTGTTCTTGTGGTATATTTGTGCTTAAAGTGATATTGAAGCTTCTTGCATTAAACAAAATTTCTTGGAGCTGATGCTCTCTGTCCCTTCTTCTTAAGAATGGAATCACAAATTAAGCATGCAGTAGTTGTGATGGTCATCAGGATTGGGTTTCATGGCCAAGTCTCTCTAGTGACTAGGTGAGGGTGAAATGAATGTATTTATTATTCAGGCTATTCCTTTACTCCTCTGTTTCATGGTCTGAACAGAGAGCAAGCTAGAATTTGTTGATCGTAAGTGTGAAACTTAATATGAGCAATGTATCCATTAAAAAAGATTTTGGCATTCAAGTTACTTGAATGTATCTGTTGATCTTTTCTGTAAATTTTCTTGAGATTGATCATTGATGATGATGCTTTAACGGGTTCTTGATTGAAATGAATGCGGATAACTATAAATGTGTGTATGCGTGCATTGTGATGACTGAGAGATTGTCACATATGGTTTCTGTAATGTGTGTTTGTATACATATTTAGATAATATTTTGTTGTGGTATTTCAAGGTTCAACTTCTTTTTCTTTTTTTAATGCTATAATTTGAGCTGTTGGACTATGTGTGTTTGGACCTGATGAAATTCATACATGCTTCTCCATATGTTCATTAACCTGAAGCATGACAAAAGCTTATTGAAAAAACTGTGAAGTATATGTACTAAGCAGCTCAATGTTAAGAATAAGAGCAATGGAGACGTGTTAGAAAACAAACAATAGAAACTAAAAGCTTTTGGAATCAAATTCAAGATACAGGTTATACTATTTGAACTTCAATTCTTGCATAAAGTGACAAGATACTTTATCCAAATTCCTTGAATATAAAATATATCTGCAAAGATGTGATTTTTCTCAAGTTACTTAGGCTTTTGATCAGGTGAGTGATTCAGAAGGATTCCTGGAGAGGACTTTCCAGTCCCCTGCTTCTGTCCGAGCAGGAATCCTTATCCGGAGATGGATGGAAGAAGCAGGATTGCAGACGTAAGATTTCCGTAATTGCTTCCTCAGTTCTTATCATCCTCAACTTATAAACCAAAATCAATGTTAACACTTCATTTTTTAAGGTGGGTGGACCAAATAGGAAATATCACGGTCGAGTCGGAGGGTTATACCCAAGTGAGAAAGCTCTGTTAATCGGCTCTCATTTGGTGAAGCAACCATATTCTTTCACAAAGTTCATTTTCTTCCAATGTTAATATTTTGTATTAATTTTTAAAATTAATTTGATGTGTAGACAAATATTATTATTGAGAGTTTGATTTATTATTATTTATTATGTTGATTAAATTAGAGAACGAGAAAAAATCAAATCAACAAGAGAAGGGAAAAAAATCAAAATTGATTACCGTTGCTATATTTTAAGTGAATCAAGCATCATCTATCACAGTGATACCCATTACATAATTTTGAACGAAGCACTAACAATGTAATCACTATTCCCATTGCCATTGATGTCTCAATCACTTTCATTCTCATTGTCATTCCCATTTTTGAACCAAGCATGCCCTAAGGGTATGATTCGTATGATGGAATGAGGTGGGAATGGAATCGTCATTCCTAATTTTATTCCTATTCCTGCGATTGTACGTTTTTAGCAATAGGAATCCCGATTCCAAAGGGATGTGTATTCCCTTGTTTGTGGGAATGGGCATTCCTCCCCCCATGGTATTGCACATTCCATTCCCTAATCCCACCACCCCCCCCACACACACACACACACACACACACACACACATATATATATATATATATATATATATATATATATATATATATATATATATATATATATATATATATATATAATTATAATTATTTTAATAAATATTACATGGTAAGTAGAAAAATAGTAACATATTTATAATTATATAAATAAATGTTGTATAAATTAAAAGAATATTATTTATAAATAATATTCTTTTAATTTATACAACATTTATTTATATAATTATAAATATGTTACTATTTTTCTACTTAACATGTAATATTTATTAAAATAATTTGTATTAAATTATTTAATAAAAAATAAAATATTAAAACATTTAAAATCTAAATAAAAAATTAAATATTTTTATATACTCAAATTGGTAAAAATATACTCCCTCCGTCCCAAACTTGTTGTCTTACTTTCCGTTTTCATCCGTCCCAAACTAATTGTCTTATTCCAAAAAAAAAATATCACATCAATCCCCACCCCTAAAAGTTCATCTTAATTACAACTTTACATCACCCACCCAGGGATGTAACCAAACCAAACGTTCGCGAACTATTCGAGTCTCGGTTTGATTAAATGTTCGTTCGAACTCGTTCGTTAACCTTAACGAGCCAAACCAAACTTGAATTTTGGGTTCGTATAGTTTATCAAACCAAACTCAAGCCTAAGGGTATTCGGCTCGAAAGCTCGCGAACATATTCGTTTATAGGCTCGCTAATGGATCGCAAACGCGTTCGTAAATTTTATAGTTATTCTTTAGAATTATATATTATTATTTATTTATTAATATTTAATAATTAAATATTTTATATTAAACCACACAAATATGATAATAACTTAAGTGATTATTTAAATAAATAATTACTGATAGGTACACACTTTGTACCCCTAATTACTACTAGATACATTGATTTAAAATAATTATTATTTAATACAAAATATTAAAGTAAAATACCAAATATACCCCTAAACCCATATACCTTTAAAACACTAATCCCAACCTCCACCCACCACCGGACCACCGCTGCCGCCGCCGCCGCCGGCGGAGCTCCGGTCTGTTCGTCATTAAAAAAAAAAAAAAAAAAAAAAAAAAAAACTGGTCACCGGAAAGCTGCCGCGCCGCCGCCGCCGGAGCTCCGGCAGCCGGTCACCGGAAAAACTGTTCGTCCAAAAAAAAAAGAAAAAAAAAAAAACTGGTCGCCGGAAAAACTGCCGCCGCCGGAAAAGCTGCCGGACCGCCGCCGCCGGACCACCACATTTTTTTGCTGCACACACTTTTTTTTTCCTGCACACACTTTTTTTGCTGCACACACTTTGCTGCACATGAACTTTTGCTGCACACAATATTTATGTGCAGCACATTAATAGGGGTAATATTGGAATATCACTATATATTTTTGTACCTAGTAGTAATACTTTTGTATGTTTGTATCTCATAGTAATTTAGGGTTTTTTTGTGTACCTAGTAGTAATCCTCCCTTATTTAAATATTTAAATACTTTTTACCATTTATTATTATATTTTGTTAGTTTGTTTATTTAATATTATGAATAACATTAAATGTTTATAAACGAAACATTCTTTTAATATCCAGTACAAAATTATTTAAATGTTCATGAAAATATATTCATAAACAAGTTACTTTATGTGTTCGTGAACATGTTCGCGAGTCTTAACAAATAGTTTGAATTCGAGCTTGAGTTCGATATTTTTTTTCTTGACGAGTTCGAGCTCGGGCTCGAGTTCGATAATTTCTTAACAAACGATCTTCAAACCTAATAATATTCGACTCGACTCGGTTCGATTACATCCCTACACCCACCTAACACACATAACATACTTTATAATTTATTTATTACCTAAAAATACTACAATACCCCCAAAAAGTCAACTTTTCTTAAACTCCATGTCTACAGTAACGCAGACATCCAGTTTGGGACGGAGGGAGTATATAATTAAATTAAATTCTTGAAATTTTTAAATATAAATGTATATAATTATTTTAATATTTATTCAAAATAAAAATTAGTAAATCATATATAAAAATTTTAATATTATTAATTAAATTGAATGTATAATTATAATATAAATATAAATATATTTTTTTATACATAGTTTAATATTTTTTAATATATATAAATTTTTTTATTTGTATTTTAAATTTTATTATATTTTAAAAATATTAATATTTTATTTTATTTTTAAATTAACATTTTTCTATAATTATTAAAATACGGTGGAGCAATGGTGACGTTTTTGGTCAAGGAGCTGGTGCGGAAACAGCTCTGAATGTTGAGTTAATATAATTGGGAATTCTTATGACATGTTCAGTTGTCATGGAAAAGGGTGTAATAATATTAGCTGGTCCACAAGTTTGCACACGAACATTGACTTGGCAGGTGATATAGGGTGTGTGGTGGATGTATATCGATGGCTGATGAACTTCCAGGGGAGCCAAGAGTTGGAAGTAGCACCATAAATATTAGCAGGTGTTTTCGATATGTGTCGCAGGAAATTCTTAGAATGGTTTATTCTAAGTGGTCTACTCATATGGTGGAGTAGGATTCTCGAGATTGAGAATGGATTGTCGGTGAAGACAATGATTCTTAGAATGGTTGATTCTAAGGGATTCTCAGAGTCAAAAATAGATTGTCGGTGAAGACAATGAATCTTCTTTTATTTTGCCAAGGTGGAGATTGTTAGTCTTTTGTCAAATATAAAAGAAGAAATTTTCTATCCCACATCGGATGGAGGATCAAAAGGGGAGGAATTCTTATGCTATTTAACGAGGTTCTTGATTTTGATGTTAAGTGCCCCAATCAAGTACACTTTAATCTTTGTGTTTGATTCTTTTTAAATTCCTTTCTTGGATTCTCTGTTGTGAGAATGGAGAGAAAGGTGTGAATTAGTTAAGGATTTGTAAGAGTATAGGGATTGAGGTCGGGAGAGAGAAATTCTGTGCATAGTGGTATTTTCTCGGTCCGTGGTTTTTCTCCGGTTTTTGAGTTTTCTACGTAAATTCTTGTATTGTGCTTTTTATGTTCTTCTTTATTTGTCCTTAGGAATGAATAGAGATCTGCTTATCCCAACATGAATTGCATATGTAACTTTTTTTTATTATAAATAAATAAATGTCTTAAAATATATTAAATCTTTATCAAAATTTTAATTAATTTAATATTTTATACAAATTAAGTTTTAAATGTAATATTATAAAAATACTATTAATGAGATTGAAATTAATTAAGGAATACAAATTCTATTACTTGAATTATTCATGAACGATATCAATCATGATAAAAATAATTTTTAATAATTTCATTCTCATTACTATTTCATTTATAAGTTCATTCCAAATCTAGCTGTAAGAGTTATACACAGAACCCTCTATAATCGATTCCTATTTAGCTTCCAGTTGGTAGAGCTAATTAACTGCATGATTCCTTATATAAATTTCTACTATCTAATAGTTAAAAAATTTCAACAAAATCGGGCCATATATGTGAATTCAATTAAATACGGCATTTAATTCTAAAATTTCAGCAATGTTGTACATATAAACGTAGTAGACATCTTTGTACTGTAACTTTCAATATTTGTCAAATATTTTCCCCATGAATTATCGAAATTTAACTTAATTTAGCGAATTCATTTCCATTCTAATTTGTAACAGCTAGACGAATAGTTTCAAATTAAAGAAAATTCAGCTACCAGATTTCAAGATAAATGAACTCATGAATTGAGCATTAAAGGTTCTAACGATTCATCAGTAACGAAGAAAATATAGAAATGCCTTCAAAGACCACAGATCTACAGCCCTTCCAAAAAAAAACCATAACATACCACATTCAAGAACTTCGAATTATCCACATACAGACAAATTTTGCATAAATACACGTAGTAAAGCCCTAATTAACGCATCATATACATGTACTAAATATATAGAGATAGAGAGAAAGAGTATTGACTGAAGAAGATGACTTTAGAAACGACGTTTTTACTTCTGAAAATGGAAATAACAGCACATGGTAGCTCACTTCTAAAAGTCCTTTGCCAGTAGCTATCACAACGCTAATGAACCATAGCTAGACGTCTGAGCCATAAATCTACACGGCCGCCTTCATTAGTGCTATGCTCACATCTTACAGAAACTAAGTTTGAATTGAAACTACCTTTCTCAGGTAATTTGGCCTTTGAATACTGAGAATAATTAGAAGTTTTAGCTCATTCTAAATCTAGCTTTTATATTTTATAAACTAAAAATGCAGATGGAAATCACAAATGTTCTATAAAAGATTTCCGCATCTCGCTACTTGAGAGGGGAGAATAGTCTGCTGGTTTTTAATAATACCAGTATTTAAATTAGGACTAAATTTGCTAACTGGAGACTGGAGTATATTTTTGTGATCCTTCTTTCTTAATTACAATCAGAATCACGGTCCAATTCAAAATGCATTCACTGGCAATGGTATAGCTAATAATTCGTCACAATCAAGTCAACACTTTCACAATGGCATGAAAAATATTCTCAATGGCAAAACACGAAAGATTAATCCTCTTACAGAAAGGAGAACCAATCGAACATCGTTCGGAAAAGCTTCTTGCTGCACAGCACACACGAACATCTGCAGAATGAGTGTAATCAGTAGTTGGAATGGTAATGCATGAAGCTTCAGGAGTTGAAAATAAAGGGAAATACACGTAAAATTATACATCGAATAGAGAGAAGAAGAAATTAGAGCAGAAGCTGCCATTATTTCCCCATGGACCTTCCAATTGGTGCGCAGACGATAGTCGAGTGCAAGTGTAGCAATTTGGGAGGTGAAGATGACTAATTCCATAAAGATTTGATGAGAACTTCTCTGCTAAACTATTGCAAGGAAATGGTGAAAACTTTTCAATAGATATGATGATATGGTCGGTATAAGCATTTCTCATACCTGAGATGAGCCAAAAATCATGGCCTCGATAAACCTGTCTATCTCGTCTTAGTCTGATTATCATTAAAATCCCTCAATTTTTCAATCATTTTATATTCAAAAGTAAACAAAGGGCTACCTAATATTTCAACCCTGAACTCTTCAAAGAAGTAATATGCATAATTCAGCAGCCAAATATAAACAAACAAAGCATTTTTGGAAGAACTAATCAAATAAAAATTGCCATCGAAAATTAGAGCCTGTTGGGTGGATGCGGTCGTCCTCGTCGGAGCTTCGCCGGAGACGATGGAGTGAGGGAGTGCTCAGAATCCTAGTTCACTTAGAACTTGACAAGAACAACACAAAGGAACCCACCGGAGGAGAAGGAACGAACCCCCTCCAACCTCTTCCTCTCTCCCGTCACTCGACTCTCATCTACCCCACACCCACAAAGTGTGGAATGGGCCGTATAAGAAGCATGGGAGAGGAAAAGAGGGGAAAGTGGATTACTATCTCCAATTGGATTCCACTAAGGTTATGGCAGCCCTCAGGTAGGAGAATGAAGACCAACAAGTTTGGGCCACAAGGCCCAACTGGCCCAACAGAGCCAAAGATCCATTACATTTTCTTATCATAATATCCTCGTTACTCAAAATTGGGGCGACACCCAGATTGAAAACCCTCCATTGAAATGGTGTCTCTCTTTCTCGCCGTTTCAGTAGTTTCGAAGATCTCGATTGCAAAACACTGCTTGCCTGCTGAAAATTGGTTTCTTCCGTTGCCCGCATCCCTCTCTCATTCCATGATTTGCTCCCCTTTTTAACTCTATGTGGCTGTATCTATTTTGATTTGATTTGAAGGGGATTGACGTTTCAGAAGCGAATCGACCTTTCAGTTTTGAAGAATGAGGAATAGAAACGATGTTAAAACTTTTTTTACAGTAGTGAGGATTAGGAGTACTCCAAGTGCTTGATAAATAGGATTAATAACTCATTATAGGGCTACAAGGTAAAAAGAGAAAAATAATGAGGATAAAACTGGAAAAAATATGTTTTACAAGAGGCAAGGTACTTTTAATATAGGCAAAAGGTCATTTTGACACTTCAATTATTCTTAAAAATCAAATACATCCTCCATCTATTTTTTTTAAGCATCCAAACCCTTCCATTTTTTTAAAAGATCACATTTACTCTCTTATCTTTTATTTTGAGAGCAAATCTATAGTTTGTGAATTAAAAAAATTAACACCACTGAATAGGTGGGCCCATGATTAAAAATAAAAAATTTCAGCCGAATTTTCAAGAACTTGCACATGCAACATCATTCAGTGGGCCCATGATTAAAAATAAAAAATTTCAGCCAAATTATCAAGAACTTGCACATGGAACATCACATATGATCATACAGAACCCCAGCAATAGCAGGTTCAATCATCGGCCCGACCCAATAAACTCCTTGGTTCTTGAAACTACCTCCAATAGTGGCTACACCAAATGCATAAGCTGGGTTCATATACCCACCCGCGAACGGCCCGACCATATTGGCTCCGACCATAAGCCCGGCCGATGGTTCCCATGGATCCCCTCCTCGGATGCGTACACGGTGTAAGCGAGTTCAAATGTGGTCACACCTTCGAGTATGGATGCTCCGAACCCGGTCATTTCGGTAGGCACCGTGTGCACCGGCAAGTGCTGTGCTACTGTGACCATTTTAATAAGCGACGACGGAGCCGAGCATCTCTGAAAGCCAGTAGAAGATCGTCATGGGAACTGTGATGTCGCCTCCCGATGGCCATTGCGAAGGTGACTGCGGGGTTGACGTGGCTGCCAGAAATGTTGGCGTATAAGAAGACGGGGGTTGTTAAGGCGAACGCGGTTGCTATTGCAACTCCAAACAACCCTGATGGATCGGAAGAAAGGGTGCGCCAACATGGCGAAGACGAAGAAGAAGGTGGAGATGAACTCTGGGAGATATGTAAGATTTGAGAGCAATGAGAGTGATGACATACATAAAAGTTCTTTTTACTTTTTACTTTTCACAAGAAGTTACAGTTTTCATTGTAACAACCTATGAAGAACATAGAATCACATCTATCTTTTAAAAAAAAAGTCTTTAAATCTTATCATTTGAATTTTAAAAACTTCTAGCTGAAGTTACAAACTTTTAAAATCCCAAGATTATCTGCTGCTGGTTTGCCGGAGTGTGATCGGAGTTCTGAAAGAGCATTGAGATATCGGAGCGGGTCTCGTCGGGGGAGATGATGGAGGAGTCGAGTGGCATTGGTTGGTACGGGCTCAAATTGCTGAAATTTTTTTTTCTACCATGACCCCACTTATTGAGTGGTGATAATTTTTTAATCAACAAAATACAGTTTTGAACTCCAAACAAAAGATGAAGGGCAAATTTGTTTCATTTAAAAAGTTAAAGGGTTTGGACGCTAAAAAAAATAGATAGAGGGTTCATTTGATCCTCATGAATAAATTGAGGGGTCAAAATAACCTTTTGCCCTTTAATACATTAAGATTAGGATAAAGAATAAAGTATGATTGGTGTAATAAAGTATATAAGGCCCTTTAATACATTAAGATTAGGATAAAGAATAAAGTATGATTGGTGTAATAAAGTATATATAAGGATTGATAGTTGTTTTGACTTTTTATAGTTACTTTTGTGATATGACCCAAAATGGATATAATGAAAATTAAAGAGAATCGGATAGAGCAAAAAAGAAAATGACACGTGTCACGGATCAAAATATCAATATAATCCGTCCAAATCTTCTTTTTAATATTGATGTTCCTATGTTGGTGATCATTGAATGAATGATATGTTTCGAGGAAGGAAATACACATGGAATAAGAATTTGAATTTAGTTCCAACTGAAATCATCGGATAAAAAATCAGGTAATTGAAGGATGGAATGAGCAAGAGAAGATTTGCATGCTAAAGCGGTTGCTATTCCAGTGCTCGAGAAATTGGATCCATTTGACTGCTTCAAACAATTAACAACACAATACACAACTCTAACTATCCCACATCACAACATTCATGCTCTCAAACCAACTCTCTCTCTCCATTGCAGATGTACTCTCTCTCACACACAAGCACACAATCAGAATGCCATTTACATGCACAACCACTTGATTAGTTCCCTGAAAATGAAAGTGATAGGAGAGATACTTACTGGGCGTCACGTCCACGTCCGAGACGATGCGACCGTGGGGGAGCTGAAGAAGCAGATCGTAGACCAAGAAAATCTGCCCTCCGATCGGCTTATCTTGATTCTGGATTCCGACGACCAACTCTTGCTTGATAAAGATGAAGCTGCTCTCAAGCATTATGGGGTTCAAGATAGCTCACATATCTACCTCTTCTTTCTACCCCAAGATGAAGCCTTCTCTGCTTCTCCCCCAACTTCTAAAAACTCTTCATCAGCTGAACCTTCTCCCAACATTGATCTCTCAAGCGATGAAAAGACAGATAACAACGCTAATGGATCTCCGAACGAGGCAAATCACTCTTCATCCTCGTTTCATCCCAGCCCGGGCCAGTAGGAGGAACAGCACAACCATAGTGACATTTGAGTAATCTTAGTTGTTTGCATTTGATATGTATTTGTGACAGTGACACATGAAACATCACTTTCATAGGATTAGATGTGCTGATTTCATTACGAGTTGGAACTTATGACAGTAACACATGAAACATCACTTCCAAATACTCTTGACACTAGCAACAATCATAAACGAAGCAACACATTTCTACCACCTTTGGTGGAACTGGATATCGAACTGAGTTAAAAAGACCTCTTAGCATTCCAATAAGATAACATTAAACACAAGCAAGATTTGAAAATGTAGCAAAGGTGACAAGACTTGGATGTATATAACTCATGTGTTCGATTAAACTACATCGAAATGACAACCCAAAATACACAAGGAGCAAAAGCTAATGTACCATAGGAAAAACCAACATTTTATAAAGAAAATATGATTGTTCAAGTGTTGTTAGCACGCCATATCGCTCCACCGCAATATACTCTGCCGAGATTATCTGTGTACAGCGAAACAAGCACCAAAGAAAAGATTGATCACAGTTTTGATACTTCACTGTCATTCAGATCCATCAGGAAACGGGTCCAACGCATCTTGCTTGCCATTTACATAGAACTCAACCACGGCCTTCATTCTTGGGAATTTATCAGGGTGGTAATTTACGTGAACAATAACTGGCTTGATCTTTTTCAGATTAGCATCTTTCCTAACGGTTTTGAATAAAACCTTGCTGTTCATGAAGAGATAGATATCCATAGTCCTTTTGGAAGCATGAAGCCCCACATAGCCAGGATGAGAAGGGTAGAAGAGCTCTTCATTGAAAACGGCTTGGTCCCACGCAGTTGAATCCTTAGCGAGCCTATCAGCAATGCGATCCAACAGCTCAATGGAAGGAATGGTGGGTCTAATATAGAAGAAACCAGAGTTAAAAACCCATATCCTCATTGTGTGAGCATACCGAGCCCAACCCATTGGAGGCTCGTCATAAACATCGTTGAACCCGTAAGCTGTCATATTATTATGACCATCTGACATGGACTCCACATCTGAATCCCTATATATATGATCAAATGGGTTCTGCAAGAATATTATATCTACATCTGAAAGTAGAACACTGTATCCCAGCTGTAGAAACTCCCTCAGGATTTTGAATTTCAGCCCTGAGACAGCATGGTTTCCGCCTGTCTTTCCAATAGAGTCGACAGCTGCATCGGGGTCCCTTTTGTATACAGGGACATTATTTGACTTGCAGAGCTCTTCTATTACACCATCTAATGCCACCACCAGATAATTAGGAATGCCCACTCTCTTAATATTAGCATACCAGAGTTCAAGCATTGGTTTTACATTAGAATTGGCAAGAGCAACAATAACCTCTTTGCCAACAGCAACCTCAGCCAAGATCTTTTGAAGTCTCGGGTTCACACTTTCATCAGGAACAACACTTGGATTGGTCCTTAGACTCTTAACAGTACCAAAGGGTCCAGCCTTATGTGGTTCACTCAGTACCACTAACTGCTCCCGTGCATGGACTTTACCTTGCTCAGCTAACCGTAATTTTTCATTCAATTCATTAACTTTCCTTTTCAAGGCAGCATTCGTATCCGATAACTTCCTAATATCTGATTTCAGCATATTTATCTTCTCAGAAGAATCACATGATGCAGAATCAACCTATGTAGCAATCCATAAGATAATCTAGTTAAATTCTCGCAGAGGTAAACCATGAAGAACAGAATACACGCAATCTATCTTTCACAATCTTTCACAATAGAAATATGAAATAATCTCAGTAAAATGAATCACCCAAAAATTTATCACTTTTTTTATCAGGCGGATATATACAAAATTCATTGCTTTTCATTAAACGGAAAAATGGATCCAGTTTCAGTACACAAGCAAAACATTTAGCAACATGAAGCTATCACATATAAGAGAACCTCAATTTGATCTCTCCCTTGGGCACAAATAGTCAACTTCCACCAATCGTAAAAAAAAAAAAAAAAAAACTACAATTTACAGCAATAATCACATCCATGTCAAGATTCAATAACACTGCTCAGACGTATAGGAAACGCATAATGCATAAACATACATCACAACTTAGCTTAAACACGTGCTCTCCATCAAACACTCGAATTAATGGTAGTAAATAAATTATTTTACAAAAAACGCACCTCAACATTGGAATTTGAAACGGAGCGAATA
Source organism: Pogostemon cablin (assembly GCA_023678885.1). Classification (NCBI taxonomy): domain Eukaryota; kingdom Viridiplantae; phylum Streptophyta; class Magnoliopsida; order Lamiales; family Lamiaceae; genus Pogostemon; species Pogostemon cablin. The sequence continues at coordinate 11,114,327 of CM042989.1, read as the reverse complement.
TGGGTCGGCTGATTCGAAGAGAAAAATCCATGGGGAAACAAAAATGCGAATACGCATCCTACAAATACTCCGACCCCAATCGCCGCCAAAATTCTCGATCCGCGGACTGATGATTGGCTGCCCTTCTCCCTTCGGCCCACCGCCATTTCCAATTAGGTTCAATTTTTCTCTCAGAAAAACCCCACAAATTCAAAACAGCATCACGTGAAGAACAATCAAGCTTGAAGAACGTCAACGCAGCATATTTTCCCTCCGATTGCTATCGTTCACTGCTGGATTACTCAAATCGAAACTCGAAATTTAGATGTGAGAAATTCTCTTGTTTATTTTTCCGCATTAAGGTCAAATTTTCCGAGTATTATTATAGGAATCTTTTCTGTGTTTGCTCTAAGTTGGTACCGTAATGAAAGAGTCGTGGGTTTTTACTTTTTAGTACGCCCTCAGTTCCCGTAGCGATTACATATTTTCTTTTTGGCGTTTTATCTTAATGGTTATGTTTTTCTTTTGGTATAAAGACCCATATATATTAATTACTTCTCTCTTCATGGATCACATATTATACTAATATACCTACCCACTACATATTAAAATGAGTGAGGTTTGTGTGCGCCCAGGCGCACGGGAACACATTCCGTGCGCCTTTAAAAATTTAATATTATGGGTAAGGGTACATTGCTTTGGTCTAAAGGGTATACACTTTAATTAATAAAAAATACATCATTTTGTTCTAAAGGGTACTTTTCATTAATATTTTTTTTTAGAAAATAAAGAATACACATTTTTATACTAAAGGATATACAATTTAACACAAAATTCTAAAGGTGCACGGAGTCTTGTTCATGAGCCCAGATACACACAATAATTTTCTTTAGAAAATAAAGGATACACATCTGTATACTAAAGGGTATACAATTTAACACAAAATTCTAAAGGCGCACGGAATTTGTTCCGTGCGCTCGGGTGCACAGGAGTTTTTGTCTATTAAAATATTATTTTTCTCACCTCAATACACATTAAAATACTATACTCCTTAATCCCCGTGAAAAAGGGAGTACTAGTTTAATAGGAGTTTTGATTGTCTGTTGTATACTGTAGAGTTAAGATGGTGGAACTATGCGCTGGCATGCTCTTATTGGATAGAAGCTTTTAAAGTCAGCTTACGGAGGTTTGGCGTTTGAGGGTGTAGAAGTAGGACGACGGGAGAGTTCACTTTATGACCTGTTCCACTCCAGCTTTACAAAATTATTTTTTTAGGGATAGTCTTGCATGTTTTATTTTTTATTTTTTTTATATATTTTTTTTCAAGTAGTTATCATTTTATTAAAGAGAATTTTCACTTTTTATTTATAGTATAGATGGTTCATGAAATAATTTACTACATCATTATCATTTTTCATTAATTGAATATTACTTTTCATTATAAATATTATCACTTATTATTTGTGAGACGATCTCACACAAATTTATGTATTTTTTTTTATAAACCGCTTTATCAAAAGAAAAGGCTTGAGTAGGAATGAGAAGTGATAGCATTTTAATAAAGAGTAATATTTTTAATTAAAAAAAGTGATTAATAAAAAATTAGAGTAATGCAGTGAATTATTTCATTAACTATTTGACTTTTCAATTGATAAAAAATAATAATGATATAGTAGCTTATTTCATGAACATTTTGACAACATTTTTTTTAAAAAAAAATTATAACATTCTTAATAAAAAAAGTTATAATAAATTAAGAAAATATAAAATGTTCACTATAATTGTTTATGGAAGACTAATCCCTATACGTACCAAATTACGTTGACTAATAATATTCTTGTTATAAATGTGCTATTAAAAGCTTTGGAGCAACTTGTTCAATTACAATTATTTCCATAAAATTTGTATGTGAGGTAAAAGGTTAAATGCACATGAATTAAATTGTATTTCCATATATTTGGGGATAATAAGATGTATTCATGCGTTCTTGCACTCGTAACTTAAAACAATTGCCGGCGTAATTATTCTTGTCATATATTCCTTGTCCATAATTAAAGTATTCATTTGGAGTATTATCACTTTATGTTTGTAATGAGAATTTATATTAGTATAGTAATTTTGTTAGAATGTGGTAGGTCATAGTTCGTATGACTCAACTAATTAAAGGAGTGATATTTTGTATCAGTGGCCAATGATCGAACCTACAGTTGCAGTGTGAAAGCACCTCTCAAAAGAGAGGCTCCTGCAGTGGTCTAGCCCTTATTGAGACTCATCTGATCAACCTCTCCACCATTTTGTAGGGTCGGGATGTAGGGGTGCCCACCCACTACCCACTTAATGATCAATTGAATCAACATGATTAACATCTCCACCACTCAAGAAAATCCATGTAACTTTTAAATGGAGTCCATGAAGATTTGTTTCAACGCAAAAGTTATGTAACAATTAGAAATATCAATAAAATTGTTGTAATTTGTGATTCTATCAACTATGACTTTCTTTTGGATTTTGGTAGTTGTTTTATTATTCTAACATTTTCATGTTTTGACAACTGCAATCTGCAGCATTTAGAGACAATTGTGTTGTCCTCCTATCTCAAATTAGGACAACAAAACACAACATTATTTATCCATAATGTTACCACCTCTCCATAATGTCCCCCATTAGTTGATGCGTGCATGTCTCAACCCTTTATATCGTTATATCCTATCCAATCTTATAAGTATATGGTGACATGTTGTAAGAATAAGTCAAGCTTTGATTACCATTTGTTGTACTAACACATCACCTTATAACTCTCCTATAATTCTTCTACCCAAGTCGATTTCATTACCATTAGTGCATTGTACTCGCCAACTATCTGTTCTCTTCGTGATAGAGCATCAACGTTTGCATTCTGCTTTCCTTTCCTATACTCAATTTTGTAATCGAACACCTGAAGTTTGATGAGATATTTATGCTACAATGAAGTGGAAATTTTCTGCTTCGATGGGTATTTAAGTTTGTATTGATCAATTTTGATGATGTAAAGACCATGTGTAAAGTCTTCTCCATTTCTCTGCTGCCAAGATAATTGCCAAAAGCTCCTTTTCATATAGAGTAAATTACGAAAACCATCTTGAGGTTTGTCCAAACTCCAGGAATAAAGCTCGTAGTTTGAAAAACTACCAATTACCTTATTTGACTTGAATTTAATTTGAATATTGATAAAAGTACCTTTAAAAAAAATAGAGTGATGAAAATAATATGAATACTCATATATTTAAAGAGTGAGGCTCCTGTGCACCCAGGCGCACGGAGCACATTCCGTTCGCCTTTGCAATTTTCGTGTCCTTTACAATTTAAACCCCTAGCAATACATAGGTTTAAATAGAATATATTAGGGGGAGGGTTGTGTTCACATGGGGATACGGAGTATCCCTCCGTGTTTCGGGGGTGGAGAAGCTTTTGTCATATTTAAAATGTGAATTAAAATTTTAACCTTAATAATTGTAGATGGTTTATTGTGAAAAATTGGTGCCTACATTTTTTACTATTAACTATAATTATACATATATTTATTTATTTTTAATACTCTAGCGCATCTCTTATTATGAAATAAAAATTTTGTCAAAAAACTGATCCTTTTGATCTAATTAAATTGATCTTACAAGGTATTATATATATATATATATATATATATATATATATATATATATATATATATATATATATATATATATATATATATTATTAAATTGACGGTAGATTAATGTGCGAATATGTAGTTTGATTGGCGCCGTTAGCTCTCAATACCGTGAAGGTCTCGATATTAAGCTTTGTTTTCGGTGTTTTATTTTTACTCCCTCCGTCCGGATTCGGCGGTTTTCGTGGCCGATTTGTGGTTTGTTTGGTTCAAGATTGTGTTTTACACCTCCTAGTACGTATTTATGCACATTTCTAGTGAAAAAAGGTTTAAAAAAACAGTCCGGAGAAAGACACAAGTATACAAGGAGAGGGAAACACACAAGAGAAGGAATTAGAATCCAATTCATAATTCCTCTTCCATATTTCACGTCAAGGGTATCATTTGCTTTTGGACACGGAGATTAAGTAGTATACACACAAGAGAAGGAATTAGAATCCAATTCATAATTCCTCTTCCATATTTCACGTCAAGGGTATCATTTGCTTTTGGACACGGAGATTAAGTAGTATTGTTATTTAATGTGTAATGGGTAGTTGTATTAGTGGAGGTTTGGGTTCCATTTTTAAGTCGTATTAGTGGGTGTGTATAGATATAAAATGAAATGAGACCTTGCCCAAAATAAAAAAATAATACCCTTAAAAGGGGACGAAATGAATATTTAATTTTGATTTCCGACATTGTCTTTTTCTTTTTTTTTTTATTTTTTAATTAAATAATTATCAAAACTAATTATTATTATTTAAAAAATGATACTTAATATTTTTAATAAAAAATGATATCTAATCAAATGAATTACTATTACAGACTTCATATTACCCAACAAAGATGAGGTTAAAAGGGAGAGAGAAACTTCAACATCACTGCACGTCAAAAAGGATCCGAGTACATCGAAATCACAAGAGCAACTGTAAACTTCATACAAACTCTCCCAACGAAAGTTACGAAACTATATCAATCTTTGTATCCACATTAATAAGCTGCAGATTACATGGAAAGGCAGTTGATAAAACTGAGAGTCATAATTGCCATCTATCACGATGCTGTGTACCAAGCGCCATATATCAGCATGAGTTGACCAGTTTGGTATACCATACCGAACCACCCCCAGGCCGCACAGTAGGACAGATCAATCCCTCAGATTTCTCCAATGTAATAGAAATCCAAGTCTAGGTTGGAGCCATGGTAGGTGAAAGCTATGATGAAGCCTAATGACAATGGGACGAGGCAAGATGCAAAATCCACCAAAACACCATCAAAATAAAAACATGGATGAACAGGGTTTCTTCTCTCACCATTTTCTTTGTACAGCCGACCATACTAAGTGGACGCAAGTATATATACAGCATATTGCAGATTGCAGAAGCATTACTTTGAGTGGAACCAATCCTCTTAAATATGATAGAATATCACCAGAAATGCTGACATGTAAACTCTTCGTTAATTAGAGCTCTTAGTCGATGAGTTTTCCTGCAAGAAATCATTTACAGAAGGATTGGTATCGATTATCCAAGGTAAATGTAACAGTACCATTACGTTTTGGGTACAGATGTGAAGACATGAATCTTGTTCAGCATATTCCCTTTTTTACAACTTTAGATTTCTTTTAGTTAGTTTCAACTTTCAAGAGCATATTAAGCATCATGGAGAGTTGCCCAACTCTCCAAGAATAGACAACTCGGTAAGCAAGGCAGAAAAAATGCAATTCTTTCAGGCATCGCAATAGATTATAAACTTTTTCATGATTCAACCACCCACACACAGGTACATATTCTCAAAAGAGACAAATCAATAAATAAGCCATGGTAACAAAGGAACTGTTGCATATCTCCATAATATATGGACTAAATTGTGATTATATGTTTTCATAACTAAAACCAATTAAAGAAATAGACAAAACCACGGGATCATGGATATTAGCCCCCTATTGAAATTTAAGATAAAGCAGCCAGTTAATGTCACTGCAAGGTTGGTGAACACACCAGCCACTTAATGCAGAGTATTATATGCCTGCATGAATGCACGGATAATGTAACTGAGAAGTTTAGGGAAGAATAATGACCATGGATATGCTCGCTTCCTCTCTCTACTCTCTCACACACACACACATGTATATGTGTGTTGTATGTCTGGAACCCAACATTGGGTTCATTGATGTACAGTGACAGTTTTTTGTTAAATTGCTCTTATATTTACAAATGTAAAATCTGGCTCTATAAAAAAACACCAGTGTGTTTCTTATCAACACTGTATATAGATAGAGAGAGAGAGAGAGCAAGAGATGTAGGCCCCACTAGATAGCCATCTAAAATGCCGCATGAATGCAAGTATGTATTTTTTATATGAGAGAGAGAGAGAGCCCATACATTGTGGTCGCTCGTAATATAAGAAACAACTACAGTGATGTCGTCAAGCTTCCCACCATAATAACGGAAACCAGCTTCTTGAGCTGCTGCAGAGAAAGGAGTTTGTCTGTTCTTATCCTGCGCTCGTTGCCGTGCCAATGCTGTTATTTTTTGGGCTGTCATTTGAGGCCCTAAACCAGCTCGAATGCCATGGACCACAACAGCAGTAATGTCACTGTTGTACAAATTGTCAAAAAGCCCATCAGTCCCAGCAATAATAACGTCTCCTGGAGCAACTGGTATCGTAAACACCTATACCACATAAAGAACCATTTAGCCTCAGATGGGTTTATCAGAGCTGAATACACCAGAATATTCAGAAAAAAAAGCAAGAAACCATGGACTGCATTTTTCCAGCTTTGCAATCAAATGTAAATAAAATGTTCAATATTATTGGTATACCGATGTCTGATGAGAGAGAGAACACAGAACTCTTAATTATAAGAAACAAATTATGTGTTGTGCTTTGACAAGCTGACCATTTTATAGCATATATATACTTTAGACATTATATTATACTTCAAAAGTACAAATTAATTTATCAGAAATTTGGGCGAGTGAAGTGTGTCAAAACAACTGCTGAAACCCTAATATTTAATAAGATGAACACAAGTAAGTAGCACCGTAGCAGACTCAGCAAATGATTGATACCCATCATTAATGCCAAAACCAAAATTCACATAATAGAGAACAAAATGAGCACTCAAAATAAAAATATAAAAGTACAGAAGCACAAATACCCAACATCGTATACGGTATACTAAACAAGATACTGATTGGTAAGATATGAGACTATGATTTGCTTCATAAACAAACATCACACAACACCAGGCAGAAAGTAAGCTCAAAGAGAGGATAGGCTAAACCACCTGCCCAGAACTAGGTAAATCTCCAGCATTCCCACTCTCCAACTGATAAGTGAAATTGAAATCATGCTGCTGGACAGGAGATCTGAAAACTGTACAGCCATCTCTAACCACCATAAACCCACTATCCCCCAAATTGATGGCTTGAAGACCCTGCACAGAAAAGGAAACATGATGATCTTTAACAAGTAAAGCAAGATTGATAATTCTGAGCAGCAGCTTATCATATGAAAATACATATCTATGAGAGCTTACATGATCAGTAAGGGAAATAATACAAGCAGTCGATGACCCTTTTGCTTTTGTGCTAATATAGGCTTTCTCCAGGACTCTGGCAGGGTCTACGGAGCCCCTGGGTTCTTCCTGAATTGCAGTGACTGAATTAGACATAAGCTCACGTGCATACTGTCCTGCATCAACACCCAGATCAGCCCATCCACCAACACCATCAGCTACACCAATGGCTTGTTTATCTGTACAAATGAAATGAGCATCCTCTCCACCAGTTTCTTCTTTGTCAGGATGAGGCAGGTAACACGATCCAGAATTTAGTTTCAGAATTCTGTTGATTGGAGTATTCCTGGATCCAACCCCAAAATAAGAATTGCGAGTGCATGAAATTATTACTTTTAATAGAGAAGGAAATATTTTCTAGGTAATTTCATGATACAACATGTTGTTCATGATGATGCCAGTTTGATAGCATGGCTAACTTGCAGTTTTCCAAGAATAGCACAGACGCTCGCTTATATTTTAAAATGAAACAAAACACTGTCAAAGGTAGCAGTTCATGGAAGTGTCTGGAACTTCAAATATTTTCATTTCTTAATTAGATAAAACCTGATTAAACTCAAGGAAACACTTCAAAGCATTCTTTTACTAAACAAATTGCTCCAAATGCTAACCATAAGCTTGAAAATTGACAAATATATATTACAAAATGTGTGAAAATTCCAACTTGCAAGGAGATAATAGGTGTAATCTTATATGAATGGGTTGGAAAAGTTCTTTTTGTGGCAGTAGGATGCTTCCACTGGTTATTGCAGCAAAAGTCAACACATTGGGAGTATAAAGTAAAAAGCAGGATCTCACTCTTGCATTTCAAACAGAGCATTCAAGAGGAGACATGGATGAAAAAAATGGTAAGAATATTCTTTTTTGCATATCCTTATTTTATATTCTCTTGAATTCCTTTTTGTAGCTGCTGCGCAGCTCCTTAGTTATGTAGGAGCTATAAATGTTTTAATCATTTTTGCTGTAATGTTCATGAATGGTTCAGAATATTACAAAGATATACATCCTTGGACCATTGGGGATGGAGTCACTCCAATGGTTTGTAAAAGTCTTTTTTAATTTCACTAATTACTAGTATTATTCAAGATGAGTCCTGTATGATTTATTTGGAATTCAAAATCAAATCACTTTTAAGTACCTATCTATTATGCATAAGTCAATATGTTCATAAAAACACAAAACCAAGCCAGAGGGTTTCAAGAATACAGTTTGTAAACTTTTTTTTTTTTCTGTGTATTAAGTTAATTCACAGTTATAAACATGAAAGAAACATACAGCTCAGATGAATCTGCAGAGCTTGAGTGTTGTTCATCCTTCACAGAGTTACCAAGGGATACATCTGGTTCGGTGCCAGTAGAAGAATATGCCGGAGTTGATACATAAGAACCCTCAAATCCAAATCCCAGGAAAGGATTGCCATTCCCCCTTCTCTTTGCAACATTGTAGATGAAATAACCATAGTGCAAAAAGTTATTAGGTTGCTCTCTATTTCTCAAACTCATTGTAGCTTTTCCAAAATTTTCAAAGCTACTTCTGCTGTAAGTACTGAAAGCACGATAAGCAGCAAAACCACGTTGAGCATGTTTAGAAGTCAAATTACCAACGGAACAATCAGGAAGAGCTGGTCTAGACCCATATACCGACATAGGTGCCTTTTGGGAGTTGATTCCAAACACCTGACAAGGCTCAGATAGCAAACAAACAATACAACTACCACACTCTCCAAATGAAGGCTTTGACACGGATGGTATAGAAATTGCACAAGAAAATGGTCCAACAACTGAAAGGTTCGTCCTTTGACTGGCTGAATGCAAACTTGCTTGAGCAGCAGCAAGAGTGCCAGCTCTAACAATTACATGCAGGTCAGTAAATGTCTCAGCGGAATGAAACTGCCTCGATTGGCCAAGAAATAACTTCCCTTGCCCTATCAAAATATCTACTTGACCTTGGAAGACAGTTTCTTGCCCATACTTTGATCTCCAAAGTCCTTGCCAGATTGCCCCACGAAGTCTTGAGTAATAATTAGATGGCATTTCCCCAGTTAAAATAAAGTAAATCTGGTAGCTTAATGTAACAGAGGGCACAGACACAAATTCCACAACCAAAAGATAATCTCATACTCCCAATGCATATACTGCAAGTTTGAAAACCCAAACCACAAGTGCCTCCTTCCTAGTGCGTGCCAAAGGAGCAAGGAACCTAACAATCAAAGCACATACCATGAGGGAAAACATGAACAACTATAATACTTCAGGTTTTCCACGAAAGGACCGAATGAGATTGCTTCAACAAAAGGTTGCACAATTTTGCATCAGCATGTTTCATATTATACCTTAACAATAACTAATACAGTTGCACATCATAGTGTGAAATACAAAACTTTAATTAACCACGTAAAGGCGAATAAGTAAACAAAGAACTTATATTATTGCATGATTTGCACATATCAAGCATGTTACTTATCAGCTTCATCATGTTACACGATATTTTAAATTGTTCATTGTTTTATAAATGAACTAAGCAACTTAAAAGTCAAACTTCCATCAAATTTATTTTGAAAGGAGACAATCTGGAGTATTTTCCATTGATAACGTATATAATATATCAAATGTACGCCAGACTAACTTCTCACTTCAAGAACATAAAATTTAAGGAAAAATAGGTCCGGTTATACTGGAATACGCCTGCATAAGAACAAAACTAAATGTGGGAATGTTAGGAAACTTGTTCTAGCTAAATTCGATCGCCCTTAAACATCCTCCTTATTGCTAGTGGAACTTATTGAAGATATGGGATCACCCCATCCTTCAGCTCAAGCCACATACATTGAATACACGAAAATGAACTGATAAATGATACATAGAGCAAATCTTCCCAATGATATTCTAAAACCAGTCATTACCAATACCAACTTAGGAAGATTAAAATCAACTAGGTCCCATCAAAGTTTGACGCACCATCAGCACTTCGATAAACCCAGACAATAATCCTACGAACAACTGGACACAACACTAAACGACACCGCATCAACAATATAGCAAAGCGCACAGAAAAAGAAGACAACGCCCTCAATCGGAATCATTCAAAAGCACAATATGCCAAATGGAACCCGCCTTTTCATCAATGAAACAAATGCGAAAATTCCAGAAATCCGAACCTTTACTATTATCAAGGATGCAGAGATCGGCCCATTTGAAAATTTGCGTTAACAATTGAACATGAAATCCACGAAGCTAATAAAAGCAACAGTAATGATGTTGGTGGTTTAGATTCGTCAAATTTGATTCACAAAAAATTTTGAGGGTGTTAGAGGTGGCTGTTGGGTGAGCTGAAACGACAAGCCCAGAAACTTCCTGGAAGGAGAAAGAATTCGGAGCAGGTTTACTCTAGAACGCCCGACCCACCCCCAACCCCCGGCAAAACCCAATTAGGTCAGTTTTGACTATTATTTGAGAATGGCGTTGAAAAATGAGAATCAACTCTTTTTCCCTTACGAGAAAAATGGGTTTTATAATTGAGTGAGGCTTGCGTGCACCCGGGCGCACGGAACACATTCCGTGCGCCTTTAGAAATTTTGTATTATGGGTAAGGGTACATTAATTTGGTCTAAAGGGTATACACTTTAATTACTAAAAGGTACACAATTTTGTTCTAAAGGGTATACACTTTTCATTAATATTTTTTTTTCTTTAGAAAATAAAGGGTACACATTTTTATACTAAAGGGTATACAATTTAACACAAAATTCTAAAGGCGCACGGAGTGTTGTTCGTGCGCCCAGATTTTTCTTTAGAAAATAAAGGGTACACATCTGTATACTAAAAGGTATACAATTTAGCACAAATTTCTAAAGGCGCACGGAAAGTGTTCCGTGCGCCCGGGTGCACAGGAGCTTTTGCCTTTATAAGATTATACGTGATTGCTATAGGGTACAAACTCTTCACTTTTCTAGCCTATCCCAGAAAAAAATTAATTATATCCAATTTAATGGCAAAGTAACATTATGCCCTTAAAAGAAAACCCGCCGGTTCAAACAAATAAGAAAAAAACCCAAGCAACTCGGTTTTAAGCAGACATTTTGGGGAGAAAATAATCAAGATTTGACAAACCGAAAGCACCTCAAGAGTCAAGACTTCAATTTCAACTCCTAAAAATTTAAACTCTCAAATTTGTAGGATTTTCGAACATACAATAAGATCTTCAATCCTTCATCATGGTGATATTGCGTACAGCCTTCGCTATCCACCTCTCTCCTCTTACCTAATACACCCCTCAATTTTGACTTTTTCAATTTTGATCAAAATTTTACAATTTTACACTTAATGCCTCAAATTTTTAAATATACCCACCAATACACCCTTTCTGCATACACCCACTAATTCTGACCCATTTTTGACCAGTCAAATTTTGACTAACAGTTGACCAGAAATTTACAATTTTGCAATTTTTTATTATTATTATTATTTTAATCCCCTTTCTCTCCATTTTCTTTCAAAAACGGATATAGTCAATTACGACCATATCAGGTCCATCATGCTTCCGTACATTAATTAAACAACATTAATCTCATAACTAACCAACTTAAAACAGTAACAGTACCTTTTTTGACCGTCAATCCACCGGGTATCCGGGAGGTTTTACAGCTGCTTCTCACAGCCAACCACTCGCCCCGCAGTGTGATGGTTCAATCCCGTTCCTTCAGCGGATCTCAGCACAACCCTGGTTCGTTTCCTACACCGGGTGTACAGGATGCTGCTACTGTTCTTGCCGAAAAGTATGAAGATTAAAGTTGCAGAAAAAATGGAAGGCTACATGAGGGTAGAAGCCCAAGACTATTTATTTATTGAATGGAGAATTTATTACACACTCATCCTCACAGAACAAGAGGAGATAACTCCTTTAGCTACTACCTATTGTAGTTGCACTCAGAACACTCATACAAAGAAAAGAAAGGAATACAATATTTATTTTAGAAAGAAAAAACAGAGGGTGATGGTCGATGCCTTCTACTTTCTCAACTCTGTTATTTATAGAGGCTTGCGGATGTGAAATCCGGATTTCAAAGCCTCTTTACTTTTATTGACGTCACTGCTTACGTCATTGTAATGACGTCACTGTTTACGTTTTTTCCATTGAATTCCAACTTTAGCAGTGATTAGCCATAATATAGTGGGCATGACCAATTAAAGAAATTATCGAACCACAGGGAGGAAGGTACTAGAGTTTAAGCGATCTCAAGTTTATCGTGATTTTATAAGGACGACGGAAGAGAGGATGGGAGCAAATGAATGCAATTATGCTAAAGCAAGAAATAAAGATAAAATGAATGCAAAGATAAAAGGGTTCCAAATGATGCAAGGATGAGATTAACAACAATCATGGCATAGATAATTAAGTAATCATGCAATTAATTCTAATCTCTCATGGACAAGGTATAGAAGCGATCACTAATTCCACCTAAACTCTCTCTCGAGATGGATAGGATGTAGGCCCTCAACAAGGCTCCCAAACGCACATAGGATCGAGACAATAGCAAACACCTCCCACTAGGTACTAATTACTCTATGAGTTCCCTAATTAGGTACTAAATCATAAGCAATATTCCCTTTTAAGGTACTATGAATTCACTAATTGTTTGGGTCTCCTCATTTAATCAACCAACCTCTCGATTAAGCTAATCAAATGTTCTATCAAAGGGTTCTAAATCTAGAATGATATCTCTATCTCATTCTAAATTAATGCACATGAAGTGTATGATGAAATGATTCAATGAACTATCCTAAACACATAATTGATTTCTCAATCTAATCACATGCCCATGACAATTAATCACACAAATCATCATATACATCAAGCAATCAACAATCAATGATAGAAATAACACAAAGCCCATTCAAGATTAAAATCAATTTGCATAAAAAAAAACTAAATTATCCAACACCAATCATGGAGCTAATCTCACAAAGGAGATTAGCCTCTCATATCCATAAGAAAATTAACATAGACATTAAGATCCTTACAAAACATGATCAATCTATAAAGAAATGCACAAAAATTAGAATTAGATTCCCCCTTTGAAGTGCTCCAATGGAGATCTCCTTCTTCTTCTTGTGATCTCACTCTCCCTTGCTTCCTTGATCACTTGGATGGTGGATTTGATGGAGGGGATCAAGTGTAGATGGGTGGATGAAGAATGGATGAAGATGATGGTGGAAAATGGAAGAAATGGTGTGTGAGGTGTGTGTGGAAGGGGTGGAAATCGGATTTTCTTCATAAAATCTGAATGGAGGGGTATTTATACTCCTTGACAAGCTTCTAGAAGGATTCTGAATTTTTCTGATCCCTGACACGACACGAGTCGTGTGGCGCAACACGGCCATAAGGTGCCCGTGTTGCGTGAACTGATGCTCCCGCACGGCCATCGCTTACAGGCCCGTGTTGGCTACACGGGTCGTGTGCTGCAACACGAGTCGAGCTCCGCAACACGACCAAGTGGTGGTCGTGTTGGATAAATAGATGTCGCCGCACGGCCATTCTGGACAGGCCCGTGTTAGCAACACGAGTCGTGTGCTGCGACACGACTCGTGCTCCCGACACGGCCAGTCGTGTTGCTGCTGCCCTGTTTCCTTCACTGTTTTGGCTCGTTCTCTCTCGTTTCAACTCCAAATTGAGATCCGCTTTTTCCTACATCTTCCTTATCATATCTAGCATCCAATAAAAAGTGAAAATTATAGGTTTAAGCTCATTCACACACATTTCCATAAAAACACAAAACACAACCAAATAGTACATAAAATACGGGTAAAATAATACGAAAACACATATAAAAAGACACTAAAATCTAGGTGAAAATATCACTCATCACACCCCCAAACTTAAAGTGTTGTGCGTCCCCGCACAACGAAAATGATAAACCAAGGAGAGTGATTTTCACCTAGGAAAAGACTAAACGAACATAAGTAACAACACATCATTAGCAACAAGAATTACAAATTATGCTAAGGCATCCTACAACATTAAACTCATAACATGAAAAATTAACAAGTTCAATCTAAAGAGAATAAAAGTGTAATATAGTCCCTTTTAGTCCAAGCCTCACATAGGTTATAAATTTCACTCAACACTCTTTAAAGTAGGTAAATCAACACTCATCAATCGATTGGCTCGACTCGCTATAAGCTTGCTTGTGGACTACATTCACAAACCACCAAAGTTTTCATTAGTGATCAAAAAGGTCTTTTATTAAGGATGTAATGATAGGCTCTTTGGTAGGGTAGGAAGAGTATGGATAATAGTGACTAACACGTGTAAGTAATCGAAGAGATGATCAACTTCCTCAACTTCTCCACTTTTCTTTCTTCCTTTCTCAACTTTGGTAATCACAAGCACTAATCATCAACTTTCCTTAGATTTTGGGCTTCTTTTAATGCATGCTTCCTTCTTTGAACTTTTATGTACTTGAGCATATTGTTATTGCTTTGCTCATTTTCTTATTTTGAGGTTGCATGTCCATTCTTTCTTGTGCTCTTTTTCATCCTTTTTCTTGCTTGTTTACCATTTTCTTTTTTCTTTTTCTTCCTTATCAAACCTTTCTAGTTACCATCTCCTCAATCACCCACACAAATGGTATATATGTAAGGCTTAAGTGGGTAATCATGGCTTGTAATGTGCTTATATCACAATAAATAGGCTTTAAGGCTCAAAGTGGTTGACTAGGGATGATGTTCATGGTAGAAAAATATATGGTAATGACTATAATAACAAGGATGGTCTTAGATCATGTCACTAATCTCCACAAATCGGGCTCGTTCCTATAGTCCTTGAGCAAGTTCTAGCTTATCAAACACAACCAATCCACTCATGAAGAAAATACCATGTATGCACGGTTGAGGTTCAAATGCTCACAAGCTTATGCATTGGACCTTAAGAAACTTATTACACCACATTCATCTCAAAATTGACAAGTTAAATAAAACATGTCACAATTCGAAAGTGTAGAGATTCTTAATCATAACTTGTCATCACTTATTACCACAACATATCATCACTCATATTCAAAAATGACTCACGACATTCCAAAAACAATCCACCAAACACTCCCTAAACAAGAATAAAAATGCACACGAAACATAAAATAAAGACTCAACAAACAAGAAATAACCAAAAACACATAACATGCAAGAATAAAAATCACCATCATAAAACAATGAAGCACACATTCATAACATCCATAATCAATTAAGCTCACAATCATCCCAGCCTTTATTGAAAAGGAAATCCTAATTTACGAAAAGTAAACATCCCAAAACATAACAAATTAAGTAGCATGCTAATCACCTCAATACAAATCAAATCAAATTATGCTAAGCACGTAAAAGTGGTAGGGTGTAGAATGAACTCCCTCAATAAGCATTTGATAGTGGAAGTTGTTAACTCCGAGCTCAATTCGTGCTTCCAATACCCTTCATACATGCTCAACAAAACCATTAGCTCAACAATTTCATTAAAAATATGGACTATCATGCACTTCAACACGACCAATCATACCAAAATCAAACCAATGCTCATGAGAAAAATTCAAAATTAGCCCAAAAATACGAAAAGTATATGCTTTCAAGACAAAGTATGTTCACACCACGCCATATCCCCCCAAACTTAAATTGAAACAAGAGTTTCGAGCTAAGTTTGCAAAAAGTGGTGTGACTTACTTTCACACTTCAAATCAAGCACTTATCGTTTGTCCAATACACATTCTCCTCATGAACACAATCAATCTACATGCCAAAAATGCAAACAAACAAATCCATCAACCTTATTGAAAGCATTAAATAAAGCAATAAAAGGTAATGATGGGTTGCCTCCCATCTAGCGCTAAGTTTAACGTCTTCAAGCCGGACGATAGTCTTTAGCTCATGGTGGTCTTGAATAGTCCTTAGGCACTATCATATGTTTCTTCTTGAAGTAGTGCCGTGTGCTCTCCCATTCAACCACTAGAACGGTTCCCTTCTTGTTAAATAACTCAAGTAATTGGTCTCCGAAGGCGTTCTTCACAAGGAATGGCCCTTTCCACTTGTTCCACTTTTTCCATGGGGCTTTATATGCATTTTGAACTTCAACCACATCCCCCGGTAAGAATTCGGGCATTGACAAGTGTTGTTGTCCTCTTGCAACCTTTTTCCTACAATCACCAAACAAATTTTTATCAATAAAATCATGAAAGTTCTTAAAAGAATTTGAAATTTCAATAGAATGAGAAGGTTTAGGCTTGTGGGGAGTGAAATCCATGATCTTAGTTTCCGGAGACTTCTTTTCTTCCATAAGGGCATGAATCTCTTCTCGATTTTGATGTTTTACTTTCTCAACCATCTCTTCAAGAGACTCGACAAATTTATCGAATTCCTCCGTCAACTCTTCTTTCAACTTTGTAGCTTTCACCCACTTAGGCACCCTTTCTCTCTTTTCCTTCATAACCTCATCAACCCCCAAACTATCCTCTTTTCGATCTTTAATAGAGGAAGAAGGCTTGTTGTTCTCAACGGTGGATACAACTTGACTAACTTGGTGCTCAATGGAATCCAATCTAGCACCGAATGCTACTATTGCACTTGTCACCATGTCACACCAATTTCCGATTCGATCCATCCACATTTCATTAAACTTACTCTCCTTCTCTATGCGATCCATAACCATTTCAAACATCTTTTCTCCAAACATTGCTATGTGGTCACTTTGGGTGGAATAAGAGGTGTTGGAGTCTTGAAAATTTCCCCATAGATGTGGTTGATTTCCTTCTTGATGACTAGAAAAATTTCCTTGAAAAACATCTTCCACACCTTGAGGGTATACTTGATGACTCATTTGATGAGGAACTCCAAAATCTCCATAACCTTGTTGTAGGAATTGCATATCTTGTACTCCATAATCCGGTTGCAAATTAGGTTCACCATTTGGCATTTGAAATCTTTAAAAATTTCCTTGTGTGTTCATAACGGAATGAACACTTCTATTCACCATATCTCGAAGAGTATCCATGTAGCTCATATTTTTGGGGTTGCTCTCCTTCTTCTTCCTTCTCAAGGTATGCACCTATAAAAGAAAGAAAAATTAGAACAAAATTTTCCAAAGCAAATATAAGATGCAAAAATAAAAAAAATATCCTTATTAAGACCACTCTAAACAATCCTTCGTCAAACTACTAGCGACCGTTACCTCCCCGGCAACGGCGCCATTTGATTAGCCATAATATAGTGGGCATGACCAATTAAAGAAATTATCGAACCACAGGGAGGAAGGTACTAGAGTTTAAGCGATCTCAAGTTTATCGTGATTTTATAAGGACGACGGAAGAGAGGATAGGAGCAAATGAATGCAATTATGCTAAAGCAAGAAATAAAGATAAAATGAATGCAAAGATAAAAGGGTTCCAAATGATGCAAGGATGAGATTAACAACAATCATGGCATAGATAATTAAGTAATCATGCAATTAATTCTAATCTCTCATGGACAAGGTATAGAAGCGATCACTAATTCCACCTAAACTCTCTCTCGAGATGGATAGGATGTAGGCCCTCAACAAGGCTCCCAAACGCACATAGGATCGAGACAATAGCAAACACCTCCCACTAGGTACTAATTACTCTATGAGTTCCATAATTAGGTACTAAATCATAAGCAATATTCCCTTTTAAGGTACTATGAATTCACTAATTGTTTGGGTCTCCTCATTTAATCAACCAACCTCTCGATTAAGCTAATCAAATGTTCTATCAAAGGGTTCTAAATCTAGAATGATATCTCTATCTCATTCTAAATTAATGCACATGAAGTGTATGATGAAATGATTCAATGAACTATCCTAAACACATAATTGATTTCTCAATCTAATCACATGCCCATGACAATTAATCACACAAATCATCATATACATCAAGCAATCAACAATCAATGATAGAAATAACACAAAGCCCATTCAAGATTAAAATCAATTTGCATAAAAAAAACTAAATTATCCAACACCAATCATGGAGCTAATCTCACAAAGGAGATTAGCCTCTCATATCCATAAGAAAATTAACATAGACATTAAGATCCTTACAAAACATGATCAATCTATAAAGAAATGCACAAAAATTAGAATTAGATTCCCCCTTTGAAGTGCTCCAATGGAGATCTCCTTCTTCTTCTTGTGATCTCACTCTCCCTTTCTTCCTTGATCACTTGGATGGTGGATTTGATGGAGGGGATCAAGTGTAGATGGGTGGATGAAGAATGGATGAAGATGATGGTGGAAAATGGAAGAAATGGTGTGTGAGGTGTGTGTGGAAGGGGTGGAAATCGGATTTTCTTCATAAAATCTGAATGGAGGGGTATTTATACTCCTTGACAAGCTTCTAGAAGGATTCTGAATTTTTCTGATCCCTGACACGACACGAGTCGTGTGGCGCAACACGGCCATAAGGTGCCCGTGTTGCGTGAACTGATGCTCCCGCACGGCCATCGCTTACAGGCCCGTGTTGGCTACACGGGTCGTGTGCTGCAACACGAGTCGAGCTCCGCAACACGACCAAGTGGTGGTCGTGTTGGATAAATAGATGTCGCCGCACGGCCATTCTGGACAGGCCCGTGTTAGCAACACGAGTCGTGTGCTGCGACACGACTCGTGCTCCCGACACGGCCAGTCGTGTTGCTGCTGCCCTGTTTCCTTCACTGTTTTGGCTCGTTCTCTCTCGTTTCAACTCCAAATTGAGATCCGCTTTTTCCTACATCTTTCTTATCATATCTAGCATCCAATAAAAAGTGAAGATTATAGGTTTAAGCTCATTCACACACATTTCCATAAAAACACAAAACACAACCAAATAGTACATAAAATACGGGTAAAATAATACGAAAACACATATAAAAAGACACTAAAATCTAGGTGAAAATATCACTCATCAAGCAGCTGGCTAGTCCCCTTTCTCCATTGGATGCCTTCTTGTGGTCCATCCTCCTTGTTGGTCACATGTCCCTTGCCCTTTCAGAAAGTCATCTGGCTCTTTCTTTTTTGAAGAGTCATTTGTCTTCTTTGGTGCCTGATGATTCTCCTGTCTCTCGGGTAATCTAAAGAGATTTTACCCTCTTCTTTCCATGTGCCTCTTTTGCTGAGGGTGGTTCAGCAGTTCTAATCATCCCTATGCCCAACCTTATTCCCTTTCCAAACTCTGGTTCGGTTTGGGTAGAACAGCTTGTGCATATTTTATTTGTCAATTGCCCAAAATGGGCCATGTTACAATATCTCTGATGGGTTTGTTTGTTCACCGGAATCTTGTTTCTCCAAAAAAGATCCTATTTTTCTTGGAAGGCATTCTCAGCAAATCCTGTCTTCTTTCATGTTAAAGTATTCAACAGAAAAGACTCATTCAAAGACTTGTGCTCGAACTTGAATGGGAACTTCACCTACACCATTGCTTGAATTCAGGCGAACAAGCCCCTCGCTCTTCGCGTAGAGATCTGCTCTTCAGAAAATATAAAAACCAAGACTGATTCCTTCCCGGAAGACTCCTTGATCTTATTTGATGCTGAGACATCGGGTCTTCTTAGCTTGATGAAATGGAAGGCCTCGTGGTTGCCTTTCCTAACTGGTTCTGGAGCTGCACTAGGGAAGTAAAGCTCCAATACATCTCCTCTAGGTAGAGTCGAGTTGTTTTCTCATGCTTTGAAGGGCTTTAGATAACCCATGTTGAGGACACTTCCTGAGCATGTCCTTGAATCTATCCCACGCTTCATGAAATTTCTCACCTCCACTGATAGCAAATTGGTTAATATCTTGCTTCATCTTAAACACCTTCGAAGGTGGCATATACCTTTCCAAGAACCTTAACTTCAATTGCTCCCACGTGGTGCACTCAACTGTTTTTCCCAGCCATTCGGACAGCTTTGAAAGTTCTGGGAAGCTTGGTGCAACAGTATAAATTGAGGCTAGTGCCCCAAAATCATACCACTGCTTTACATCATTTGGATTTGAGCCTAATAACATCCAAACTCGGGGGTATTCCCTCGATATATCCACCCGACATTTCTCCGATCGGATTTCTTATCTGGTATTTAGTTTCTCCCAGCTGGCCTGGTATTCCTGACAATAAGAGAAATCAGCCAAGTTAATACCAACCTTAGCAGTGCCCGTCATAGGCCTAAGGTTGATCTCTCCCTCTTTGATCCCAGAGGTGCAGTGTTGACTCGAAGGCTCAAGATGTGACTCAGAAGCCTCGATTTTTTCTTGGATTGGTTCCTCTTTTGGAGGTTCCAATCTAGAACTCGTGCCAGGGGTATTTGAATCCTCTGCTCCGGGTTTAGAGCCCCATTCTCGACTACTCTCCTTTTGTTGATTGCTATTTCCATCAACAGCCCGGAGGAGTGGCTCTCGTAAGGACTTGAAGAGACTCACATTGTTGCAAATACAAACTCGTATGCGATTAGACACTTTGGTCCGATCACTTTCTTGTAATTTTTTAGCACGCGTTGCATTGAGTGCTAGATTCTCGAATTCCCTTTGGATCAAATCCAAGTTGTCCATCAGGTGCCTTGAAACAGTCAGGATAGAGTCTATTTCAGCTCCCTCCATCTCTCGTCAGGAAATCTGTCAAAACATTATCAACATATTTAATAATGACAATATTAAAATCATAATATTGACACTCTGCTTGCCATCTTAAAAGTCTAACCTTTTCTGGTTTAGATTCAATTTTATTTTTCAAAAAGGCTTTGACGCTTGTGTTATCAATTTTAAGGATAAATTTCTTTGCGAGAAGAAACAGCGGCCATTTTTTGAACGCCTTTCGAACCGCAAAGAACTCCTTTTCATTGATGTGCCACCTCTTTGCTTCATTCTCTGCAAAGAGCCCGCTACAGTATCTGCATGTCATTTCTCCTTCTGGTGTGGACTTCATAAGAACTGCTGCCCACCAATGATCACTAGCATCTATATATAGTACCAGATCTTCCTCTTCATTAGGAATGGCTAACTTGGGGAGCTTCTTGTAAACCTCCTTTAGTTGTTTTACCATAGCTCGATGTAATTCCTCCCATTTGAACTCAACATCTTTTTTCAACAGATAACTGAACACCTTCCTGTATTGCGCTAGATTGTTGATGAACATTCCAGCAAAGTTGACAACTCCTAAGAAGCTTTGGAGTTGCTTCTTGTCCTTGAAATCTTCAGGAAATCCTTGAACCTTTTCTACAATGTGTAGTTGTAGAATAATTTCGGACTCATTGATCTCGACTCCAAGAAACTCGATCTGTCTTGTTGCAATTACTGGTTTCTTTTCAGAAAGTACTAATCCTTTCTTGTGACATACTTCTGAAAATACTTCCAGATGCGCCAAATGCTCCTTCATGTTCTTTGAGGCTATGAGGATGTCATCTACATAAACAAACATGAATGAAAAATAATCTTTGAAAAGATTATCCATCTTCCTTTGGTATATCTGTGGTGCGTTTGCCAAGCCCATAGGCATGACATTCCAAATATAATAGCCTTGTGGTGTGGAGAAGGCTGTGAACTTCTTGCTTCCTTCTTCCATCATAATCTGGTAGAACCCAGATTTGCAATCAAACTTTGAGAATACCTTGGCATTCTTGATACAGTTGACCAAGTGTTCCATACTTGGTATGTAGTATCCATCGAACTCCAGGATGTTGTTGATCCCTTTGTACTTGATCACAAGTCTCGGCTTCCCCGCTTGACTTTTTCATGATTTCGAACTAGAAATCCTGGACTGCTGTATGGAGATACTCCTGGTGATATCAACTTAAGGTCCAGATGTTCCTTAAGTATTATTTGCATATCCTCTCGATCCTCTTGGTTCATCAGGATAGGCTTATATCTCACGAACTTGTGCTCCTTTCCTTTTTTGACTTTGAGTGAAGCTTTGAGCTCGTTTTTATCCCACCAGGCTAGAGGATCTTCATTGAAGTTCCTTTGTATCTTTTTCTTGACGTCCTCCAAAGATGTTTGTTCTTCGATTGTGACGCCTCTCTGTAGGCGTTCTCCGAAGCTTGCTTTGAGAAGGTGGATTGTGTTCTCCTTTAGTTTCTCCATCTTCCATCATCCTCTAGTCTCGGTTCTCATATGAAGGACTGCTTCGCCATATCTCCTTCAATTATTCATTTTTGGATGGCTAAGTTTTCCTTCATCACCACGCTTGCTGTGAAATCTTATTGGCATTTTTCTTTGAAATGCATTACGCAGTCTTGGTGCGATGATCTTATGCTCACAAAGGGTTGTGAAGATAAGCCTTCTTGTTGCGTTTTCTTGGGTAAAATGCTTGAATGTCTGTAGGAAGTTATTTCCTAACAGAATATCTATTCCGGTGTCATGAAAATATATCGGTGGAGTTTTCCCTTGTACCACGATGTACATTCTGCTTCTCCGATCATGATTTCCGCTTGCTTGATTCCTCTATTAAGGATTAACACTTTCTGAGAGAAATCTTTCCTAGTACTGTTGGCAATTCTTCACCTGAGTCCTTAGGAAAGACTCCTTCTTTTGCTGTGCAGATTCCGGCTCCTGAATCAATGTATGCCGCAAAATACTCTGCACAATGCTAATTATATATCATTCCTACGGTGATATATATCGAGAATGGACTTGTGGTCATGGGTAGATCATAGCTTTAAGCCCAAGCCTCTACTAGTAAACCTTGTATCTTTTCCCTTTGACCGTGAATTCCATTCCATCCTGTAATCTTTCCCAAGGTTTGTGATCCTCGAGAAACTCCAATCTCAGCACCAATTGCTCTGGGAATCTTCCTGCTACTCCTTCAATCATTAACTCAAGTTCTCTGAGTTTGAGCTGTCCTTGATATCTCCCAGTTGTTGGTTGTTGAAGATAATATAGGACATCACAAGGAATAGAGTTTTTCCTTTTAGTAATGTCGAA
Source organism: Pogostemon cablin (assembly GCA_023678885.1). NCBI lineage: Eukaryota > Viridiplantae > Streptophyta > Magnoliopsida > Lamiales > Lamiaceae > Pogostemon > Pogostemon cablin. The sequence continues at coordinate 11,091,174 of CM042989.1, read as the reverse complement.
TATTACTTCGACTCCTCTCCATCCTTCTGGGCATTTAAGTTCACCTTTAGTTGTGAACTTTTCTGGTTCTTGGACTACCTCCACGATCGGCTTCTTTCCCCATTTTTCACTGATCATTCTATCTTATTGGAAATAAATTCTTCTCTGGTCGAATTTTAGGTTATCTTGTCTGCTCCAGACTGGTTTGTCTCTGATCCACAAATCCATGTCGTGGATTGGTGGTAATTCTATTATTTCTGGCCTAGTTGCATATGCAACTCTCTCGAACACTTCTGGTATCTCAATATACTCCTTCATTTAGAATAAATCCAAATGATGAGTGTGGGACAAGGCATACGAGATATTGTATGTGATAGAGTAAGGCCTGTTCCCTTCTTTCATCAGGTCTTTGTTCTTGAAATTTTGATGAAGGGTGAGTGCCCTACTGAAGTCTTTGTCTGCCAGATTGTAGGCAACCCTTGGGTATATGTAGGATGCCACCTTGCCTGCGTATAGGTTCCCTGAGATTCATCCCAAGTAAGCCTCTCTTGTATTCTTGATCCTCTTATCAAAGATTACAATATCGATTGGTGTATCGATACCTTCTTTGAAAGTTAATTTGATGAGGATCTAGATTGCTCCGATATGGATCCAAGACATAGTCTTAGCCATTCCTTCCTTGAGTTTACTTAGCTCCATTTTGATTTTATCAACAGGGACTAGTTGCATTTCCATCACATTACTCGTGAGCTCCATTGGAATGGTAATCTCCCCTTCGGTCATCTTATATATGATGCTATGCTTTATCTTTTTGAATCTGAAGAACCACTTTAGTCGTCCTACGGTAAACCCGTCGTATAGATTGAGTCCTGGATCCTCCTTCATGATTCTCATTAGAGTCCTATGAGAAATGAATGTTTGGTAAAAGAATCCAAACATGTCCTCTTGCATCTCCTGTCTGAAGTTTTCTTCTTCACTCCAACTCATCTTCAGAGGATTCGTCCTGACTGCAGAACTCTTCTTCATAGATGCTCTCGTCTGAGGGTATATCTTCGAACTGATATACCTGCACTAGATCTTGGAAGTAAACAACTTCCTCCATTTCTGGAGTTGTTTCAAACTGTCGTACTTCCCGCTTCTGGTTTTTTGGGCAATTTGTTGAGATATGTCCTCTTGCTCCACACGTGTAGCAGTTGCAATCCTTGAATCTTTCATTGACTCGTGTGGCCGCTCTTCGGAACGTCTTTCTTGTGGGAGTTCTTCCTGTACTCCTCTGGTTTGACCCTGAGGATGATGCTTGACTTCTTGAACTCCATCTTGACGGTCCAGATCTCTGCCCTGATTTATAGCTTCGGGCCTTCTGTTTAGACCAAAAGGATCTTGGTCTTCTGGACCTCCATCCTCCGTTCCTTTGGGCATAAGAATGATGTTTCTTCATCCTTTAATTCTTTTTTGGGTTTCTTCCAATGATAGTTGGGAGATCATTGCTTTCGCAACATAAGGGGACTGTCTTGTTGATTCCCCTTAATCTCTTGTAGTTCTTATGTAGCGATGCTTGATGACACCACTCCGCAATCTTGGCTTTGAGGAAGGGCATTCTCCTTGATATTGAATCCAGCTCGCATGGTTCATATTCTTTTATCAGCATTTCTCTCCATAGGCTTGGGATCTTGGCAAAGAACATGTGGAATACTTCTTCCTCCTTGACCTTAGATTTCCATCTATACTCTGTGAAGAGTTTGATGTATTCGACTATGTGACAGATGTCAAGTAGTTCCAAGATGTATAAAGCATTCATATACTTCTTCTTCTTTTCTTCTTCCATTCCTTCGAAGTAACCTACTCCAATGAAATGGATCTTGAAGATCTTGGCCATTCGATCAACAATATTGCCTAGATCTTCTCCTTCCATGTCTTCCTTCTTTACTTCGTCTGAGAGCTCCTCATAGGCGCATTTTACTGATCCTTCCAGGCTTATAGTTAGGAATCTTATGAACCTTTCTTTGTCCAGCTCCAATGCGCCACCTGCAATCTTCATGGCATTTGTCCATTCATCGATCAAGGCCTCTCTATTCTTGAAGTCTAGAGTGTCGAGGTTTAGGATCAACCCGTATGGATTTATCGGTTCAAGGTGAGACCGACCATATGGGGCGTTGTGTAGATTAGATCCTTGAACTCGGCTTGCTCCTGTTGACAATCCTATCGCCTTCATTTTGAAGTTTCCTGGTTATTGGAATGTCTCTTATTGTCTTGTCTCACGGACTCCCTGTGATCCAGAGGTTCCTTCATTTTGGCTCCGCTCATGTTGAGGAGCATGTAACTGCTGCTGTGAGTTTGATGACTCTCCAACATTCATCTTTAGATCTGCAATTGATAGTCATTGGAAGGACTCATATAGATCTTGTAGATCTTCAAGATTTGCTCTTTCAATCCGGGGATGTGGATTGTCTTCGAAGGATAGCAATCATCTTCTCGCTTTCGGACTTTGGCCTTGTGACCTCTATCGTCTTCCCTTTTTGGTGTAAAAGGGGTTCTATTCCAAAGGTTGGTGGCAACCTTCCTCCTGATCTTCTCCCGGTTAGGGTTTCCAGGTATTCTACTTGATTTATCAGCTTCTGGATGAGGTCGAGTTTCCTGTTCTGCAACGTCTCCACCTTATCCATCTTGAGGCTGATCTCAAATATCGTCCTGGACATATTTTGGCAATATTATCCAAAGAATATCACCGTCTTCTGTAATTCTCTAAGATCTTGATTCATCTTTGAGTTATCTGCCTCGATTGCCTTCCACTCTGTCATCCTGTCCAATGTGAAAAGTGATAGGACTTGCAGATCTCTCTTGGACCTTGGTTTGGTCGTCTCCTCTATTGTTCTTGTTTGGGAACACGTCCATGGATCTTGGTGAAACTCCGAATTTCCACTATGTTCCTTGAAACCTCCTTGGAGTATCTTATTTGATCCTGACGGATATCCTCCAGGTGTTCCTCTTTGGTATGGTTAGCCCGGGCATCCGCCAGTTTCCACCTTCGATCGAGATTGTCCCAAAATCGATCAGCGTCCTCGTATTCTTTCTCGGCATATTGTCTATACAACACATTATAGTATTGTTGTATAGAACTGCTTGTCTCGTCCTATCCAACAGGCCAGAAGTCCCTGTTGCTCCAACTTTGAACAGGGCTAATAGTCCTGTCACTTTCGGATGTCGAACTTTCGTTTGGATCCATATTTCTTGAAACTCTCCTCTCGTTAAGTGATATAAGTTTATAATAAATTTTTTCATTCATAAATAAATAAACCTAGGGCTCTGATACCATTTTTAAATCGAAAGCGGAACGAAAATAAGGATTAAAATGCTTTAATAATCATAATGACAATTATGTAATTTTCTAAAAATTTTCAGCCATCAATTTTGACTTTTTCGGTCAAACGTTGACTTTTTGACTTTTGAGTGTATTAAGTAAAATATGGGTGTATTGTGTAATGACATATTCATAATTTTCTCAAAATTAAAAGTGTAATTTTGATATTTCATCAAAAGTTGGCATTTGTCTTGCTGTAATAAGTAAAATGAGGGTGTGGTCAGTACATACCATTACGTATATTGCAGTTAACGACGACCGAGAAGGACGGAGGAGAAGAAGACGGAGTGTATAACTTCTGAGAGGGGGGCTTAAAGGCGGTTCAAAAGTAGAAAGAAGACATTCTTCTGTGTGTCTAAATCGACTATGTGAATGGTGTTGTTAGCCGAGATAAACGAAGTGAAAGAAAACATTCTTTATCCGCTGTTGGGTATTTGAACAGGTAAGTCATTGGTTTTTTGTTTTCAAAACTTTACATTGAAATTTCATGTGGTATTTGTTCAAGCTGAACGAAAATTTTGTGAAACGTTTCCTAATGGAATGAGGAAAAAGTGTAAAGTAGATGTCTGTAGGAAATTTTTGTAATTAAAAATCAACAAGCAACATGGTCAAGTTAGTAGCAACAGATAAATTAACTCCGTGGATTATCTGGGCTCAATAGTGAATATAAAGAAATTCAACTGTAATGACTAATGTATGATAGTGTTATGCATCATCTGTAACACACAAAGTAATGGCGTTCAAGTCATAACAAAGTATATGGTTTATGAATGAAATTGTTATCGAAGTATAATTTGATAAATTCATGTTTCATCGATGTCAAAGACCTAGACGTTTCTTTGCTATCTTGGTTTAAGGTCGTTTGATTATTCAAATTGTACCCACAGGTTTGACATTCACTAGCCATTCGTCTGTTGTGGCTCTTTATTGAGCAGGGACGGCTGAAATTATTTAATTGAGAGTTGGAGATACTGAAGACTCTAGCCTCACTTGTATCCCTACTTTTGCTTGGATTTCCGAGTTATGTGCTGATGAGCGTAATGTTTCAATGCAGGATTTAAAAGCATCAAAGTTGGCGTGATTGTTGCCCTGGAATCATGGGTGGGGAAGATTGTCCATAGCTGCACAGCAATAGCTTTGTTGGAATTTTACCACCTCAATCAAGGCTACAAAACAAGAATCCATCTTCATGTGAAAGATTCCTATATAAATTCTTTGCATAACGTTTGTGCTGGTGAGTTTTCGTTCACCACTACTGCTGTTCATTGTGTATAAAACCTGAAGCATGACTAACAAGTTGACACCGGTGAGAAGGAAAATCTATTAAACCCCTTAATTGGATCTTTATGGAGCCAAATAATTATCTGTGATCGACCTTTACTCTTATGCGCCTCATATTACTTAGCTATGCTTAAGAAGCTTGTTGATAAGTTGTATGTTGCAGTTTCTTTGTTCTTTTTTCGTGAAATGGGTTCTCTTTTGTCGTATAATTTTACTACTCTTTGTTTCGTACTATTTGACTACATGTGATAAGCTTTACCTCAGAGAAGATTAACTTAACTGCATTTTGGTTACTCAGGTATAGAGTGGGAAGTTATTGAGTTATGCACACATGATTCAAATATATTGGAATATCAACTTATACCCTATCATTAAACCATATATTTTGTGAGTGATATTTAAGACACACGCATAAACTTACATTTATAAATATTGTGAATGAGCCTTACAATCTTTACCTTCTTTACGCGAATCTAAGAATGGTAACAGCTAGTGCGTTTGTAGAGCGCCATAAAAACAATGTGAAACGCAGTCGCTCTTTGATCTCCTTTAAAGTCTAACTATGAACATGTTGTAGTTGCAATGCTGCTATAAGGTAAATTATGGAGTACTATTTGGGAGTAATATTTATGTTGTATGTCATATGTCATATCATCAATAACCTCTGTATCTAAACTTTATAACTTGAAAACCTGATGGATGAACGATTCTTGATTTCTTTATTTAATTAACTCTTCAATAGATATTATTGATTTGTTACTGCTGCTCACATCCACTTATACATGGGGCAATATGGTAGCAGTTTTTTGTATTTGAGATGTGATTAAAACTAGACCAACATTTGTCGTCTTTAGCCATCTGTTAGGAAATAGTTGAAGTGTCAACAGGAGAACGCTCTTATCCACTTTGGTCTCCGGAATATTCAGATGTAATTGCGTACACCAGTAAATGTGTTGACAAATTGAGCAATTAGTTGCAAGATATTACATCTTTAGCACCTTGTGTTATTTTCCCCCTTTTCTAACCCACTTTCTGCTTTTCTAATCTACATTTACATTCATTTCTAATTGATCATCAGTTGTGACGAGACTAGTTATTAACTTAATATGATGACAAATTGTAATATTACCTTATCTTTTACATAAATTAGTATCACTTTAGTAGTAAACTTGGAGGAAAGCAGTGTTGTAAAAGCAACTCTCAACTCAGTTATAAACAAAATTGAAAAAAGCTGCCAAGTATAAAACTAAAATTAACAGCAACCAGTATTTTTCTAGAAATAACTATTCAAATTTTAGTCAGTAGGATCTGAGAAATGTATCGAATTTCAATTTGAAACCTGAAGTGGACTCTGTAAAAGGATTTCTGGCCTATGCAATTTGGACAAAAGCCATTTAAAGAATGATTCCCATAATTTAGGTGTCTATCTTTAAAAGCTGTGAGAGGGATGATTTAAATCATTAGTAAAGATATACCCACCCAATGCAATAAAGTTGTCTTGTTTATGATTTACATATAACTTATAAACATGCAAAAATAGGTACTTATTTCATTTATTGCTACTTTCTTGGGCTGGGTGTAGCTATTTTTAACTTAACACGTATAATTCCCAATTAACACCATCATTGTTCTCAGCATCTGTTAGATTATATGTTCTGTTTTAATATGGTTAGTCAGGGGATCAATTGGTGCTACAGTATCCGGAATTTGTTATGATCAAAATTCTGGGAGTGCGGAATAACCAAGGAACATTTGCTACCTGAGAGCTGCACATGCACTGTCTTACTTAGTTGGTCACACCATTTGTAGTATCTAGAAGAAAACAACCCAGCGTCACATAAATTCTGTTATTACTTCTGTCGGTGAGCGCATAACATATCTCGCGTGTGGACCCAACCAGACTCTTCTGTTATGGTTTGAACTCTGACTTAAAAGGTATGGGCTAATGGGCCTTATGTGGCATGATTCTACAACCTACATGCAGGGAAACCAGTCCCCGTTAACTCTCACTGTACTACTTATCTCTGGATAAGTATTAAGTAACTAAAAAAACTGCATGAATGCACCACACACAGAAGATAGGGATTTTTAATGCGATCCATCATTAATACTAATGAAACATTCTTACAGTATATTTGATGTAAAATAGTTTGCACGAGTTTAAGACTTCTTCCCAGTGTGAATACAATATTTTACACAGTGGCATGTCTATATATTTTTCATTTGGTAATTGACACAATTGACTGGTGATGCAGTTTTTCAAAGCAGCAGCTGGTACAAAGGTTTGCACTGACTGTGGGGAAGAAATACGGCTGACATCGTAATTTTTGCTACTGGTACGCCCGCAAACCCTGCTTGCTAATATTTCTGAGACGTGATAATATACTGTTCAGTGTACTGTGACTGACATTCTGAGAATCTCTGCTTTATAAAGCAATTTTTGTGTGAAATTTGCCGCATGTGAGGTTTGACTGCTACTCTTTTTTTGTCTTGAAACATTTTTTGTTTCACTAAATAAAATTATTGAAAATTTTCCCAACGGTTGAATACTCTCTAGATAGCCATTTAGCAATTATCCTTTAATTTTTGACATTAAACAATAGAAATTAAGTACTTTTCCACCTTCTATTAAATAGCATGCGAAAGTGTGTGCTGCATATAGCTGAAACCTATTGAGTAGGAGGTGGAATTTAATTCCTTTACCTTTTAAGCACACAATTTTGGCTTAGATTACAAATTTACAATTCGTAAAAGCAAGTTTTGCATGACTTCCTACATTCATAATTCACGTGAAGTTTCATGCTCTGAGGAATGGAATCAACTAAATATAAATAAATAAAATAGCACATTACAAACTAAAACCAAAGAGTGTGATAGAGGGCAATGCATAACTAATGCTGATCAAAACCTATAGCACATGATAAGAAGCATAAAAGAAACTTTATGAAATGGAATAAGGGATTTATGACATTAAACACAACCACAGAGATAAATACATAAATAAATAAAAAATGCATAAACGTGAAAGTATTACTCCCTCCGTCCTATGTTCATCTTCACATTTACTATTCACATGCAAAGTAAGAAAAATTACTTTTTGACTTGCTTTTGAGGGTAGGGTATAATGTAAAGTATGTAGTGTGGAAAGAAGGGGTGGCATTTTTGAAATTAATATGTGTTGTGAGGATAGTAGTTAAGTGTCATTTCCTTCTATAGAAATGTGACGTTGAAGTTGGGACAGACTAAAACGGAAAGTGTGAAGTTGTAATTGGGATGTAACTAATATTATATTTTAGAATAAAGTGTATAACATAATAATGTTTGTTTTGAATTTTCAGATCCCGTTTCTGAATTTAAAAATCCACTAAAATTCAATATTAGAGTCACATACAGTATATATCATACACCTAATCCTATAAGAAATATATATATTCTAAATCATATTAATTTGATTATTAAATTTCAATCTATTCAAGACCCTCAAATTAAATGAGTGTTTGAGTTGATCATTTGATCCCAATTTTCTTATTTTCAACATATACCCTCCAAAAACAGATTCTCATTGGCGGTATATTTCAGGATATCAAACATAGATAGGAGGAGCTCACGATATTGTGGTTTGCGTTTGCTTATTCCGGATTGCTCAACTGATTTCCAAAAATTATAGCTGCCACATTTTCTCTTCAACAATCACAACGAAGCTCGATTGATGAAACCCATTACAAGCTCAACCAATCTTTCCCGCCATGTTTTAAGACCGGAGGTTTCTGTCATCTAGGTACTTGATAAAAGTCCTGATATTGAAACCCTTGTCAAAATCCATGCTCGGATCATCGGAGACCCGCAATTATGCTCGGACACTTCACTTGCGATCAAACTGATGCGTGCTTATGCTGCCTGTGGCAAACCAAATTTCACTCGCAAGGTGTTCGACAAAATTTCAGAGAGAAATAATGTCATTTGTAATGTCATGATAAGGAGTTATGTGAATAATCATTTTTATGATAATGCAATTTTGATGTATAAGAGTACACTAGCTTCTGGTGTTGCACCTGATCACTACACGTTTTTTTGTGTCCTGAAAGCCTGCTCTGCCTCGGATAATTTTAGGGTTGGGTTACAAATTCATTGTTCTGTAGTGAAGAAGGGTCTTTTTTTGAATCTGTTTACAGGGAATGGTCTCATTGCAATGTACGGTAAATGTGGTAAAATGGTGGAGGCAAGACGGGTTTTTGATGAAATTCCACGGAGGGATATTGTGTCTTGGAATTCTATGGTGGCTGTTTATGCACACAATGGACTGTTCAATGAAGCATTGGAGGTATGCAGGGAAAAGACGTTGTTAGGCGTGGAACCTGATTCCGGCACAATGGCTAGTCTCTCTGCGGCTGTGACTAATACAAGTGAAGAAAATGTTTTGTGAAAAGAATCTTCTCAAATATGGTTAAAAAAGAACTAGTGGCGTGGAATGTAATGATAGCAATGTATACGAATAATTCTATGTCTGCTGAGGCAGTTGATATTTACTCACAAATGGAGGCTCATGGGATAAAACCAGATGCAATTACTATAGCTAGTGTTCTTCCTGCTTGTGGTGATCTTTCTGCTGTGTCTCTTGGACAGCGAATTCATGACTAGATTGAAAGGAAGAAGTTGCGGCCTAACTTGTCTGTAGAAAATGCCTTAATTGATATGTATGCCAAGTGTGGGAGTTTAATAGAAGCGAGGAAAGTGTTTGACGAGATGCAAATCAAGGATGTCATCTCATGGACTTCAATGATGTCTGCCTATGGTAGGAGCGGTAAGGGTCATGAAGCCATTGAATTGTTTTCTAATATGCAGGAGTTAGGTCTGGTCCCAGATTCTATAGCTTTTGTTTCAATTCTTTCAGCTTGTAGCCATGCAGGATTGCTATCACAAGGACAAGAGTATTACAGATTAATGTTGGAAGAATATAAGATAGTTCCTCGATTGGAACATTCAACTTACATAGTTGATCTACTTGGTCGTGCTGGTAGAGTGGATGAGGCTTATAATCATATCAAGCAGATGTCAGTGGAACCAAATGAGAGGGTTTGGGGAGCTCTATTGAGCGCTTGCCATGTGTATAATAATATGGATATTGGGGTTGTAGCAGCAGATCATCTTTTCCAGTTGGCTCCACAGCAATCTGGTTATTATGTCCTGCTGTCAAATATTTATGCAAAGGCTCGGAGATGGAAAGATGTGACATTAGTTCGAACAATCATGAAAGAGAGAGGAATCAAGAAAATACCTGGTGTGAGCAATGTTTAACTCCGTGATCAGGTTCATACTTTTCTTGCAGGTGATAGATCTCATCCACAGTCGGAGGAGATATATAAAGAGTTAGACATGTTATTATGGAAAATGAAAGAAGCTGGTTACATCTCATAACAGAGACTGCCCTGCATGATGCGGAGGAGGAAGAAAAAGAAAACCATTTAGTAGTCCACAGTGAGAAGTTGGCTATAGTATTCGCTGTTCTAAATACCAATCCAGGGACCCTAATCAGGGTTACTAAAAATCTGCGTGTGTGTTCATTTCCAAGATCACTGAGCGCCAAATCATTGTAAGGGATACAAAGCGATATCACCATTTTGAAAATGGTGTTTGCTCAGTGGCGATTATTGGTGAATTAGTATGAAGAAAAGTCAACCGATCATAATGGCCTGCCGCAGTTTCCCAGAAGAGACCACTGTGAAATTTTTGGTTACACAAGTCACAAGTCTTTGATTATTTGCTTGCTTCCACACTTTTCTGGACTTAAGGTGAGCAAATTTGTTCTGTTTCTCGTGCTGGGGATTTATCTTGTTATCCTGTTTGTAATCATAAGTTAGCCATATAACTTGTGTTTCACCTGCTCCATCACAAAACATCTTTACATTTTCTTTTTTACTGGATTGGAAGCATGCTTCTTTCTACAAATTTGGTGGTTTTTTTTTTGTTGAAAGCTCTCATTGATTATTGCAACCATATGATGGTTACATAGTTTCCTTCTGATTTTAGCTGCTAGGCAGATATAGGGCATTTAACAACTGTATAATACTCACTCTGACTCGTCAAGTTTTCACTTTTGATTTTGCATATAGATTAAGAAAAATGTAATTTTAAGAGTAATTTGGGAGGTTTTTAGGTAAAATAAAAAAAGAAAAGAATGTTAAGTGTGTTATGTGGAATGATATTTTTGTAAATAAAGTGTATAGAGGGGTGGGTTGTATTGACTTCTTTTACCACTTTTTATACGTTGGGGTGCAGACCAAAATGGAAAAAGTGAAAACTTTTACGAGTCCGAGGGAGTATAAAGTTATCTTGGCCTTTATGCTCATGTTGACTGTTGGCATGTATATGATCTAGTGATTTATTGAGGGAGTATAAAGTTATCTTGGCCCTTATGCTCATGTTGACTGTTGACATGTATATGATCTAGTGATTTATTGTTTTATATGCCTCAATTCTTTACTTGAAATTGTTTGGATTAGTAGATGTTGTGAAGTCCAATTTTCTTCTTAAAAATGTAATTTGAATTACAAAAGAAGTGTGAAGTGTATTGGAATGAAGGGAATATTGCGTTATAATGCTCAACTTTTTTAACAGCATATATAGGGAAAAAAAAGTAAGTGAAAATTAATTTACAGTATTAGTATAAATTTTCCAAAGGTGATGCTTGGTTTCTGTTTTTCAAACCGACAAAACCATGCATATGTATCACTCACTACCAAACACTACAACCCTCAACATACATATCTCCTGTATATTCTCTCATCATTTATTATATTTTTTCTCTCCCTTCTTTTTTTTTTTATATAAATTAATATTTTTATATATTAATTTTACATAAAATTAAAATTTACCTTCCCAAAAATCCAAAACAGATATATACGGTATACCTTCGTCCCCATTAATGATTATATTTTTCATTTTGTTTGTTCTAAGTTAAGGCTCATATTTTTTTTATCAAGTTGGGCCCACACAAATCGAATAATTATTATTGTAACAACAAATATTGTATTTATAAAATAATAAACACAAAAGAAATTACAACGAAAATCCAAGATGAATTGAAGTTGAGAATTTCAGTAAACAGCTTCTATTTATCCTCTGATTCCTCTCTTGAGTTGATTTCTTGACTTCTTCAACTTTCAGAGCCGGATCTTCGGATGAAGCTTGTCCGAGCTCGGGGTTGACTTGAAGCTTTAAAACGTTTATCCGGAGGCATCGAGCATTTGTTCGGATCAAACGTTGACTTGAAGATTTGTTGTGAAGTACGACACTCAATTTGGTAGAACGTTGACTTCACGGAGACAGATGGATGAATTTGATATGGAGAACGCCGGATCAAAGAGGCTTAGCACCTTGGTCTTTGATCGGAGGCTGTTCTTGACTTGAAGATGACTTGAACTTGATTTGAAGATCTTGAGTGTTCTTCGACTTGATCTTGATCTTGAACTTGAACTTGGTCTTGATCTTGACTTGAACTTCACTTGACCGGATCTTGATCGAACTTGATTTTCACTTGAATCTTCAGAGTTCTTCAGGTCTTCAGGATTTTCAGAGTGAATAGAATGAGGACTGAAGGCCCTTATTTATAGGTGGAGAAAATAACTACTTGAGAGATATTTTCTCCTTGAAAAGATATGTTGGGCTTCTCTCCTTTAATTAAGTCTGCTGGACTGGATACGAGCCTATTTAATTTAATTAAGCCTGTAGGATTTGACTTGGGTCTATTAAATTTAATTAGGCCTGCTGGTTTTGACTTGCTGGGCTTGTTGACTTGAGTCAGGCCCACTTCACTCGAATTGAGCCCACTTGACTTGAATTGAGTCCATTTGACTCGAATTGAGCCCACTTGACTTGAATTGGACTCAAATAATTATATTAATTATTAATTGTTTATTCATTTATTTTAGGAATTAATTTATTTAAATTCCTTAATAAATAAATATTTAATTAATATTTAATATATTTTCCTTCACTTTTTATTTATTTAAGCAATAAAATTTAATTGCCTACAAATGTCCCTTGCATTTTGTTTACTGAAATTCCCTATTGAAGTGGGCAAAATGCAATATACTTTCCATACTCCAATCTAGCAAAATATCCTTTAACTTGAGATATTTTCCATACTTTGAAGTTGACCTGCTTACATTTTTAACTTCTTAAACAAGGAATAGCGTGTGAAAAATTTTACCTGCATTAAAATTCCTCATCCCACATTTTTCCTAAAATATCTTTTCCCAAAATATTAAGGTATATTTCGAAATCTTCATAGCAATTCGATGCAGCCCTCTGAGGCATACTTTCTTTAATATAATATCTCACCGCATACTAAATATACTTTCCTTAATATCTCACCCCATACTTAAACACAGGGAATATTCTCAAATAAACAAACTTCTCAAATAAACAAACTTTGATTTCCACAGGATAAACTTAAATTTCATAACAATTTATCCAAAGATTCAGAAAAATTTATCCGTAGAGATTTCCACAACTATACAAAGAACCTATGGCTCTAATTCTCACATCAAAGTTCATGAAGTATATATTTTAACTAATCAACGTTACTTTCCTTACACTTTAACTTTTATTATTTCTCCATGAACTCCAAAAGCCCAATTCAAATATCCTCTTGAATAGCACTAAATAAAATCAAATATATCCATAAGCATGATGAGTCCAATCTCACAGCAGAGTTCCATCGCCCTTTTTCCTCCGCGTGCATACTTCTACTAATCCCACTTTAAATATTTATGCAATCCTTGATGAGAGGGACACCATAACTTGATAATTTCAAATATACACAGAATAACTACCCATATCTCCTCATATCTCTCAAGCTTCTTATTAATATAGAAAATTCAAGCCATCATACATTACGATTACAATGAATAATTTTGCAGAAAACCCACTTAACAAGATATATCCCATGAAATTTAAATATCTCCAACAGTAATCTTAATACTTTAGCCACCGGAATCAAAAGTAAGATAAAATTGATATCTTCAAATCTGCAGAATAGCTATCCATATTTTCACTACTCAACCGCAGATAACCCCAGATTTAGAGAAGAAAAGAAAGAAAATCTTTCATGATCAACATCAAATATTCACAAAGATTTACCCTTAGAATTTTTCAACACTATATAAGAACAACTCCCGTTTCCACTTTTTCACTTCAAAGTTTCGACTAACAACACTACCCTTCTTTGCAGATTTTCTTCTTAGTTTAAAGGCTGCTGCAACAGGAACTCCTGCTGCTGTTTTCATCAACTACCACAGTAACTATTCTCTTCTCTCACATCTCTCTCTTTTACACATTATCTCTTCTTTTCTTGTTCTTTTTTCACTTCTGCATATGCCATGGATTCTTTTCTTGCTCCTTTAGTAGTTTTTTTTGAACTGTTTATTTTTCTTCATGTAATCATCAAGGTAATCTTCATCACTCCCTTCCACCTTTTCCCTTGTTTTTCTTTGTTTTCCCTTTTTCTTTCTTTTTTTTCCACGCAAAAGAGAAGAGAAGAGAATACTCTAACATACACGGGAAGTCAAGACCAGTGACGTCGAGGTGGAGGCGGTCGACAGCGGACCACCCATGGTGGTTGCTTGTCGGGCTCACACCGTGAGGTAGAGAGCGGTCAACAACGGGCTATCTATGGTAGCTGCTTGTTGGGCTCGCACCTCTGACGGGAGTGGGTGGAGAAGTGTTGCAGACCCTCGAAGACCGATTTGCAGGCTGAAGTTAGACCAATAGTGTCGAGGTGAAGAGCAGTCGACGGCGGACCACCCATGGTGGTTGCTTGTCGGGCTCGCTCCGTGAGGTGGAGAACGGTCAACAGTGGACTACCCATGGTGGCCGTTTGTTGGGTTCACACCTCCGACGGTATTGACATGAAGAGTGGGAAGGGGGTCGATGAGTGAAATCGAGGGAACACGCTGATGAAGACAACAATCAGACTGGCGGCTTATCAAGGCTTCGCGTTCATCTCCGGAAAGAATGCGTCAGGCTCTGGCAGCAACTCGCAACTTCGTTGGCGTGACTCGATGGTGAGTGGCGATCCATCGTGGAGGCGCGAGATGGCCTGGAGATCGACAGTGGGGCATGCTCACCGGTGGTCGTAGGAGATGACCTCGTCACTTCGCCGGCGGTCGTCGGTGGATTCTGGGAGCAGCGAGAAGACTGGTGGCTGGCGCGATCTTCGGCAGTGAGGTGGCAGCGGCTGACGTCTGCTTTGGTGGCGTTAACGGCGGTACCGTGATAGATCTGGCGACGGTCATCGATTGAGGGCAATCGGAGAACAGCGATCGACTGTTCATGATTCTGAGAAGCAATGGCGCTGCCTCTGGCGGATCTGGTGACGAGAGATCAGCACGGTGGTAATTCGCAGTAGCTGACGGCGGCGCGGCGGGCGGCGATCCACAGCAGTGGCTGTAGCTTGACTTCGGCGACCGGCAGTGCTTCAACCTTGGCAGCCGTGGAAATGGCGAACGGCGCAGTTTGGCTGCTGTTCCCGGCGGGAGATCGGCCAGTGAGATGGTGGTCGTCGACGATCTCGCTTAGTGAAGGCAACGACAGTGCACTTGGTGTACCGGAAATGGAACGCGTGGAGGAAGAAGAGATCAATTTTGACCCCCATTTTGACCTTTCAACCTTGATTCCAATCCTATTTTGGATTAATAACATGACTACCTCACAATTGGGCCTCAAACCCAAAGCAATTGGGCCTCAAATGTTTATTTTAATTCATTTGGATTAACATGAACTAACTTAATTGCTCTCTCTCAATATTTTGAACTTCCTCTATTATCAGACGTAGCTTTAATTTATGGTTTTGAATTTTAATAATTAATTGATACCATAAATTTATTTTGGGCCTTTTAATATTCGTTCATTTGTTTTGTAGCTTATCCACTTCTCAGCATGGTTTTCTTCAAAACTGTAACGGGAAAGTCCGGCGCAAGCTACTTGGTTATTCTTGAAGATGCACGTCAACCTTTGCTACAAGGAACTCGTCTTTTACCCGGGCAATCTTTGCAAGGGAACTGTGCTTATGTCCCTCCAAGAAGCAAGAATGAATTTTTCTTGGCATGTTGGTCTCATGAATCTTCTTCAAGTAAAAATAACATAAGTTGGACCTTGAAGGGAGCTGACATTGAGCCAGAAATCAATTCGGCACCTTTACCCTCTTTGGGACGCCGCATTGCAAAAGGAAAAACATCCTGGGGGGAACCCATCAAGTTTCTTGGAGACTTCCACTACATCAAGGGTTACTGGGAATGGACTGAAGATATTTTAAGCCGATGCGGATCCATTCTTCGAAACACAAAGCTTTATGATGCTGTCTTTGCATCCCTCTTTACCTATGATTACAGCTGTGAAATCATGAAGGCCTTCTGTGAAGCTTGGTGTTCTTCCACCAACACTTTACTTACCAAATTCGGAGAGATGTCACTTTCTTTATGGGACTTATACAACTTGATGGGACTACCCATAGCGGGTTATGTGTATGATGAAATTGTGCCCTGTGCAGAAGAATTGCTTTCCATGAAGGATGGTTTACGTATCCCGCGCAGCTGTAGATCTTTACTTGGCGCCTATCACGTACTTTGCAAGGGTGCTAACAGAAGAAATGTAACCATTGACCAGTGGGTAGATTTTTGGTCTAAGAAGGCTATAACATACCTTGAACCTCCTACACGTGTTGAAAGAAAGACGACTTCTCGGCCTAAAAAAACTTATAACCTGACTGGCGTTATTTCGAGTCACCAGCCATGGACGTCTGCTGAGATAAATCAATTTAAAAAGTTGGGCATTTCTCAAACTGATCAAGAAGAGACCTATCTAGCTGCTTACTTAGCTTGCTGGCTTTGTGCTTTTGCACTTCCGGGTGACGAAGCAGGCTTGATACGACCAAGTACCTTTAAAGTGGCAAGCTTAATGGCTGCAGAAAAAAAAGTGAGTCTTGCTATTCCAGTTTTGGCAAACATTTACCGTGGCCTGAATGCGATTTCAAACTCATCGAGTTTATCTGAAATTAAATCAACCTTTCCGGTTCATTTCGTTCATGCTTGGCTGGCTCACTACTTCAAAACTCATTTTCCGATTGGAAGTAAGATAGCATATCCTCGAATGGTGACATACTCTGGAGAGCAGGGAGCAAGATACTTCGATACTGAAGATGCTCGCAAACGAATCCACACAGCTGATAATGCCTTATGGACTTGCAATATTTTTTCAAAAGACAAAGTGATCCACTACACGGATGATGGAAATAAGAAATGGGATAATTGGGCTCATCTGGTGGCTATCCGTACTAGCTATCTCACTTTGCGGCAGGGTAGTCATTTTGTGATGGAGCCTTACTCCCCTCACAGGTTTGCTCGTCAATTTGGCTTCCTACAAGATGTTCCTAAGATGCTTAGAACCAACCTTCGGAAAGCATCTTTAGAAGAAGGATTCAACCATTGGAGACATTGCACTTCGTATAACTCTACCTCCGAAGCTTACTTTCCATGTGCAACCCCAGCTCCTAAAAACTACTCCACTACTGAATATAAGGAGTGGTGGAAGCAAGTCCACGGAACTTACTTATCTGATCATATCAAGGCTTTGACTACCCTAGTTTCAGAGCCTCTGGAGGAAGAAGTGGACATCATTAATGACCTTGATGATGATAATCAAGAAGTTCAGGATATTTCTCCGGTATATGATGAAGTTTTACAACCTACAGTGCATAAAAAGAAGAAAAGTTCCCCTCATTCTACAGAAAGTCGTAGCGCCTCCACTGAACGCCATTGGAAGAGAAAGAAATCTGTTGTTCACACTGAAAAACAAGATAATGAGGTTTCTTCCATTCTCTCTCCTCTTTTCCATTTTTCTTTATTTCATTTTCTTACAAAGTTTTCTTTTATTATTGAAGGTTGCGCTGAAAATTTCTGGCTCTACGACTGCTGAAGGAAATGAATTAATTACTACTGTTACTTCAAAAAAATTGGCAGATGAGGTTTCCCCCTTTTCCTTATCTTATTTTTTCATTGTATATCCTCATTTTTATACCAGCATATTTCTTCTCTTATCAGATCTTGGGCATCTCTTCAAATTCTGGTAGCGGTGACGATTCTGATGAGAGTGATGATTCTACTGAAAGTGATGCATCGACCACAGGGGTGAATTCTTCAAAGGCATGTCCCATGATCTCAGAATTTATATCTAAGAAAATTACTCGTGATCTCAAAGGAAAATTTGCTCGGAGTGCATGGAGTAAAATAAGAAGAAAACTCAAACGGACTCCTCTTGAGTTTTTATCAACTCTGAGACAAGAAATATTTTCCTTGATAAAGGAAGTGAAGGCTCTTAGAATCAACTGTTCCCCTTTAGAGGTAGCCCTGGAACCTCTATTTGATAAGGCCGATACTTATACTGCGGCAAAATTGAAGTCTGATGAAGCGGCATCCACGGGAAATCATGCAAAATGCTTGACCAACGTCAAGGGTCGCCTTCAGAATTGCAGAGACACTCACATGACAGAGACAAAAAAACTAAAGACTACTTGGGAAGAGTTGGAGTCGATAGGCAAAGAGATGACTAATCTGCAGAAGGGAGAGAAAACTTTGTCTGAAGCAGCTGATCGTCTCCAACAAACTCTCTGTCGTGCTAAGAAGGAAGTTGAGCTCATAGAAGAGGAGATCCTTATGCTTGACAATGCAACCGTCTTGAAAGAATCATCATCTGAAGATGAGAAAGTAGCTCTGAAGTCTGTTTTACAAAGCATACTCTCTGATAACTTTCTTGTTTAGCATAGGACTGATTTTCTTTTAATTTGCTCCCTTAGTTATTTATTTGCTTTCCCCTTTTATATTTTTGAACATCTAATGATATTATCAATAAAGTCCATTCTCTTCCTTACTTCTCCTTTATGTTACATCATTAATTTGTTTTCTTGTCTTTCATATTTATTTGCTGCCTTCATGCTCCAATTTATTGTTTGCCCCACAAACTTGATGTGAATAGACCAAAGACATGACTGAACTTAGCAAAGTGCTAAGCTGCCTACGTACCTCTTCGCAGAGGATCAAGTCATTACGTAGTTCAAAGGGACATGATTTGATTTGGATGGGGGGAGTTCCGTGCACAGTTTATACTCATGCGGGCCAGGAGTGACTATTCTTTAACCACTTTAGACAAAGTAGGATATTTAATGTTTTAACCACTTAAAATATCTGAGTGGGGTGAATCAATAGTTTAACCACATATAATTACCTTTGGTGGGTGCCGTGCACAGTTTATACTCATGCGGACCAGGAGTTTGTCGTACACAGTTTATACTCATGCGGACCAGGAATTCGTCGTACACAGTTTATACTCATGCGGACCAGGAGTAACATGCAGTTTAGGCTTGTGCGTCAAGGAGCATTCCTTGGATTTGACTGGATTACGCATAGTAGCGTTTCAGGAATTTTTCATTTATGGGGCCGATTCCTACACCATCTTCAGATATCAACTTGTATGCACCATTTGTATACACTTCTTTCACAACATGTGGGCCATCCCACTTGGGCAAGAATTTATTTCCAACTCGGTGAGTGATGACAATAGGCCTTCTTACAGCAAGGACTAAGTCTCCGACTTGAAAAGAACGTATCTTTACTTTCTTGTTAAACGTTCTGGAGAGGCGAGCTTGATAGCACTCAAGTCTTTGTTGTGCTTCTAACCTCTTCTCATCAAGTGCCTCTAATTCTTCGAGACGCAGTCCTGCGTTCTCTTCTTCAGTTAAACCTTCTTGTATGGCTATTCTCAAAGATGGTATTTGCTTTTCAAGGGGCACCACAGCTTCAACCCCATATACAAGAGAGTACGGAGTAGCTTGAGTAGGCGTTCTATAAGTAGTTCGATACGCCCATAAAGCTTCATGAATCTTTCCATGCCAGTCTCGCTTTGACTTGGAGACCACCTTCTTCAACAGATTACACAGTGTTTTGTTGAAGGCTTCGGCAAGCCCATTAGCTGCTGCATTATACATAGAAGATTTTCTTTGCTTGAAGTCAAACTTCTCACAAAGCTTATCAATCAAAGAGTTACTGAATGGCCTCCCATTGTCTGTGATAATGTATCGAGGCACTCCATATCTATATATGATGTTGATGCGGATGAAATCAGCCACATTTTCTTTCTTCACTTCTCTCAAGGGTACAACTTTCGCCCACTTGGAAAAGTAATCAGTGGCAGCTAGAATATAAAGATGGCCTCTGGAAGACTTCGTTAATGGCCCCACCACATCTAAGCCCCATGCATCAAATGGCCACGAAGAAACTGTTGGATGTAATGGTTCGGGAGGCTGATGAATGAGATTTGCATGAAACTGGCATGGCTGACATCTTTGTGCATAATCTATGCAATCCTTCACCATAGAAGGCCAGTAATATCCCATCATCTTGATTCTGAAATGTAACTTGGGTCCAGACTGATGGGCACCACATATTCCAGAATGAGCTTCCTCCATAGCTTGAAGAGCTTTTTCATCATTTAAGCATCTTAAGAGAATACCATCAAACGATCTTCTATAGAGTGTATCTTTGTAATAGAAGAATCGTGGTGCTCTACATCGGACATCAACCTTTAGGTGTGGATCATTGGGAAGCTTATCATTCTTCAAGTAATCCACGAACGGTTGACGCCAGTCTTCTTTCTCAATATCAAAAACCTCTATGGCGCAATACTCAACTTCTTCACCATCTTAATCTTCGAAGAAGGGAGGTACCACCCAACTTTTGCAGATCGGTACTTGAAAAAGTGCTTCGGGCATTGCTATGGTTGATGCTAGCTTTGCCAAAGCATCGGCTTGCTTGTTCTTGCTCCTTGGTAAATGTTCAATCTCTACGTCTCCAAGACAATTCATAAGCCTCTGAGCATAGTTATAATACGGAAGTAGTTCAGCTTTCTTAACCTCATATAAGCAAAGCAGCTGGTTGATTATCAACAACGAATCTCCATATACCTTAAGGTGTCGCTGCTTTACATCCACAGCCATCTCCAAACCAAGTATAAGAGCTTGATATTCAGCTACATTGTTAGAGCAATTTTCAGTTAGACTGAATGAATATGGCAGAACTCCTCCATCTGAGGTTACAAATACTACTCCTGCGCCGGCTCCTTCTCTGTGAGCAGCTCCATCGAAATACATCTTCCAAGGAGGAGTGATTTCAATAGCTAATATATCTTCATCGGGAAAATCATCAGACAATTCCCATTCGGCAGGCATGGGATGATCAGCCAAGAAATCTGCCAGCACTTGCCCTTTCACCGCTTTTTGAGGGACGTAGATAATTTCAAATTGCTGCAATTGGAGATACCACCTTGCGAGCCTATCAGAGAGCACTGGCTTTGACATTACGAACTTTAATGGGTTGGCCTTCGAGACCAAGTAAACAGTATGAGCTTGAAAGTAATGCCTTAACTTCTGAATCGCAAATATGAGAGCAAGACAGAGCTTCTCAATTGGTGAGTACTTTAACTCATTTGGAGTCATTGTTCTACTCAAATAGTACAACGCACACTCATTTCCTTCATCATTATTTTGTGCAAGTAAGGCTCCAACTGATTTTTCTTGAGCAGATATGTAGAGAATTAATGGACGTCCGGCTATTGGAGCAACCAACACTGGCGGCTTCATCAAATATGCTTTAATGCTGTTAAATGCATTAGTGCAAGCTTCATCCTATTCAAATGGGCTGCCTTTTTTCATAAGATGGCTAAATGGTTGGCATCGGCCGACCAAATTTGCTATGAATCTTCTTAAGTACGCCAGCTTACCTTGCAAACTCTTGAGCTCATGTATGTTTCGGGGCACCTGCATCTTCATTATCGCATCAATCTTTGCTTTGTCAATCTCAATGCCACGATGTCGGACAATGAATCCAAGGAACTTACCAGAAGAGACTCCAAATGCGCACTTAAGCGGGTTCATCTTGAGTTGGAATTTTCTGAGACGCTCAAATATTTGCCTTAGATCCTTAAGATGGTCATTTTTCTTCTTTGATTTCACTACAATGTCATCCACATAACATTCGACATTCTTATAAAGCATGTCGTCGAATATCTTTTGCATAGCTCGTTGATATGTAGCGCCAGCATTCCTCAAGCCAAACGGCATAACATTATAGCAGTATATTCCTTTAGGAGTGCGGAAGGCTGTTTTTTCTTGATCTTCCAGAGCTAGGCTAATTTGATTGTAACCAGATGATCCATCCATAAATGAAAGCACTTCATGCCCGGTCGTTGCATCAATCATAAGTTCTGTGATTGGTAGTGGAAAATCATCTTTTGGGCATGACAAGTTCAAGTCACGGAAGTCAACACACACTCTAAGCTGCCCATTTGTCTTCCTTACTGGCACAATGTTAGAGAGCCAAGTGGGATACTTGACTTCTCGTATCTTTCCCGTTTCAAGGAGCTTATTAACCTCAGCTTCAATCAATGGAACCAACTCTGGTCGAAATCGACGCTGCATCTGCTTAACTGGCTTGACTCCTTCCTTTACTGCTAGATGATGAACTGCCACTTTTGGATCTAATCCGGGCATCTCCTTGAATGACCAGGCGAACACATCTCTAAATTCTTGAATAAGCTCAATATAACCATTTTCTTCATCGGGTGTCAACAAAGCACTTATGTAGGTTGGACGTGGGTTATTAGCATCACCCAAGTTAATCTCCTTTAATTGGTCAACAGTAGCTTTGACACCCTCTTCAAATTCTGGAGGAGCATCATCAGCATCTTCCTCTTCAGCTGAGGTCTCCTCTTGTATAGTAACATGATTTACCTCGGTAACTCCTTCCAGGAATTCTTGCCTTCAAAACGCGGATTAGACCTAACTTGTTTATTTTTCCGACTTTAAAAATACTCTCCACTACATAACCATCTCTCCTCATTTCGACAATCTTGCCTCGTAGATCTCTTTCTACATTGTGTAGACTTGTTTGCATGATAACGGAATGAACAATATCTGATGAGCCTACACTTTCCCGATCATCTTCTTCACTCTGGGTGAAGATTATTGTTTGCTTCTTAGCTTTCAACACTGTGTCACATGATATAGTCAGGAAATGTCGTCTTTTCATGCGAGATGGGATCCGACTACGTATCTTTGGGAACCTTGGGAACTTGGAAGTCCTTTTAGCTCCAACTGGTTTGAGTCTTTTGAATACTGAGATTCTTTCTGCCTTTCTATCCTCTTCATGAGACTCTTCTTCTTCAGAAAGAATTTCATCTTCAGTGATGTAGTTCGTGTTTGCCCTTTTGATCGCAATGCGAACAGGTTTCTGTGGAACATATCCCAATCCTGTCCTAGTATACTTGGAAGTGCGACCATTACTCTTCAATGTCTCTTGAGTGGTATTAAATTCACTAGGAGTCTTATGAGACTGTTCATTCATCATAGCTTTTTCTTGAGGGTTATAACCAGCTTTCACAAGAAGTTTGTAAGCTGTGGGCTATATGATTTGGAAACTGCCGTCTCGAATACATCTCCATGCTCAGTTTTAGCTCCTTGAATTGGGCAAGTGAACCCTTTGAGTGGAGGAGGAGAGGGCTTCTTAGTGTCAACCTTAGTTAGAGGTAGTGTCAACCCTTCTACAGTCTTGATCAACTGTTTACTTTCAATAGACTTTGTGGATGAAACATCATCTGCATTCTCTCTTTCTTGTTTATCATCACCTTTCTCTTGCGATGAACTTCCTTCTGGCTTGACAGCCTTGATACTCTTTAGAAAATATCTAGCATCTGCAAAATATGTCTCAGCTTCTGTGAATGGCCTTTCATCGCCAAGCACCTTTTTTATGTTGCCTCCATCGCAGTATTTGAAGCATTGATGTAGCGTAGAAGGAATCACTCCATTTTCGTGCAACCATGGGCGCCCCAAGAGCATGTTATATGATGTTTTAGCATCAATGACATGAAACAGAACTGTTGAGACTATCTCATCTATCATTAAGTCCAAGACCGTTGTACCAAGTGTTCTCTGGCCTTCTTGATTGAACCCATGAATTGTCAATCGACTACTGCCGAGCTTGTTGGTAGGAATTCCTAACTTCTTAAGCGTGGATAGGGGTAAGATATTGACAGCTGAACCTCCATCAATCAATATTCGACTAACCCTTTGCTCTTGAGTATAACCAGTTACAAATAAAGGTCGGTTATGAGATTGTGAACCGAGCAGTAAGTCTTCCTCTGTGAAGGTTATTTTTATAACATGGGTCTCACTTTCATTCCCAGATTCACCCTTAAGTAGCTGAGCTTCGCTTGCCATATGACATGAAGAATCACCGCCTGCAGAAATAGAGTTTGCAGTTGCATCTTCATCTAGAAAGATCTTCCCTTGCTCAACCAATCGCATAACTTTGTCTTTAAAGACAAAGCAATCTTTAATAGAATGACCTACCAGTCTATGATACTTGCAATATTTTGGATTGTCAGTTTGTCCCGCCTCTTCTGGTCGCTTCATTTCAGGAAGCTCGATAAGTTTATCTTTGAACAGATCATCAAATATGCCTGGGACATCTGAATCAAGGAATGGGTACTTCCTTTCTTGCATCTCTTTCAAGGTCAATCTTCTTTGCCCCCTTTCTTGGGGATCATTCCTCACTTTATCATCCTTTTCGTTCTCATTCCTTCGAAACTTGACAGTTGGTGCATTTGTCGCCATGAACTCCTTTTCAGAAGATTTGTTATAGGGTTTGCCCCCTTTCCTGGCCTTTTGCTTTTCTTTATACTTGTAGGATCCAGGAAGCGGTGGTTCAACCACTCCACTTATCCCCATGCTTAGCTCCATGTCATGAGCTCTTGTGGCTAAATCTTCAAAGGTTTTAGGCTTAATCCCTTGAAGTATGTAACGAAGGCTCCATTGCATTCCTGCTGTGCACATCTCAATGCCAGAAACTTCAGACAATCGATCTTTACAATTTAGGCTCAAATTTCTCCATCGATTAATGTACTCAATCACTGGCTCTTCTTTTAACTGACGAGTGTTAGTCAACTCTATCATGCTAACCGTTCTCCTAGTGCTATAAAAGCGATTAAGGAATTGATATTCCATCTGATCCCAACTGTCTATAGAATCAGCCTCCAGGTCGGTGTACCATTCAAAAGCATTTCCCTTTAGAGAACGAACAAATTGTCTCACCATATGATCTCCGTCAGTTCCAGCATCATTGCATGTTTCAATGAAATGTGCTATATGTTGCCTTGGATTACCTTTTCCATTAAACTGTTGGAACTTGGGGGGTTGATAGTTCGGTGGCATCTTCAAGTTGTCAATCCTTCTAGTAAAAGGTTTAGCATACATGAATGAAGGTTTGGAGCTCTCTTCAAATTGATCCTTCATTGTCCCAAGTATAATACTTTTTAGTTGGCTGATAGGAACCATTCCATCATGGGAAATGTTCAATTCTTCTTCAATCACCTTCTTCCCCGTCGACTGGCGTTTCGCGGAGTTATTTACTTCATTTTCAGCATCTTCATCTTGCTTTTCATTTGCATGGCTAGTTTCAGCACCAGCCATTTTCTCCATCAGTTTGAAAATCAAAGTACTTTGTTCTTGGTTCTGTTTGGCAAGTGCAGCAACGGATTCAGTTAAGCTTGCCAACTGTTCTTCGACAGACGAAGTGTTTATTGCCATCGTCGAGGCTATGGATGAATCTGATGATGGACTTTCTTCAGATAGATGAGTTGAGCCAACAAGGTTGTCCTCCTCGTCTTTAGCATCATAAGGTATTCCTTTGGGATAACTCCCACTAAAGAATTTGTCTCCGAAGAGGCTTCAGACCGCGCTTTCCTTGACATACTTCTAGTTGTCACATTAACGTCTTCAACTTGTAATTCTGAAAACTTGAAGACAGAAGCTGATCTGTTGACTTTAACTCTTAGTGGAACCATCTTACTTTGCTCGAAGAGGAGATGAGAGGTAGAAACTATCCCACTGGGCGTGCCAAAATTTGTAACAATAAATATTGTATTTATAAAATAATAAACACAAAAGAAATTACAACGAAAATCCAAGATGGATTGAAGTTGAGAATTTCAGTAAACAACTTCTATTTATCCTCTGATTCCTCTCTTGAGTTGATTTCTTGACTTCTTCAACTTTCGGAGCCGGATCTTCGGATGAAGCTTGTCCGAGCTCGGGGTTGACTTGAAGCTTTAAAACATTTATCCGGAGGCGTCGAGCCTTTGTTCGGATCAAACGTTGACTTGAAGATTTGTTGTGAAGTACGACACTCAATTTGGTAGAACGTTGACTTCACGGAGACAGATGGATGAATTTGATATGAAGAACGCCGGATCAAAGAGGCTTAGCACCTTGGTCTTTGATTGGAGGCTGTTCTTGACTTGAAGATGACTTGAACTTGATTTGAAGATCTTGAGTGTTCTTCGACTTGATCTTGATCTTGAACTTGAACTTGGTCTTGATCTTGACTTGAACTTCACTTGACCGGATCTTGATCGAACTTGATTTTCACTTGAATCTTCAGAGTTCTTCAGGTCTTCAGGATTTTCAGAGTGAATAAAATGAGGATTGAAGACCCTTATTTATAGGTGGAGAAAATAACTACTTGAGAGATATTTTCTCCTTGAAAAGATATGTTGGGCTTCTCTCCTTTAATTAAGCCTGCTGGACTGGATACAAGCCTATTTAATTTAATTAAGCCTGTAGGATTTGACTTGGGTCTATTAAATTTAATTAGGCCTGCTGGTTTTGACTTGCTGGGCTTGTTGACTTGAGTCAGACCCACTTCACTCGAATTGAGCCCACTTGACTTGAATTGAGCCCATTTGACTCGAATTGAGCCCACTTGACTTGAATTGGGCTCAAATAATTATATTAATTATTAATTGTTTATTCATTTATTTTAGGAATTAATTTATTCAAATTCCTTAATAAATAAATATTTAATTAATATTTAATATATTTTCCTTCACTTTTTATTTATTTATGCAATAAAATTTAATTGCCTACAATTATCTAAAAGGCTCACACATAATACTAATATAATTATCCACTTAACATTAAATATTATTTCTATTACTTCACTCCACATTAAAAATTATATCTCTTAATCTACATGCAAAAAGCAAACGTAAAAATATCATTATTAATTAGTTCAAACCCAAGAATCTCAATTTTAATCCTAAGTCGAACATCACCAAAGATATGACAATTTCCTAACTTTATAATAAGATGCACTATTGTTTGCAAATAAGATTCTTATTAAAAAAGAAAAAAAATTAAAGTAAGAGCTAGAGAGTACAATAAAAGGGAGCAGGCAAAATAACTTTTACACCGGCTGCATGGAGGCTAGTCCGTGTGTTCACGTTGAATTCATATACAGTTATATATATATATATATATTTAATATATTAAAGGAGAGTTTAGTTTTGATGAGTTTTAATCTTCACAATTTTTCTTAATTATTTTAATTATTAATATTAATTATTTTTATTATCCTTATATATATATATATATATATATATATATATATATATATATATATATATATATATATATATATATATATATATATATATATTTAATATACTAAAGGAGAGTTCAAATTTAATGAGGTGTCGCTTCCACAATTTTTCTAATTTTTTAATTATTAATTATTTTTATTATTCTTATTTATATATATTATTTACTATATATATTTAAATAAAGATATATATCTTGCATAGATTAGATATTAAGTACAGTATTATTTAAATTTAAATTTTAATGAGGATAAATACATGTGTTTATTTTTAAATTTGAATATGGATTTGATCAAATTAAATTAATTATTAATTAAAATTAATGCAGATAAATACTAATGAAATCCAAATCAATATTCCCTACGTCTATAAATATGGTTTTCTATTCATTCACTTCAAAAACACAGACCATTCTGCATAAGCTTTGTTCACGTTTTAAAGAATTAATGATATGTAATTTTTGTTATCTATTTATTTTATAATTTCTTTTGATTTTTTTATAAATTTCTCTTTATTTTTTTATATAAATTTCTCTTTATTTTTTACAAATTCATTTTTTATAAATCATAATTTATTTATTTTATGTTGTTCTTTTGTGTTTTTTTTTGGTTCGTTGTGAATATTTTAAAAGAAAGCCCTTTTTTTTATGAATTTTAACATTTATTTAAATCCTAAACTCTCAATTTTTTTATTAATTACATTAATTTTACTATGATTTTTGTAACAGGTCAAATTTAATTTTTTGATTAATTTCGTTTGTTTTAATTTTTTTATTTCTTTTAATTAATATGCATATTAAATTTATATATTTTTAATTTTTTATTTTGTTAGTCAAATTTATGTATGAATTTGTAATATTTTTTAATTTTTATATTCCTTTCAAATAATACATAATTTTTGTATGATTTTTCTTAAATTGACTAATTAATGTTTTTTCAATTTCTTTTGATTACAAATATTAATTTCTTTATAATTTTTTCTTCAGCAATTAAATATTATTATATTTTTTCAAATTTTTATCTTTTAAGTTTTTTCGATTTTTTGTAATTAAATAAATAATTAATATATTAAATTTTTTAAAATTATCATAATAATAATAATTATTGCTATTATTTAGGTCTTTATATTTAATATATTTCGTAATGATATAATTCGACTGAATTTTAAAGATTAATTATTATAATATTATTTCTTTTTTCTTATATATTTTTTAATTTCTTTTAAAATATATAAAATTATTTCTTTTATTTGATACATTTTGTTATAATGTTTTCTTCACTTGAAAATTTCACAATTTTTAGTTATAATTTTTTATGCTTTTTTTTTTCGTTATAATCATTTAAAAAAAAAAACCCTTTAAAATTCCTTATGAATTAAATATCATGTATTATAAATTTCATTTATTTTAACCCTAGACTCTCTATTTAATATTTTTTAATTTTTTAATTATCAATTATTTTATATATTATTTAGTAATATATATATATATATACGCGTAGAGTAGATATTAATTATTAATTAGTGTTATAATTTTTATTTAATATTATTTATATTAATTATTATTTAAATATAATATTTAATGAAGATTAATACATATATTTATTTTAAGATTTGAAAATAAATTTAATCAAATCAAAATCATTCTCTTTAAACACAGCTTTAGACTTACACAAATTATTCTCTAAAGGTTTTCTTAATATTTTAAGGAATTAATGGTATGTGTTTTTTTTTAGTTTCTTTTGATTCCTTATAAATTTCATTATATTTTTTATAAATTTCATTTTTTAAAATCATAATTTATTTATTTGTTTATATTAATCTATATATTAATTTTTTTATTTCTTCTAATTATTATGTATATTGATTTTATTATAATTTTTTAAATTTGAATATGGATTTGATCAAATTAAATTAATTATTAATTAAAATTAAGGCAGAAAATACTAATGAAATCCAAATCAATATTCCCTACGTCTAGGTTTTCTATTCATTCACTTCAAAAACACAGACTATTCTGCATAAGCTTTGTTCACGTTTTAAAGAATTAATGGTATGTAATTTTTGTTATCTATTTATTTTATAATTTCTTTTGATTTTTTTATAAATTTCTCTTTATTTTTTTATATAAATTTCTCTTTATTTTTTACAAATTCATTTTTTATAAATCATAATTTATTTATTTTATGTTGTTCTTTTGTGTTTTTTTTTTTGGTTCGTTGTGAATATTTTAAAAGAAAGCCCTTTTTTTTTTATGAATTTTAACATTTATTTAAATCCTAAACTCTCAATTTTTTTATTAATTACATTAATTTTACTATGATTTTTGTAACAGGTCAAATTTAATTTTTTGATTAATTTCGTTTGTTTTAATTTTTTTTATTTCTTTTAATTAATATGCATATTAAATTTATATATTTTTAATTTTTTATTTTGTTAGTCAAATTTATGTATGAATTTGTAATATTTTTTAATTTTTATATTCCTTTCAAATAATACATAATTTTTGTATGATTTTTCTTAAATTGACTAATTAATGTTTTTTCAATTTCTTTTGATTACAAATATTAATTTCTTTATAATTTTTCTTCAGCAATTAAATATTATTATATTTTTTCAAATTTTTATCTTTTAAGTTTTTTCGATTTTTTGTAATTAAATAAATAATTAATATATTAAATTTTTTAAAATTATCATAATAATAATAATTATTGCTATTATTTAGGTCTTTATATTTAATATATTTCGTAATGATATAATTCGACTGAATTTTAAAGATTAATTATTATAATATTATTTCTTTTTTCTTATATATTTTTTAATTTCTTTTAAAATATATAAAATTATTTCTTTTATTTGATACATTTTGTTATAATGTTTTCTTCACTTGAAAATTTCACAATTTTTAGTTATAATTTTTTATGCTTTTTTTTTTCGTTATAATCATTTTAAAAAAAAAACCCTTTAAAATTCCTTATGAATTAAATATCATGTATTATAAATTTCATTTATTTTAACCCTAGACTCTCTATTTAATATTTTTTAATTTTTTAATTATTAATTATTTTATATATTATTTAGTAA
Organism: Pogostemon cablin; assembly: GCA_023678885.1. Classification (NCBI taxonomy): domain Eukaryota; kingdom Viridiplantae; phylum Streptophyta; class Magnoliopsida; order Lamiales; family Lamiaceae; genus Pogostemon; species Pogostemon cablin. The sequence continues at coordinate 11,060,936 of CM042989.1, read as the reverse complement.
TATATATATATATATATACACGCGTAGAGTAGATATTAATTATTAATTAGTGTTATAATTTTTATTTAATATTATTTATATTAATTATTATTTAAATATAATATTTAATGAAGATTAATACATATATTTATTTTAAGATTTGAAAATAAATTTAATCAAATCAAAACCATTCTCTTTAAACACAGCTTTAGACTTACACAAATTATTCTCTAAAGGTTTTCTTAATATTTTAAGGAATTAATGGTATGTGTTTTTTTTAGTTTCTTTTGATTCCTTATAAATTTCATTATATTTTTTATAAATTTCATTTTTTAAAATCATAATTTATTTATTTGTTTATATTAATCTATATATTAATTTTTTTATTTCTTCTAATTATTATGTATATTGATTTTATTATAATTTTTTAAATTTGAATATGGATTTGATCAAATTAAATTAATTATTAATTAAAATTAATGCAGATAAATACTAATGAAATCCAAATCAATATTCCCTACGTCTATAAATATGGTTTTCTATTCATTCACTTCAAAAACACAGACTATTCTGCATAAGCTTTGTTCACGTTTTAAAGAATTAATGGTATGTAATTTTTGTTATCTATTTATTTTATAATTTCTTTTGATTTTTTTATAAATTTCTCTTTATTTTTTTATATAAATTTCTCTTTATTTTTTACAAATTCATTTTTTATAAATCATAATTTATTTATTTTATGTTGTTCTTTTGTGTTTTTTTTTGGTTCGTTGTGAATATTTTAAAAGAAAGCCCTTTTTTATGAATTTTAACATTTATTTAAATCCTAAACTCTCAATTTTTTTATTAATTACATTAATTTTACTATGATTTTTGTAACAGGTCAAATTTAATTTTTTGATTAATTTCGTTTGTTTTAATTTTTTTTATTTCTTTTAATTAATATGCATATTAAATTTATATATTTTTAATTTTTTATTTTGTTAGTCAAATTTATGTATGAATTTGTAATATTTTTTAATTTTTATATTCCTTTCAAATAATACATAATTTTTGTATGATTTTTCTTAAATTGACTAATTAATGTTTTTTCAATTTCTTTTGATTACAAATATTAATTTCTTTATAATTTTTTCTTCAGCAATTAAATATTATTATATTTTTTCAAATTTTTATCTTTTAAGTTTTTTCGATTTTTTGTAATTAAATAAATAATTAATATATTAAATTTTTTAAAATTATCATAATAATAATAATTATTGCTATTATTTAGGTCTTTATATTTAATATATTTCGTAATGATATAATTCGACTGAATTTTAAAGATTAATTATTATAATATTATTTCTTTTTTCTTATATATTTTTTAATTTCTTTTAAAATATATAAAATTATTTCTTTTATTTGATACATTTTGTTATAATGTTTTCTTCACTTGAAAATTTCACAATTTTTAGTTATAATTTTTTATGCTTTTTTTTTCGTTATAATCATTTAAAAAAAAAAACCCTTTAAAATTCCTTATGAATTAAATATCATGTATTATAAATTTCATTTATTTTAACCCTAGACTCTCTATTTAATATTTTTAATTTTTTAATTATTAATTATTTTATATATTATTTAGTAATATATATATATATATATACACGCGTAGAGTAGATATTAATTATTAATTAGTGTTATAATTTTTATTTAATATTATTTATATTAATTATTATTTAAATATAATATTTAATGAAGATTAATACATATATTTATTTTAAGATTTGAAAATAAATTTAATCAAATCAAAATCATTCTCTTTAAACACAGCTTTAGACTTACACAAATTATTCTCTAAAGGTTTTCTTAATATTTTAAGGAATTAATGGTATGTGTTTTTTTAGTTTCTTTTGATTCCTTATAAATTTCATTATATTTTTTATAAATTTCATTTTTTAAAATCATAATTTATTTATTTGTTTATATTAATCTATATATTAATTTTTTTATTTCTTCTAATTATTATGTATATTGATTTTATTATAATTTTTTAAATTTGAATATGGATTTGATCAAATTAAATTAATTATTAATTAAAATTAATGCAGATAAATACTAATGAAATCCAAATCAATATTCCCTACGTCTATAAATATGGTTTTCTATTCATTCACTTCAAAAACACAGACTATTCTGCATAAGCTTTGTTCACGTTTTAAAGAATTAATGGTATGTAATTTTTGTTATCTATTTATTTTATAATTTCTTTTGATTTTTTTATAAATTTCTCTTTATTTTTTTATATAAATTTCTCTTTATTTTTTACAAATTCATTTTTTATAAATCATAATTTATTTATTTTATGTTGTTCTTTTGTGTTTTTTTTTGGTTCGTTGTGAATATTTTAAAAGAAAGCCCTTTTTTTTTATGAATTTTAACATTTATTTAAATCCTAAACTCTCAATTTTTTTATTAATTACATTAATTTTACTATGATTTTTGTAACAGGTCAAATTTAATTTTTTGATTAATTTCGTTTGTTTTAATTTTTTTTATTTCTTTTAATTAATATGCATATTAAATTTATATATTTTTAATTTTTTATTTTGTTAGTCAAATTTATGTATGAATTTGTAATATTTTTTAATTTTTATATTCCTTTCAAATAATACATAATTTTTGTATGATTTTTCTTAAATTGACTAATTAATGTTTTTTCAATTTCTTTTGATTACAAATATTAATTTCTTTATAATTTTTTCTTCAGCAATTAAATATTATTATATTTTTTCAAATTTTTATCTTTTAAGTTTTTTCGATTTTTTGTAATTAAATAAATAATTAATATATTAAATTTTTTAAAATTATCATAATAATAATAATTATTGCTATTATTTAGGTCTTTATATTTAATATATTTCGTAATGATATAATTCGACTGAATTTTAAAGATTAATTATTATAATATTATTTCTTTTTTCTTATATATTTTTTAATTTCTTTTAAAATATATAAAATTATTTCTTTTATTTGATACATTTTGTTATAATGTTTTCTTCACTTGAAAATTTCACAATTTTTAGTTATAATTTTTTATGCTTTTTTTTTTCGTTATAATCATTTAAAAAAAAAACCCTTTAAAATTCCTTATGAATTAAATATCATGTATTATAAATTTCATTTATTTTAACCCTAGACTCTCTATTTAATATTTTTTAATTTTTTAATTATTAATTATTTTATATATTATTTAGTAATATATATATATATATATATATATATATATATACACGCGTAGAGTAGATATTAATTATTAATTAGTGTTATAACTTTTATTTAATATTATTTATATTAATTATTATTTAAATATAATATTTAATGAAGATTAATACATATATTTATTTTAAGATTTGAAAATAAATTTAATCAAATCAAAATCATTCTCTTTAAATACAGCTTTAGACTTACATAAATTATTCTCTAAAGGTTTTCTTAATATTTTAAGGAATTAATGGTATGTGTTTTTTTTAGTTTCTTTTGATTCCTTATAAATTTCATTATATTTTTTATAAATTTCATTTTTTAAAATCATAATTTATTTATTTGTTTATATTAATCTATATATTAATTTTTTTATTTCTTCTAATTATTATGTATATTGATTTTATTATAATTTTTTATGTTATTTTGTTACGTAAAGTTTTTAATTTTAAATTGTTATATTATAAGTATAATAATAAATATATTTAAACAATAATTTTTCAATTTTTAAATAGCATGGATAAGTAAAAGTGAAGGATGGTTTGCGTAATTTTTAATTTTTAATTTTAATTTTGAACTAAAAATATATCAGAAATTAAATTCTAAATCTATGAAAATATAATTATATAAAATTATAAAGAATTAAATTATTATATTAAACTTATAATATATTTTTTTCATATAAAATTAAAACTTTGGATACGCGTAATACGCGGGTTTTGTACTAGTATATATATTAGGTATTAAATTATAAATTTAATTTATTTTAACCTAATATTTAATATATTTTTTTTTATTAATACATTGACTAATTTTTATATTTTACTGAGGTGTCATAATTTTCTTAATTTTTTAATTACTAATTATTTTTATTATATATATATATATATATTATTTATTTAGGAATTTATTTATATTCATACGTATATCTTGCTAAAAGTGCCACTATTTTTACTTAATATATTATTTATATTAATTATTTTTAAAATTTAAAATTTAATAAAGATAAATACGTATACTTATTTTAAGTTTTGAATATGAATGTGATCCAATTAAAATTAATTATTAATTAAAATTTAATGTACATAAATATTTAAATAATTTTTTTCTTTTAAGGTAAATTAAGGGTTATTCTTTTTTATTTCTTTAGATTAAAATATATATTACTGATTTTTTCGTTCGCCATGAATTTTATTTTTTTCTTATTAAATTTCTACTAATCAAGTTTTTTATTTTGCTTAATTTCTTTTAAAAAATATATATGTATTTGTTTATTATAATTTTTTCTTTATACTTTTTAAATTTTATTTTGATTATTTTTGTTACTTTTTTTAATTTATTTTTAACGTTGTTTGTTTTTTGTTTTGATAAATTAAATTTATCTTTTTCTAATCCTTGATATTAAAATATAGATTATTAATTCTTTTATTTATAATTATTTCCTTTACTATCATTCTTTTCTGACAAAAATTTTTATGAGACCGTCTTATTCATGAAATAAATTTTGTGAGATAAATAAAAAATGATAATATTTCAGTAGGAAAGTGCTACTTAATTAATGAAAAGTGATAATAGTGCAATAAATTATTTTATACTCAAATAATTTATAATACAAATAAAATAAAAAGTGATAATTTTTTTTTAAAAAATGATAACTAATTATGAAAGTATAAAATAGTCTTATCGTGAGACGGTGGTCATACACAAGATTTTTTTTTCTCTTTTTTAAATTTTGTATTTTTTAAAAATTTCTTTTAAGTGAGAGTTTTATTTTGATAAGATCTTGATTTAAAAATTATTTTTTTGATATATTTTTTTAATTCTTTTAATTAATAAAAAAATTAATTTTATTATAAATTTTTTTGATAATAAATTATAATATTTCTTAATATTATAATTTCATGTCTTGCGTAATACGCGGATTTTATACTAGTATATTAATAAATTAAAGCTTAAACAGTTTCTTAGAGGATTTTTATTTAAAAAAATACTGTTAGTTTTCTATGAAAAATTAATACAATTGAATAAAAAAAAAATTGGTCTCTCCACTCTACAAATAAATTCAAATTTACTATTTTTGTCCGTCTAAAAACAACTTCATGCTCCCAAATAAATAAACATCACACAAAACTTAAGAGTTGAACCTTTCAACTCGCCTCGTTAATTTATACTATACGAATTACGATCAGTGCATACATACATATATATATATATATATATATATATTTTGTAAGTTTTATGTATCAATAGTTCAATACTGTAAGATCAGTATGTTTATAATATTTCAATGACAATGTATTAAAAAAGAGAGTATATTATGACAATGTATTAAAAAAGAGAGTATATTATGAACATGAGTTGATATTAGGTGCACCCGGGTGCATCCATATGTGTATAACTTTTTATTCTATTTTGTATACATGTTATTCTATTGTGTATACTTGTTTTTTAATAATTGTATACTTTTTTCACACTAAACTTTTCATTAAAAAAACTAGCATCCATATGTGTATAATTTTTTATTCAATAGTGTATACATACTTTTTAATAATTGTATATTTTTTTACACTCAATTTTTCATTAAAAAAACTAACAATTAAATTGTATAGTTTTTTGTTCATAATTTTATATGTTTTTGTTTATATTTGTATACGTTTTTTAAGTGGGTGTACCCTTAAAGTGCACCGGGTGCACGGTATAATTAGCCTATGAACATTGTTTACCATGCATGCACCTTAATTTATAAATTATTTTTTATTATTTAAAAAATTACTTTTTAAAGAGATGAATTATTACTTTTTAAATGAAAATATCATTCATCTAAATAAAATTATAAAAAATCACAACATATTAGAATTTGACGAATAATAGAGTATTTTTTATTTAATAGAATAATAATTAATTATTTTAAAGAGTAATTTTCCATGTACTAATATTTGTCATATGTAAATAAGTTGTGTTGAATCCAATTAAATACAGATATTATATCCATATAATTAGGCCTTTGCAACACTTTTTAATAGTACTCCCTTCGTTCCAAGATTGGGTTTACATTTACAGTTCCAAGTAGTTTGACAAAAAAATAAATTTTTTTTATCTATTTTATTAACTTTTGGGGTATTTCAGTATTTTTAGGTAATAAATGAAGTATAAAGTAATATTATGTGTTAGATATGAGTAATAAATTTAAAATTAAAGTAACTTTTTTATATTATATTGGATAGATGTGTTTTTTATTTTTTATTTTTTTTGGTATAAAAATTATTGTGGGAAGAAAGAATTAAGAAAGTGTGAACTTTGTAAGGCAGAAAATATGTATACATTAACAAGAATTTCATCTAATATTTCACAAATCACATGGAATCTTTTATGCTATATTTTCTTGAGTTTGATCATAAAAGGTAATGGGGAGACAGCTTCTTTATGACTAGATTGTGGGGGGTCATGTGAAAAATGTATATCCAACTCAATTGGTCAATGACATTACTCATTTTGTTAGTTCACCATTTCCAAACCTACTTGATTGTGTACAGATATAGGTAGTTCTTGCCTCCCATTAAAACTTGCTTTCTTTGATTTAATTAGTGATGATACTGTTCCATTTGAAATATTATTAGATCAGATGTTTTGTAATACATTCTGGACCTTCTATCATGTTTTCTCTGTCCCAAAATTATTCTTATCTTTTCTTTGTATAAAAGAAAGGTGAACACAATTTTGGGCAAAGAAAAGATAAAACAGTTTTTGGATGTAGTGACGCCGGAATTGACGATCGGTTGAACTCTGGAGTTGAAAGGGTTAAATGCGGGAACTAAAAGGGATAGACTCAAGAGCTCACGAAGAGGAAGTACACCAACAGTCAGTCAACTTCATGAATTAAACGGTTTCTATAAAGAGAGAGCTATGGTGCATACTTTATACCGTTGGAAAACTTTACTAGTCTAGTTTTCAAAAAAAAAAAATACAGTATTCAAAAATAATATTCCAACAGAAAATTATGACCATTTGACTGAAGTGTGACAATCAGCATATGCATACGGGAAGTTACAGGACCAATTTATACTTTGCTGATTTTAGTGATTTCTCTCCCAAAAATGAATCTTGGTATCTACATATTCTTATTCTTTAATTATCTTTCACTAAATTTACATTCATTAGAGTCTAAGTTCTTATTTTTTATGTGCATTGAGAATGTTAAGTTTTTTTTTTTACTCACTTGGAGGGTTGTTCCAATTCATGCCCATATACTGACATCATTCATAAGCTTGCAAGGCAGTCAATTTTGAAATTAACATATTTTGAGCTTTTAAGTTTGTTTAGAATATGTTATCTTCTTTTATCTTGCTCTAAACTATTTTGGTGGATTTTTAGAGTGGTGAGTGTTGAGTGTTTGCTTGTGTTACCTTATACCTCTCTAAGTTTCCGGTGTCATGTAGTATTACATTACTAGTTTTGCACGATGATGAATAGATGATATGATTTATAATACTCTCTATTGTGTATTGAATTGTGTTGATACTATAGACACGAGATTTATGAAAAATTATCTTTTGACAATTTTTATTGACTTTTGAGGAGTAATATAATTTTTATTGATACAACAAAATGACAATATCATCAATTGTTTATGTTGTAATCCAAAAGGGTAAGACCTAACACAAATATTAATGTTTACAATTTAAACAACTCAAACACAACGAAATGACATTGTATCATCAATTGTTTATATGGTAAAACATCCAAAAGTGTAATAAGACATGACATAAATATCAATTTTTACCGCTTAAGCAAATCAAGCACAACAAAATAACTTTCTAATGTCAATTGTATATGTTGTAAACATCCAAAAAGTTAAGACCTAACCTAAATATCAAACTCCTAGTGTTGCATAAGACTTGAAATGTCATAAATATGCTCATAGATATACTCAGCCTCATTAAGCTAGCTAATTGATGCATACCCTTGACATATTTTCATTCATCTCTAGGTTGCAGATATGCAACACACCCTCTTTTATCAGTTTTAATTTTAGCATGTGAGGCAACATGTGGTTGATGCCTCCATTGACCTTTGTGATTATGGTTAAGCAGCCTTGAAAACTTAGAAAAGAGGGTAGAATCTCAAAGGTTTTCACAAGAGATCTCCACAATCCTTTTCAAATTATCAATATTTTTCACTTGTAAGGATTATACGGCTCTAAACCACCCTATGCTATTGATATATATGTCTGGATTCTGTTGTTAAATCCGTTAGATCTTGCAACCTTCCAAAACTTTAGATCATTATAAAGAAAGAGAGGTTTTGCATTCTTCTATTGGATAGTAATATCATTGCACATATTTGGAGGACATTTTTCTTTTATTGATGATATATCTACTAGATAATAACTAATTAAGTACACAAGCCTTGATGGTATCAATGATATTAACCATAGCCCCCCCTAACTCTGTTCTTGGAATTACTTTTTTCTGGTTCTCTCTTTACCCTAGTCATGTAAAACCAATGAACTACTTCTCATTGATATGAACCACATTATGTGTTTCATCAAGCACAAGCTTGTTTGATAAAATGTTATAATTTATAGCATGAGAACAAATATTAAGCCTTTGGAGATTATTTTGGGAGTTAGTTCAGGCTTTAAGACATTTGTGTGCACTTTGATCACTCTTCATTGGATCCACCTGCCCACAGTGGATTTACTCACTTTTAACTCCCTTATAAGTACAATTAAATTACTTTAATTGTAGATCTCCTTAACAAAGAATATCCTTAATTCAATTAGGATTAAACTTTACTCTCTTTGGCTTTGCCACTCGTTTCTTATTTAATTTTTTGAGTGGCAAAGCCAAAATTATTTCTATGCATTAATTTTCCCATGTATTAAAAATGGTTATTCTTGAAACCCTATATCTGATGCCTCATTTGCTTTCCCATAATCAATTTTATCATCACCATTCCCCCAATTAATTTTCTTATGAATGTGGAGAGTTTTGAATTGGAGTTGCCATTAATTGGTATTAATGGTTGATGCAATATTTATTGGGTTGAATTGGAGTGCATTTTAATAATAATAATAATAATAATAATAATAATAATAATAATAATAATAATAATAAGAAGAAGAGACTATTGAGATTTGAGATACAATCGGAGAGAAAAATTCAACTTTTATTTTTATTTTTTTGACGATGAGACAACTAATTTTGAAGGGAATTGATAAATGATAATTCTAAAATCTAAGGTGTTAGGGTCAAGCAGAAAAAAGTGGAATAATTTCTGTATTTAAACAAATTCATATTTTTTTTCTTTCTTTCTCCAAATATAATTCACATTATGTAGCCCTATAAATGTGTGTAATCTCTGTAAAAAAAAAATTGTTACACTTTTTTTATTTTTTTGTTATTTTAGGTTTATTATGGTCCTGCTGGATTTTTTTTTTTAATTTACATTCACAAATTTCATTTTATGTTATTTTATGAATACTGTACTTTTTCTTTATAGTGTACTACTACAAAAAAAACTGTTTTTTACCAACGGAATATTTCATTGGTAAAAACTTTAATTTCATTATTAAATTGGCTTACCAACGAATTAGCAACGGAATCCGTTGATAAAATTCCGTTGGTAAAGTGGTAGTTGGTAAATTTTTAGCAACAAAAATCAATTCCGTAAATAATTCCGTTGATAATTTGTTGCTAATAATTCCATTGGTAATTTATATAATGATTCCCTTGGTAATCCGTTGGTAATTACTAACGTATTGAATTCTTTTGGTAAAATAGAGAATAAATTCATTGACATTCCGTTGCTAAAATAAAATGTCATTTTTCTTGCTAATTCATTGGTAATTATCCACGGAATGGTAAATTCGATTGCTAAAAAATACTTTTTTTGTAGTGTATACAGATCATTTGGATTCAAGTTAGTTGGGATTAATTTTAATGGTGATTTTGTGGTGCACCTGGAGTTAATTAATGGGTTAAAAAAGCAGTTCGGATCTCCTGTTACATTTTGGTGTTACATCTACTGTTACAAACTGTTGGATGATTGACACGTAGGATAAACTATTCTATACCCTAACAATCAACCCTAAGGGGAAATGTTGAGATTTTCCTCTCCGCATACGTGTCACTCATCTAACGCGTGTAACATAAGATGTAACACCAAAATGTAACAGGACATCCAAGATCTAAAAATAGAGTATATTAGATATTTATTTTTATAAAATTTAATTATTTTATTTTATTTAATGGTAGAAATTGAATTAAAATTTAATATAATAATTAAAATTATTCCGGTGTACTATTAATGCACAACATGCACATAGTTGGACTCTAATTTTAATTATAAAAGTTAAGCCCTAATAATCAATTACCCAAATATACAATTTTACTCTAAATAAAATCTTTTGAAAACTAAAAATACTTCTTTTCTTACTATGCACAATAAATGTGAATGTCAATTTAGGACTGACAGTAATTAAAATTGAAAGTAATAAAATATAGGGATGATTATTACTAGGTAAAAAAAAAACCCTTAATTACTATGAGATACAAACATACAAAAATATTGCTACTAACAACAAAAATATATAGTGATATTACAATATTACCCCTACAATGTGTTGCACATAAATGTTTTGTGCAGCAAAAATTCATGTGCAGTAAAGTGTGTGCAGTAAAAAAAAATGTGTGTAGCAAAAAAGTGGGGTGATCCGGTGGTGGTCCGGTGGAGCTCCGGCAGGGGTGGCGGCAGTCCGGCAGAACTCCGGAAACCGACCAGCGATCCGGCGGAGCTCCGGCAACCGGCCGGCGGCGGTCCGGCGTGGTCCGGTGGTGGGTGGGGGTTTGGGTTTGTGGTTTAAAAGTGTATGAGTTTAGGGTCATATTTGATATTTTACTTTAATATTTTGTATGTGATAGTAATTATTTTAAATCAATATATCTAATAGTAATTAGGGGTACAAAGTGTGTGCCTAGTAGTAATTTTTCCTAAAATATATAATTTATTTATTATAAAATACAGAAAAAATAAAAAAGGTAAAACTAATAAGAGCCTATGATATAATTACTCTCTTAAAATAAAGGGATTTTTTTTACAAAAAATAAATAAATCTACAATTAGAGAAATTAAATTCAATAAAAATCTACCGTTAACAACAAAAGATCAGGAACCAACATTAGGATGTGAAAAACAAAAATGCGAGGATGGAAGTGAGAATTAAAATCTAGCCAACAAGTTTATTGATTCATCAAGTAAGTTTAATATATTTGGTTATTATATCTATCTTTCTCTTAATTTTAATCATAAAGCCTGAACTCGAGTACCTCTTCTGTCAGCACAAAATGGTATAAACAGATCCTCATTTATTTCTAAGGAACAAATAAAGAAGAGCATAAAAAACACAATACAAGAATTTACGTGGAAAACTTTAAAATTTGAGAAAAACCACGGACCAAGAAAATACCACTATGTGATAAATTTTTACAACCACATAATTTCTCTCTCCCGACCTCAATCCCTATACTCTTACAAATCTTTGATTAATTCACACTTTTCTCCTCATTCTCACAACCGATAATATAAGAAAGAAATTTAAATAGAATAAAACACAAAGATTAAAGTGTACTTGATTGGTGCAAATTAGGAACCTCCTTAAATAGCATAAGAATTCCTCCCCTTTTGATCTCCCATCCGATGTGGGACAAAAAACCCACCTTAATTTATTTTGACAAAACCAACAATCTTCACCTTTTCAAAATAAAAGAAGACACATTGTCTTTACCGACAATCCATTCTCAACCCCGAGAATCCCTTAGAACAACCATTCTAAGAATCATTGTCTTCACCGACAATCCATTCTCAATCCCGAAAATCTTACTCTACCATATGAGTAGACCACTTAAAATCAACCATTCTAAGAATTTTCTGCGGCACATATCGAAAAATACCTGCTGATATTATGGTGCTACTTCTAGCACTTGGTTACCCTGCAAGTTCATCAGCTATCGATATACATCCACCATACACCCTACATCACCTGCCAAGTCAATGTCCGTGTGCAAACTTGTGGACCAGCTAATATTATTACATTCTTTTTCATGACAATTAAGCATGTCATAAGGATCTCAAATAATATTAACTCAACATTTGGAAACTGTTGCCGCACCAGCTCCTCCTTGACCAGCAATGTCACCATTGCTCTACTTTAAACAATTACCGTGCTATTGCGCCACCGCAATTACCGCACTATTTTTTCACCTTGAGCAAAAACTGTCACTATACCGACATGACGTCGCTGTCTTTTACCACCAACTACACCAGATTTATCATAACCCTTTTCCTACTGAAAATGTCGTCACTTGAAGCCGATTCTAATCCTTCGAAATTCACGATGCTTTTTCCTACTTGTCGGTTGAATCCATGCTATTCTTTATCGATCTAGCACCACCCGATACTAAGCCACCACATCGTCTTCTTCCCCGTTGAATCGCTGCTTTCCCAAACCACCATTCATACTGAAAAACCCATTCCTTTCAAATCTCTTGAGCCGACATCCATGGAAAACCCCATGCCGTTGTTAAGCCAACTCCACCACCAGGAGTCCAAGCAATTCACATTGCTGCAGGTCCAAGAATTCCACTAAAAACTACTAGTGTTGTTCTACAAATTCTACCCCTTGCCACGCCACTGTCGCCACTGTCCGGCGCATTTCACTGCAAGAAATGAGATGCCACTGCATCCGGCTGATCTTTTGACCCCCTTGTGCCATTAGTTTTTCTCACTTCTTAAAGACATATTGTTGAAGAAGCGGAGCTTAACCGGAATTGAAATGGTGAATTTACCTGAGAATTGCAGCTCAATCATTCAAAGGAAGCTGCCGTAAAAGATGAAGGATCCGGGGAGCTTCACTATTCTATGTGAGATCAGAAAGGGGCCGTCACGACGAGCTTTGTGCGATCTAGGGGCAAGCATCAATTTGATACCGTTGTCCATCTTTCAGAGGCTTGGTTTGGGGGAGTTGACCCCTACAACAGTGGTTCTCCAATTGGCGGACAGGTCGATGACGTTTCCAAAAGGTATAATTGAAGACGTTCTCGTCAAAGTAGAGAAGCTAGTCTTTCCTGTGGACTTTCTGGTGCTAGAGATGGATGATGACAAGGATAATATCCCTTTAATCTTGGGGAGACCTTTCCTTGCTACTGCTGGAGCTATGATTGATGTTCAAAAAGGAGAGCTTAGATTGCGGATGGACAAAGAAGAAGTTCTTTTCAACTTGGACAAAGCAATGAAGATGCCCATGGAGTCTCAGTGTTATAGTATTGACGTGGTGGAGGAGATTGTGAAGGAGGATATGTCTCTGATCCTGTCAAAGGATCCTCTTGAGACATGTTTGATGGAGTCTCTTACTTATTCCACTACGGAGCTTGATGGACTCTCCAACGAGGTATGTATTGAATATCTTGAGAACTTACTTACTTTGGGTGATGCTAGGTATGTATTGGAGAAAGCTAAGGCTGAAGAAGCGAAAGGGTCTAGGAAGTACTTGCCGTTGGAGAGAGAGAGCACTCCGATGGAAGAAAAGAAAGAGGAGCTGAAACCGTTACCGGAACACTTGACGTATGCTTATCTTGGTGACAATGAAAAAGATCCATCAGGTGATTCAAAATTCAAGAGGAAGATTGACCCGGAGGAGTCTACACGGCCATGGGATGAAGGTAATTCTAATCATCATATTTTTGTGAGTGAGAAAGGTACCGTGCTGACTGTAGACAAAGGAAGAGAAGATGATGCCTACTTGAAGCCTCCTAACTTACCACCGGATACCAACAAATTTGAAAGTCCTTGCTCTCGTTCTTATCCTGACTTTGATCTTGATGGAGATAGGAGTTATTCAAAATTGAGTGGAAGATTGACAGGAATGAGAAGAGAAAGTTTGAGAAAGGAGATTCTACTGATCGTATGGTGCATAAGAATGGTAAGGTGGTAAGTGTGGATAAGAAGAGGGGGAGAAAGTATTGGAAGGTGAGGATGCGACATGATCATCCTCTGATCAAGTAGTCTTCTAAGTGGTATTCCGTCGTGACTCTCCGATGTTAAACATGAGCGCCTGTTGGGGGCTTTTCCTCCTGTTTTAATACTTTATTTCTTTCGTGTGCGTCAGAAATTTTTATATTTGAAGTGCTTACTTATCGGCAATTACATCTCTTTGCAAACTTAGTTTCGACTATAGTTTCTACTAAGTTTGGGGGGTGTGATGTACTTACCTTGATAAGCACCGATAGTATAATCTTTTCTTTGTGACGTTTGTTAGGGGAGTTAATTTTTTGCGGCATATTTAAAACTTTAACCGGTTTGTATGTGTCAATTTTTTTGTAACTTGCCTAATGTTCCGTGGTGTCTTGTGGTTTCGTATTTTGAGTGATTGCGGAGTTACTCATGATTGATAAGTTTTTAAAGAACCAATTCTTGATGAAGTTGTGCTCTAGTTGGTACTTAATGATTCGTTTTGAAGTTTGAAGTATGTAGGGATTGAAGAACACGCGTTTTGGAGCTTTCAGGGGGTAGGTTCGACCAGTGCCAGGAGGTCAAACCCAACGGTGGAAGTCGAACCGTGTTGAGAAATCATCCAGTGAGGTGGTTCGACCTTCACAAGCATGGTTCGACCTGATCCTACAGGTCGAACCTAGGTCGAATCAGTGCGGCTGAAGTTCGGTTCGACCACGACGTCCTTGGTTCGACCTATTTAACAAGTCGAACCTAGGTCGAACTGGTGATCTGAAACATACAGTAGGGTAGTTCGACCTGATGCGTTTTGGTTCGACCTGTTCCAGTAGGTCAAACCAGAAGAAAAACTTGTCCAGAAGGGTGGTTCGACCTCATCAGTCATGGTTCGACCTGTTCAATAGCTCGAACCCAAGGTCGAACCAAGCCAGGTATGTGTTTTAAGTTTGATTTTTGAGAAGGGTTCGATCATTTTTCACTTCACCCTTCCTCGAACCTTCACAAAATCACTACACCCTTGCACAAATTCTTCAATTACACTTGATTGAGTGAGTGGCATGTATATTCTTGGATATCATTGTTAGGATAGATGGATTCATGAGTGTTGAATACTTGTATGGTTGATTCGGTTTATGGGCGGTTGATTTTGTGCATTCATATGTTCATGTGTTAATTTCTATTGATGAAAAGCATGTATAATTTGATAAGTATGTAGAGTTCTTGTGGAATTGATCTTAATTATGTGCTATGAGGAGTACTTAGGATTCTATTTACCTATGTGAGGATTTGAGCCTTTTTAATCATGCTTGATCATGATTGTTTTATTCTTGAGAGGATCATTCATATGAAAGTATTCTAGAACTTGGCTTGGAGTTTTGTGTGAAACTTATGATTGATAAATTGCTAGGACATGATCTTAGGCCATTATTTTGTGATTAAGCTACTTAGCCAAATTTTGTCCTTCCTAATGATTTTATTAACCTTTGGATGCCCCGTTGAGCCGTTAAAATTTTTTTTCTTTGGTAGCCAAAGTAAATAACCTTATAAACCTTTACTTGAGCCTTGATTAACCTATTCATTGGTAGATATAGTTGAGGTGAGTAAGTGTTGCAAGAAGAAAAAGAAAGATAGAATATGGTTGGATGAAAAGAATATGGTTAAATCTTGTTTAGGGGTAGTGCCTGAAACTGGTACCTCGATTGCTTACAACATGAAGCTTTAAGCTTAAGAGCAGCTGATTGATAAAGAGAAGAATGGTAGTGCCTAAAATCGGTACCCGAATTATCTAAAGAGATGATGTTGATGCACGGAAAAGAAGGAAAAATCCATGAGAAGAAGAAGAGAAGTTGGAAGAGATATTGCAGCAAGAAGAAGAAATCGAGAACCTCCAAGGTAACTCTTTACTAGTGTCTTAAGTTACTTTACCTAAATTTTCCTACCTTTTTCCAAAGAGCCAACATTACAACCCAAAAACAAGTCCTTTGTGATCCTAGTGAAGAGTTGATTATAAGTTGATTTTTGAGACCTTTGCCAAGCTTATGGTTACGCGTGAATATGAATTGATATTAGTGTTTATATTAGCCTATATAGTGCCTCACACACTTGAGTGAAAGAGAATAAATACTTATCTTGTGAGCTAGAATACTTAATACTCTGAATGGTGTGTGATTGGATTGGTTTTGCATGAGTGATATATATGAAGCAATTAATACTTGTTTGATTTAATGAAGTTGCATGTATGATATGTGTTGTACTTGATCTTGGTGAATTATACACGACTCCTGTGGTTTGATTTGGTTGTCTCGGGACGAGCAACATGTAAGTTTGGGGGTTTGATGAATGTGTAAATTCACAAGTTTGGCATCATGTTTTGTGCTAGTTTTGGAGAGTTTTGAGGTGGAAATAGGTGGAAAACCTATATATATTGCGAATTAGCATGAATCAGGTGTTAGTGGAGCTATTTAAGTGGTTTTCATAGCAAAATCGGAGTAGAAGTGCTAAGAATCGAAGAGACAAAGTAGAGACCATGCGAACCGCCAAGGAGAGAGATGGGTTCGACCTGTTGGAGGAGGGTTCGACCTCTCCAGCAGGTCGAACCAGCAATGCAAAGCGGCAGAAGAGGGGTTTGACCACGACTCGAGGGGTTCGACCTATCTATCAGGTCGAACCATGGTCGAACCAGTTCGCGAGAAAGTTGATTCGATCACGATGTTGGGGGTTCGACCTGACGGTTGGTTGAATCGAGAGCAGAAATTGTCCAGTAGCGTGGTTCGACCTGTGGTTCGACCAAGATAGAGTGGTTCGACCTGTACAAGAAGTCGAACCAAGTGCAGAATACTTCCAGTAGGTGGATTCGACCTGTGGCCAGTGGTTCGACCTGTTTGCTGAGGTCGAACAGTCATGCGGAAACTTACCTTATCCGGATTTTTAAGGCCAAAACGCATGTGATCACTTAAAAATCCCATTCCAAGCCCTAGAGACGTGATTACAAGTATAAAAGGAGGCTCATGCAGTCATAACACAACACACAACAACAAGACAACAATACAATACAAGAGAGTTTTAGAGAGCGTAAGAATGTGAAGCACAAAAGGAGACTAGGAGGAGTTGTGATAGAGGTTCCGCTGGAGATTCAAGTAAGATTGGTCCATCTAACCATGATTGTTCCTAGATCAATCATGGGCTAGAGCCACTTCGGTAGTTCTAGGATTATGAAGGTTTCATGAGTTGATTTGTATTTTGTGTGTATACTCCGTACAACACTACTTGTGGTTTATTTTATATAAGATTGTGCATTTTTAATCCATACTCATAGTTGTTTTGTGCATCAATAATCGTTGTGTAGAGTCTGAATGCATAACATGGTTATTGATTGAGTGCTTTCACTAATGAGCAGGGTTTATTGTTATAATTCTAAGTGAAGGGATTCCGAGATTTTATTAGAACCGTCTTATATGAATGTTTATTAATTGAATTGAATTCGGGTTAACAAGTAGGATTAAGAGTATAACTTTATAGTACCTAAAAAGGAAGATCAAATCGGGTTAGAGTACTAAGTGCACGGGAAATAATTGATTATGATAATACCTAGAAAGGGGGGTAAAGTATACATCTTGCTCTGAGGATACTCATACGTGTCAAAAGCTTATCTATTTGTGTCTATAGAGTAGATTTGCGTGGTCTAGCGATGCGTCCATAAACCACAAGGCAGATTCGGACATCGACATACGAAAGTATGAATTAACGAATGAAACTGGATGGCCTGACGAACTACCTATCATCTATTTGATCACAACAACTCTTCTCTTGTTCTTGTTATTGATTTGCTATTTTAATTGTTACTTAGTTTAAAAACCAACAATTACAATTCTCAACATAGTCATAATTGCTAAAAAATAACTAAAGTAATATTTATCCATCCCGTGGATTCGATATTTAACTTGGTCACCTTCGAAAATACAATTGGTATCCTTCATACTTGGGGATTAAAATTGTGTGTTGAGAAAACACCCAACATATAGTACCAGATCATCCTCGTCGTTTGGAATGACTAACTTCGGGAGCTTTTTGCAAACCTCCTTTAGTTGCTTAACCATCTCTCGGTGTGATTCTTCTCATTTGAATTCGGTATTTTTCTTCAATAGAGGACTAAACTACTTTCTGTATTGTGCTAGATTGTTGATGAACATTCCAGCGAAGTTGACAACTCCTAAGAAGCTTTGGAGTTGTTTCTTGTCTTTAAGATCTTCAGGAAATCCTTAAACCTTCTCTACAATGTGTGGTTGTAGAATGATTCCGGACTCATCGATCTCGTTTCCAATTAACTCGATTTGCCTTGTTGCTATTACTGCCTTCTTTTCAGAAAGCATCAATTCTTTCTTGTGGCACACTTCTGAAAATACTTCCAAATTCGCCAAATGTTCCCTCATATTCTTTGAGGCTATGAGGATGTCATCCACAAAAACAAACATGAATGAGAAATAATCTTTGAAAAAATTATCCATCTTTCTTTGGTATATCTGGGGAGCATTCGCCAAGCCCATAGGCATGACATTCGAGATATAATGGCCTTGTGGTGTGGAGAAGGCTGTGAACTTCTTACTTCCTTCTTCCATCATAATCTGGTAGAACCCAGATTTGCAATCGAACTTTGAGAATATCTTGGCATTATTGATACAATTAACCAGGTGTTCCCTCCTTGGTATATAGTATCCATCGAACTCCAAGATGTTGTTGATCCATTTGTAGTTGATCACAAGTCTTGGCTTCCCTCGCTTGACTTCTTCATGATTTCGAACCAGAAATTTTGAACTGCTGTATGGAGATACTCCTGGTGATATCAATTTAAGGTCCAGATGTTCCTTAAGTATTTACTGCATATCCTTTTGATCCTCTTGGTTCATTAGAATGGGCTTGTATCTCACGAACTCATGCTCCATTTCTTCTTTTAGTTTACTGAGTTCCCTTTTGATTTCATCAACAGGGACTAGTTGCATTTCCTTCACATTACTCGTGAGCTCCATTGGGATGGCCATTTCCCCTTTGGTCACCTTATATATGATGTTGTGCTTTCTCTTTTTGAAACTGAGGAACCGCTCTAATTGTCCTACGGTGAATCCGTCGTACAGATCGAGCCTTAGATCCTCCTTCATGATTCTTATTGGAGTCTTATGAGAAATGGATGTCTGGGAAAAGAATCCAGACATGTCCTCTTGCATCTCCTGTCTGAAATTTTCTTCTTCACTCCGACTCATCTTCGGAAGATTCGTCTTGACTGAAGTATTCTTCTTCATAGATGCTCTCGTATGAGGGTATATCTTCAAACTGATATACATGTATCAGATCTTGGAAATAAACAGCTTCCTCCATTTGTGGAGTGGTTTCGTACTGTTTTACTCCCCGCTTCTGGTTCTCTGGGCAATCTGGTGAGATATGACCTCTAGCTCCACACGTATAGCAGTTACAATCCTTAAAATCTTTCATTAGCTCGTATAGCCGCACTTCGGAATGTCGTTCTTGTGGGAGTTCTTCCTGTACTCTTCTGGTTTGACCCGGAGGATGAGGCTTGATTTCTTGAACTCCATTTGGATGGTCCAGAACTTTACCCTAATTTATAGCTTCGGGCCTTTTGTTTGGACCAAAAGGATCTTAGTCTTCTGGACCTCCATCCTCCGCTTCTTTGTGTGTAAGGATGATTTTTCTTCATCATTTTCTGCTTCCTTGGACTTCTTCCAATGATAGTTAAAAGATCATTATTCTCACAACATAAGGGTACTGTCTTGTTTATTCCCCTTAATCTCTTGTAATTCTTGTGTAGTGATGCTTGAT
Source organism: Pogostemon cablin (assembly GCA_023678885.1). Classification (NCBI taxonomy): domain Eukaryota; kingdom Viridiplantae; phylum Streptophyta; class Magnoliopsida; order Lamiales; family Lamiaceae; genus Pogostemon; species Pogostemon cablin. The sequence continues at coordinate 11,040,878 of CM042989.1, read as the reverse complement.
GACACCACTCTGTAATCTTGGCTTTGAGGAAGGACATCCTCCTTGTTATTGAATCCAGCTCGCATGGTTCATACTCTTTGATCAGCATTTCCCTCCATGGACTTGAAATCTTGGCAAAGAATAGGTGGAATACTTCCTCCTCCTTGATCTTTGATTTCCATCTATACTCTGTAAAGAGTTTGATGTACTCTTCTACGTGACAGATGTCAAGTAGTTCAAGGCTGTGTAGGACATTCCTATACTTCTTTTTCTTTTCTTCTTCCATTCCTTCGAAGTAGTCTACTCCGATGAAGTGGATTTTGAAGATCTTGGCCATGCGATCAACGATATTGCCGAGATCTTCGCCTTCCATGGCTTCCTTCTTGACTTCGTCTGAGAGCTCCTCCCAGGCGTACTTTACTGATCCTTCCAAGCTCATATTTAAGAATCTTATGAACCCTTCTTTATCCAGCTCCAGTGCGCCTCCTACAATCTTCATTGCATTTGTCCATTCATCGATCAAGATTTCTCTGTTCTTGAAGTCTATAATGTCGAGATTTAGTATCGACCCATATGGATTTATCGTTCAAGGTGAGACCGACCATATGGGGTGTTGTGTAGACTAGATCCTTGAACTCGGCTTGCTCCTGTTGATAATCCCATCGCATTCATCCTGAAGTTTCCTTGTTGTTAGGTTGTCTCTTCTTGTCTTATTCCCTGGACTTCATGTAGTCCAGAGGTTCCTTCATTTTGGCCTGGATCGTGTTGTGTCTGTGGAGCCTGCAATTGTTGTTGTGAGCTTGATGTTTCTCCAACATTCATCTTTAGATTTACAATTGATAGTCCTTGGAAGGACTCATATAGATCCTGTAGATCTTCAAGATTTGTTCTTTCCATCCGGGGATGTGATTTCTCCTCGAAGGATAGCTATCATTTTCTCACTTCCGACTTTGGCCTTGTAACCTCTGTCGTTTTTCCCTTTTGATGTAAAAGAGATTCTATTCCGAAGGTTTGTTGCAACCTTCCACCTGGCCTTCTCCCCGTAACCTTAGTTTCTACGGACTCTACTTATTTTATCAACTTCTTGATGAGTTCGAGTTGTTTATTCTGCAACGTTTCCACGTTTTCCATCTTGAGATTGATTCGAAGAACGTTTTGAACAAGTTTTGGCAATATTCTCCAAAGAATTTCACCGTCTTCTGTAAGTCTCTAAGATTTTGGTTTATCTTAGAGTTATCTATCTCGATCTCTTTCCACTCCATCATTCGGACCACCATGAAAAGTGATAGGGCTTGCAGATCTCTCTTGGACCCTGATTTGGTCTTCGTCTCTATTGTTCATGTCTGGGGTCTCGGTGAAACTTCGGAGTTCTACTATATTTCTCGATACTTCCTTGGAGTATCTCATCTCCATCTGACGGCCTTCCTCCAGGTGTTACTCTTTGGTGTGGTTAGCACGGGTATCCGCCAGTTTCCACATTCGATCGAGATTATCTCAAAATCGATCGACATCCTCGTATTCCTTTTCCGCATATTTTCTATACAACACATTATAATAATACTATATAGAGCTACTTGTTTCATCATATCCAACGGGCCAAAAATCCATGTTGCTCCAACTTTGAACAGGGCTAATAGTCCTGTCACTCTCGGATGTCGAATTTTTGTTCGGACCCATATATCTTTGAAACTCTCCTCTTGTTAAGTAATACTCCCTCTGTCCGTTTTTAATGTTTATGTTTGCTTTTTGCATGTTGATTAAGAAGTATAATATTTTAATAGATAGTGGGTGAAAAAATATAATATTTAATGTAAAGTGGATAGATGTATTAGTGTTGGATGATATATTAATTATTTTAGGTGGTTCCCATATTTCGAAAAGAAAAACGTAAACATTGAAATGGAACGCGCAAAATAAAAACGTAAACATTGAAATGGGACAGAGGGAGTATGGGTTTATAATAATTTTTCATTAATAAATAAATAAACTTGGCTCTGATACCATTTTGAAGCATGAAAATATAATGAAACTTGAAGGAAAATTGAAGTATAGAGGCTGTGTTGTGAAAGATACGTTGTTAAAAGGGGTGTTGTTATTACTTGGCTTGGATATAGCAAATTCTGCCAATTTCCAGCAAAATGGACCATTTCGGCGCAAATTTATAAAGTTATGGGACTATTTTAGTAACTTTAACTTTTCTGGGACTAAAAGGGACCATGGGCGAAGTTGCGGGACGAAATCAGTTTTTATCCCTCTTTTTAAGTTTGTTGTATACTCCCTCCGTCTCCTTATTAATTGTCGTTTACTTTTTTTGCACGTGAATTAATGAGTATAATATTTTACAGTATAATGAGGTGAGAAAAATAATATTTTAATGTGTAGTGGGTAGTTGTATTAATATTTAGTGTTGGCCCCATATAAAGTGGGTTGAGTATAATAATATTATTTTGTGTGTCACATCAACCCAAAAATAAAATGAACACTTTATATTTGGACGAATTAAAATGGTAAAATGGACAGTTATCAGAGGGAGTATTTATTATTATAATGTTTATTACTCATTTCTTTCCATTAATACATGCACTTTTGATACGTAATTTAAGAAAGAGAATAAGTATTTTAGGTAATTGAATAAAATAAAATATATGATATAGTTGATTTTGAATAAATTGGATATAAAAAGAATGTGACATTTTTGTTAAATATTACTCCCTCTGTCCCAAGAATACATTCACACTTTCCATTCTCGTCCGTCCCAGGAATACTTTCACCTCCTAAAAATGAAAACAATACACAATATCAATAACCTTACAATACTACAATATTATAAAAATGTCATCTTCTTTTTACACATAATCTAGTCAAAGTCAACTATATCATACACTTTATTCTATTCAATTACCCAAAATACTCCTTTTTTCTTACATCACTACAACAAAAAGTTACTTTTCTTAAACTCCATACACTAGAATACACGAATGTATTCCTGAGATGGAGGGAGTATAAAATTATTGGTATTGTATATTATTTCTGTTGATGGCTGTTCTTGACCCGTTAATTAATGTTTATGAGATAAAGATATTTTGTAACGGAATCAAGAACGAACACAATCAAACATAATAAAACTACAAACAACGGGATCAAACTAATAGAAAACTCAATTCCCACCAAAGAACTCAACCGATTTTTATTACTCTCCTCTTAGAACAACACTCATAAAATTCCCTTTCTTTACAAGTGTAATATCTAGAGTGAGTATCAGTAACCTGCCTCTCTCATGTGAGAGAGGCTATTTATGCTATCTACAAACCCTAACCCGGAACCAATCGCCTTGCGCCACTTAGATGAAGACAAGCCGCCTTTAATGAAGCTATTTAGTACACCGACCAGCTGCAGGGGGAGTCTGGATGTTGTTGGTTGCTTTTGCAGGGTTCTACAGAGTGTCTCCGTCCTTTGCTGGCTTCCCATTGGTTATTAGGGTAAGGTTTGTCAGTCATTTGTTGTCTTCTAGTTAGGATTATTGCCCAAGACATCTCTTCTTCCCATTAGTCTTGTCCTTTAGCCTGCGGTACTTGTCAACCTTCATGATGGTGCTTGCTCTTCACTATCTTGCTTCTGTTGCTCCTTTGGTCCTCGGACAGGCTGACTTTCAGTGCTGTGGCGCTCGTCTGAACTCTTGGACAGGAGGATGTCATTGCCGAAGTTTCTTGTCGAGGGTGCTCTCTAGCTTCGGCCAGTTTAGTGGATTCCTATTTGTTCTTTCCCCGACTAGGCCTTCGGGCTGCCACTCCCACCTTGGGCTGTCTCGATTTTCCTTTCAGTTCTGTCCACAGTTTAGGCCGCTACGAGGTTGGGCCTTTTTTTTAGGTATAGTAGGGGTTATATGGCTCTTGGGCCTGCTACGCATGGGGGATATAATACCCATAACATTAGCCCCACGAGCCTGAATAATTTCATGATTTGAGATTGTTCAGGGTCGAACTGTATTTCACGGGTTATATCTCTCATGCTTCGGTGCCTACGATATTAGGGTTCTTTCCATCTCGACTCTTCGTTGTTTCTACTCGCTATCTTCATCCTGATCGGTTCCTACATTATCGGGTTCTCTGCGACATCTTTGAGATATTTTCATTCAGGTGGGGGGTATTTCTGGTATTTGGGTGTAACTGTCGATTTGAATTTTGAAATTTGAACCCTTTTGTCAGTTTCCCCTTTCTCTTCTCCCTCTTTTTTCATTTGATCCTGTAAAACGGTTGGCATTCCTTTTATTCAGTGTGCTCTTCCTCTTCTTTCAGGTATTATTCTCCACTCTCTTTTTTTTCCTACTTCTCCTGACTCTCTCCTTTCGTGTCTCTAAGTTTTCTCGTTGCCGGCGCTTAGGGTTTCTTTCTCCTTATCTCTCCATATTTTATTTCCCGTTACAACTAGCATGGTATGGCTTGCGAGGGGTTTTCTTCTCCTCTTAGATCCTCTAGATCTGCTTTCTGTTCGACCTAGTCTTCACTTGGTAGCTCGGGGTCTTCCTCGTCGTCTTTAGAGGAGTGTTCGGGTCCCGTCTCTTTCCCAGATTATTTTCAATCAGAGGGTTACCGATTTTGTTTCTATTTTCAAGCTAGAGCATAATCTTCAAATTGCTGACGCCGGACCTGGGCTATTGGCCCATCTAGGGAAATTTCCATGGTGGGACCGAGATACGCCTTTTTTCGCTGTTGAGGTCTCCTCGACTCTTGATGATTCGTGATTGAGAAAAAATGCCATCGTCGCTCTCAGCAAATTACAGTATGTGAAAGGTATCGATTTCTTTCTTCCTTCTCCTGATGGCCGCATGTGTTATGCTCCGCCGAACGCTGTTGCAGCCTACGAGTTGCAACTTGAGCTTGGTCTTAGGTTTCTTCTCCATCCTTGCCTTCGGGATATTTTTGAGTTTTGGGGTATAGCCCCTACTCAATTGGCTCCCAATGGTTAGGCGGCTTTGATGGGGATTTTAGTTTACTTTCGAAAGAAGAAGTATTCCTTCTTGACTACCACTGAAATTAATTTTTTATATCGGCTTACCCCGAATTATAGGACGAAGGGATATTATTATTTGGTACCTCGGCATACTAATCTTGTTATTTCTTTGCCCAGTTCTATTAAGGGATGGAAAATTCGTGGTTCTGGGTTCGTGGGCCCTGGAGGGGAGATTCTGTATATGATCTCGGGGATCCTCAAAATCCTACAGTGCTCCCTAGAAGTTCCTTCTTCAAACTTGTCCTCAGTGCGTGTATGTTTCTTTCAGCTCTCTTTTAGGTTATTTGGGGTATTCTGACATTTCTTTCTTTTAGTTTGTGCAGTAGGCGATTCGTGTGCTCTTGAGACACTGTCGGTAGAGTTTCAGGACGCTTTTCTCGGCATTTGCAAGCTCTCTAACAAGAGACGCCATTACTAGCGTGTTCTCCGAGGGAATAACCTTTTCTGAACCGGCTTTACTACTACGTCCATAGCCACGCCAGGTGATTTATTTGTGATTCCTTCCTCGTCTGCGGGGCTCATTGTATTGTTCCCTCTCTTGCACTAACCTTTTCCCCTTTTATGTTACTGTTAGGGGAAGGGAAGCACCTCATGCCTGATATTGCCCATATGGCTACTCTTCTTTCTGCTCGCCAGCTGGCTGCGCTTAGTAAAGGGAAGAATAAAGTTTCTAAGATTTCTTCTCCGAAGGTTTCTGGAGCTCCTCTTGCCGTGCAGCCTCTTACATCCGTCAGGATTGAAGAGCCTTCGGATCCTGTCACTTTGTGGTTGGAGGCCGATCTCATCCAGGTGTCAGCTATGGGCCCTCGGGAGAAAGTTTCCAAAAAAGCCCCTCGAGCCCTGAAGTCTAAGAAAGGGGTTTCCAAAACTGCCGCCACTATGTCTGTTGCCCCGAAACGGAAGTACAAGTTGGTGGACGAGACTTCCAAGGAGGGTACTCATGGCAGTACCGCTCTCATCACGCGTCCTTCGAAAAGGATCAGGGACGATGATGTTGGTGTTGTTGCTGGTGGTTCCTCTACTGTGCCTAGTGCCGCTCCTCAGGAGAATATCGAAGTCTGTGACATCAGCTCTTCTCCATCTCCTGAAGCCTTTGTCCAATCTCCTTTTATCACTTTGTTCGATCTTCTTTTGTCACTTTCGGCCAACCTGGTATCACCATTCCGTCCGACCTTCAGCAGGCCTCTGGTGGTACTTCCTATGACCCGACATCTCATTGTTCCCTTTTTGAGATGTGACAGTATTATCGGGGGAAGACCCCCTTGCGTTTTTGGTCACATGGTGGATCTTCTACCAAAGGCGCATCTTCAGCTCTGCCCTTGTCGGATGATGCTACTCATTTTCTTCTGATAGATCCAATAGCCGACCAGAAGCTCTTACAAAGGTATGGCCACGTTGATGAGGCCGAGAAGATATTCCTCCGAACTCAAGAGCTTTTGTTTGACTTTGACGCTCCGGCGTATTTAGCTCGTGCCGCCACTTTTCCCTTTAAAGGTTGTACCCGAGAGCTCCTCGGCCATCTGGAGAATATGTCCGCCAAGAATTCTCTCCACAGCATCTCCAGCTACCTGGGTCGCCAAGTTATCCACGCCGTTAATTCCATGCATCGTATTTCCAAACTAGAAAGAAATGATTCCCGCTTGCAAGACGAAGTTATTTTGGTGACTCAGAAGATGAAGGATTATGAAAAAAAAGCATCTGAAGCTAGTGCAGCCGAGGATCTGATCAGGGGTCAGTTGAGGTCGAGCAGGATAAAAAGACTGAGCTCCAGGGAACTTTCGAGATTCTTCGTGCCCAGTATGACAACCTGTTAGCCAAATCCGAAGAAGAGGGGAGTGCTTAGAGCTTCAGAACAAGGTACTCTCGGATAAGGTTGCAGCTTTGGAGATGAAACATCAGGAAGAGGTCATGGCGAAGGAAGGTCAGTTCCGCGCCGAGTTGTCCCGGGTTCAGAGTAGTCTTGATGCCTTCCGAATATCTTCCGAATAAGAGCTCGAGAAAGTTCGGCAGGAGAAGGAGACATTAGAGGTTTCCTCCTCTCAGAAGATAAGGGCTGCTGAGGATGTTGAGCCGGGGTACTCAGGGAACGTGATGGGGCCTTGGCTGAAGTAGAACGCGTGAAGGATGCTTTTCTCCTGTCAGAGGCTGACAACCTCTGTTATACGGAAGTTATCCTTCCGACGACTAAGACTCACTGTTTCTGTTCCTGCGCTGCTGCTCTAGCTCAAGGCTCTTCCCAGAAACCCTATCCTGATTGTCTCGATGACATACGTGTTATCCTTCGTCAAGCCATCAGTGAGGAGAAAATGCCTCCTAGGGAGACTTTGATGGGCGACGTTGATTTTGGGGTGCTTGGTGAGTATACCGACTTCATCACTGATGTCCCTAAAGAATTCTCTGGAGAGTCTGAGAAGGGTGGATGTTTGCCTATTTTTGTAGCACTCACGAGCAAGAATACTCGATCGTTGTAGTAGTATATCCCAAGAAAAATTATCAATCCACAAAGAGTTATGTTCGGACTAGCAAAATACGTGAGCTCATGTTCATGCCGTTTTTGTAAAGATGATAGGGTTTTTGAGATTGATTAACCACTTAAGCAAGTAGCAAGTAAATAAAAATAGCAAATAAGAGAAACGACAAGTGAAGATGAATGAAAATAAAAGAGGATAGGTGTTAAAGTTCAAGGATGAAAAACATGGGATTAGAAACATCCAAGCATACTCAATTCATACTATCATGCAAAAGGAATCCAACTTAATTGATGTAGACTAGGGTGATGACGATTGCATCCTAAGCTCCCTTTCGGGTTACAAAGGTTGTTGATCCATTTTAGACTCCCAAAAACACTTAAGATCAAAGCCCAACATTAACCCCTTCCATCTAGGTACTAGTTAGAGTAAACTCTCCCTTTTTGTGTACTAAGGCCAACGAATGAATTGGTTCCCCTCATTGAATTCAAATATCCTTTCGGTCAAACCCAAACTCGATGTCTAATCATGCCTTCCTAATACTATAGAGGGTCGTTTCCGTCTCACTCCAAGTAATACATACATGAACATTATGATAGCATTTAATCACCATAAATCAATTCATTGATCAACAATCCATTAAACCAATAATCAATTATGAATAACAAACCATGCCATCACAACATCAAGACAATTAAACTCCATGAATAGAAATCAACATCAATTAAATCAAAAACCAAATCTAATATGCTCTTCATATTCCTAATCCTACTAGAGGGATTAGCCTAACATGATAAAGGTAACAAAACACATAAATGATTCATTACAAATACCCATAGTCTTAGATCCAAAAGAAAATCAAAAGAGATGTGAATCTTCCCTAGCAGTTTCTTGTAGAGAATCTTCAATACTCATGGATCTCCAACTCTAGCTCTTGATTTCTTGAGATCTTCAACACCCAAATGGAGGGGATGAAGAATGGATGAAGATGGATGAAGATGATGGTGGAAAATGGAAGAAATGGTGTGTGAGGTGTGTGTAGAAGGGTGGAATTTTGGATCTTTTCTCAATTGTTGAATAAATGGGTATTTATACCCCTTGGGAAGCTTCTAGAAGTTTCTGGAAATTTCAGCAGTTTTGACACCTACACGGCTCGTGTGCTGTAATACGGCCCGAGTCGTGTTTAGGGCTTCTGGTCAACGGTGAGCTCTGGACAGCGCACGGCTCGTGCGCAGCACACGGCCACAGGGGTGGCCGTGTTGTGTTTTCTGACGTTGTCGCACGACCCTCTCTTACAGGGCCGTGCTTGGTGCACGACCCGTGTTTCTGCACACAGTCCGTGTCCTACACTCGGCCACAGGGATGGCCGAGTTGGTGCTTCTAGCATCCGCACATGGTCACTTCTTACAGGGCCGTGTTCCGTACACTGCCCGTGTTCTTGCTGCCCTGCTTCCTCTTTCACTGTTTTGGCTCGTTCTTCCTCGTTTCAACTCTGAATTGAGATCCGCTTTTTCCTACGTCTTCCTTATCATATCTAGGTGAAAACACAAACACAACCAAATAACACATAAAATATGGATAAAATAATACGAAAACACATATAAAAAGACACTAAAATCTAGGTGAAAATAGCGCCAATCAAACCTCCCAAACTTAAGGTGTTGTTCGTCCCCGAGCAACGAAAATGACAAATCAAAAGGAGAAATTTTCACCTAGAAAAAGACTAAATGAACATAAGCAATAACATATCGTTAGCAATAATAACTACAAACTATGCTAAGTCATCCTACAATATTAAAATCATGACATGAGAAATTAACAAGTTCAATCACAAGAGAATAAAATGTAATATAGTCCCTTTTTTTTGGTCCAAGCCTCACATATGTTATAAATATCTCTCAACACTCTTTAAAGTAGGGTAAAGCAACACTCATCAACCGATTGGCTTGACTCTCTATAAGCTTGCTCGTGGACTACATTCACAAACCACCAAAGTTTCAATCAATGATCAAAAAGGTCTTTTATTAAGGATGTAATGATAGGCTTTTTGGTAGGGTGGGAAGTATATGGATAAGAGTGACTAATCATGTGTAAGTAATCAAAGAGATGGCCAATTTCCTCAACTTCTTCACTTTCTTTTCTTCCTTGCTTATCTTTACAAATCTCAAGCACTATTCATTAACTTCCCTAGGATTGAGTTTCTTTTGTTGCATGCTTCCTTTCTTTGAATTTTGTTTACTTGAGCATTTTGATGTTGCTTTACTCTTTCTCTTGCTTTGAGGTTGCATGTCCATTTCTTACTTTTGCTCTTTTCATCCTTTTTCTTGCTTGTTTACCATTCCCTTTTCTTCTTTTGCTAATCAATCAATCATTTCTAGCTACTATCTCCTCAATCACCCACACAAAGGTATATATAAACTTGAATGGGTAATTAAGGCTTGTAATGTGCTAAATTCACAAGAAATAGGCTTATAGGCTCAAAGTGGTTAACTAAGGATGATGTTCAAGGTAGGAACATATATGGCAATGACTATAATAACAAGGATGACCCTAGATCATTTCACCAATCTCCACTAATCGAGCTCGTTCCTATAGTCCTTGAGCAAGTTCTAACTTATCAAACACAACCGATCCACTCATGAAGAAATACCATGTATGCATGGTTGAGGCTCAAATGCTCACAAGCTTGTGCTCGGACCTTAAGGAACTTATTACACCACATTCATCTCAAAATTGAACAAGTTAAGTAAAACATGTCACAATTTGAAAGTGTAGAGATTCTTAATCATAATTTGTCATCACTTATCACCACAACCTATCATCACTCACGTTCAAAAATGACTCACGACATCCCTAAACAAACCACCAAACATCCCAAGACAAGAATGAAAATACACACAATATAAAAATAGGGACTCAACAAACAAGACACAACAAAAACACAAAACACCATCATCTATAAGAAAATTAAGCACACATTCATCCCAACCTTTATTGAAAAGGAAATCCTAATATACGAAAGTAAATCTCCCACAAACATAACACATGAAGTAGCATGCTAGTCACAACAATCCAAATCAAAATCAATTCATTTCAAGTAATAAAATGATAAGGTGTAGAGTACTCCCTCAATAGGCATTTGGTAAGGAAAGCGTTAGCTTCAAGCTCCATCATGCTTCCAATACCTCTCATTCATGCTCAAACACTCAACAAACACCATTAGTTCAACAATTTCATTATAAATATGGACTATCATGCACTTCAACACCACCAATCATACCAAAATCAAACCCAAACTCATGAGAAAAATTTTAAAATTGACCCAATTTTACAAGAATCATACTCAAGTGGTGAGTCACACCACACACTCTCTCCCCAAACTTAAATCGAAACAAGAGTTGAGACTTAAGTTTGCAAAAAGTGGTGAGACTTACCCTTGTAGTTTCCATTGATGATCTTCTTGTTGAGACGTAACCGCATCCACACGACTCAAGCTATGCCCACCATGCACTAGCACCCCCAAACTTAACTCGAGACAAGAGTTATGAATTAAGTTTGCAACAAGTGTTGAGACATGTCAACTTGAATCCATGAAGCATTTCTCTTTTCTTCAATGAGCATTTTTCTCCATGAGCACAATCAACCTACAAGTCCCAAAATACAAAATAACAATAAAACCACAAACATTATTGAAAGCAATAAAGATAGTGATGGGGTGCCTCCCATCGAGCGCTAAGTTTAACGTCTTCAAGCTAGACAAATTTTGAGATCATCTTTCAAATAAAGTATCCACAAAGAGGGTCTCCCTTTGTGATGGATCCACATAGTGCTTCACACGATGACCATTAACCAAGAACACTCCCCCGTTCTCATCCATAACCTTTAGAGCTCCCCCATCAAGTACTTCCTTTACCACATAAGGTCCTCTCCATTTGGACTTCAACTTGCCCGGGAAAAGTCTTAGTCGAGAATTGAATACCAACACCTTTTCACCCTTTTCAAAGCTCTTCTTCCTCAAACGAGCATCATGCCACCTCTTTGTTTTCTCCTTAAAAATCCTTGAATTTTCATAAGCACTTTCTCTAAATTCCTCAAGCTCATTCAACTGCAAGAATCTTATCTTCTTCGAAGCTTTTATGTCAAAATTCAATTTCTTAATGGCCCAATAAGCTTTATGCTCTAACTCCACGGGAAGATGACAAGACTTGCCATAGACAATTTGAAAAGGAGACATACCAAGAGTGGTCTTGAATGCGGTTCGAAAGGCCCACAATGCATCATCAAGTTTATTAGACCAATCCTTTCTACTCACACTCACTGTTTTCTCCAAGACTTGCTTGATTTGTCGTTTAGAAATTTCAGCTTGACCATTCGTTTGAGGGTGATACGGAGTAGACACTCGATGCTTCACTTCATAAGTCTTGAGAATGTTCTCCATGAGCTTATTTATGAAGTGACTACCCCCATCACTTACCAACACTCTAGGTACTCCAAATCTTGTGAAGATATGCTTCTTTAGAAACCCCATGACCACTCTAGCATCACTTGTTCTTGAAGGTATGGCCTCAACCCATTTTGAGACATAGTCGACCGCCAATAGGATGTATAAGAATCCATTAGATTGAGGAAATGGTCCCATGAAATCGATGCCCCACACATCAAATATCTCCACTTCTTGAAATCTCTTAAGGGGAATCTCATCCCACTTGGAGATTCTTCCCATCCTTTGACACCGATCACAACCCTCTACAAATTTCTTACAACTCTTGAACAAAAATGGCCAATACAACCCCGATTGTAAGACTTTTGCAGCGGTCTTTTGAGCTCCAAAATGGCCTCCACTAGGTGAAGAGTGGCAAAACTCCAACACACTATTCCATTCTTCCTCGGGCACACATCTTCGCACAAGAGAATCATTACACATCTTGTACAAGAATGGATCATCCCACAAGTAACTTTTAACATCATGAAAGAACTTCTTGGATTGATACTTATTAAGCTCATAAGGCCTCCTTCCACTAGCCAAGTAATTCACATAGTCCGCATACCACGGGCTTCCTTCTTGCTCCACTAAAGCCTCAATTTGATAGCAATCACACTTCAAAATTTCTTCATCGGGAAAAACCTCCTTGATTAACTCATAAGTACTTTTACAATGCTCCCTCGACTCTAACCTTGAAAGATGGTCGGCTACCACATTCTCCGTGCCCTTCTTATCTCTCACTTTAATATCAAATTCTTGAAGAAGTAGTACCCATCTTATCACCCTTGGCTTTGCATCCTTCTTTGCCATGAGATACTTGATAGCGGCATGGTCGGTGTATACAATAGTCTTCGTTCCTACCAAATAAGGACGAAACTTATCAAATGCATATACTACCGCCAAGAACTCTTTTTCGGTAGTAGTGTAGTTCCTTTGAGCCGCATCAAATGTCTTGCTTGCATAGTAAATGGCTCGGAATTTTTTCTCTCTTAGTTGCCCCAAAACCACTCCAAGAGCTACATCACTTGCGTCACACATCAATATAAATGGCTCCTTCCAATCGCGGGTGATCAAGATGGGTGATGAAATCAAAGCTTCCTTTAGCACCTGAAAAGCATTTAAACAATTATCATCAAACTTAAATGGCACATCTTTTTCAAGGAGATGGGATAGAGGTTTAGAAAATGAAGAAAAATCCTTGATGAATCTACGATAGAACCCGACATGACCAAGGAACGATCGTACTCCCTTCTCATTTGTTGGCGGTGAAGCTTCTCTATAGCAACAACTTTGGCTCGGTCAACTTGCAATCCCTTTGAAGAGATGTGATGTCCAAGTACAATGCCATCATTTACCATGAAGTGGCACTTCTCCCAATTCAACACTAAATTAGTGTCTTGACATCGCTTCAAAACAATAGCAAGGTTAGACAAACAAATATCAAAAGAAGAACCAAACACCGAAAAGTCATCCATGAACACTTCCATTATATTCTCAATTAATCCTTCAAAGATTGCCATCATACACCTTTGAAAGGTGGCCGGTGCATTGCAAAGTTCAAATGGCAATCTTCGAAAAGCAAATATTCCATAAGGACAAGTGAAAGCAGTCTTTTCTTGGTCTTCGGGTGCTATGGGAATTTGGTTATACCCGGAATACCCATAAAGAAAGCAATAAAACTCATACCCGGCCAACCTATCCAACATTTGATCCAAGAAAGGTAAGGGGAAGTGATCTTTACGTGTGTTTTCATTAAGCTTTCTATAATCAACACACACACGCCACCCCGTCACCGTCCTAGTGGCTATGGTCTCATTTTTCTCGGTCTTCACTATAGTTATACCCCCTTTTTTAGATACTACATGCAACGGGCTCACATAGGGGCTATCACTAATAGGAAAGATCATATCAGAATCTAACCACTTAAGAACCTCTTTTTTTACCACTTCTTGCATGATAGGATTAAGTCTTCTTTGGTTTTGAACACAAGCTTTCCCTTCATCCTCAAGTCTTATCTTATGCATGCAAATTGTTGGACTAATTCCCTTCAAATCATCAATACACCAACCAATAGCCGACTTATGCTCTTTAAGGACATTAAGCAATTTATCAAGTTGACTAGAGGTTAGAGATGATGATACAATTACCGGATATGTCTCACTTTCACCAAGGTAGGCATAAGCAAGATGATCGGGTAAAGGCTTCAACTCCACCTTCTTTTCCTTTTTCTCTTCTTGATCGATTGGATCTCTAAGTGGTAAGAACTTTCCATTTCCCCTTGAGATGGCGGATGCAACCTCTTGAGCTTCACTACAATCACCTAGATCAAGCAAACAATTAATCAATTCTTCATTTAAATCAAGAGAAGTAGTAGAAATATTAGAAAGAGATAGAGAATTGCTCAAGCAAAGTTCAAGTGGATCCTTGGTTACAATGGAAGGCCAACTCTCCTCGACACTTCCCTTTACAACATCCACACTTTTACATTCTTCATCATTCATTGGATATTGCATGGCCTTGTGTAGAGAGAATACCACTTCCTCATCATTAACTCTCAACTTCAATTATCCTTTGTAGACATCAATAAGAGCTCTCCCGGTAGCAAGAAACGGTCTCCCAAGAATCAATGACACATTTTCATCCTCCTCCATATCTAGAACAACAAAATCCACCGGAAAGACGAACTTATCAACTTTTACCAACACATCTTCAACTACTCCTTTTGGATGTGTCACAGATCGATCCGCTAATTGAAGTGTGATGGAAGTTGGCTTTACTTCACCTAACCCAAGCTTCTTGAATATGGATAGAGGCATTAGATTAATGCTTGCACCAAGGTCACAAAGAGCCTTGTTCTTCTTGTTCTTTCCAATTTCACATGGTATAATGAAACTACCCGGATCCTTCAATTTTTGAGGAAGTTTCCGTTGTAGAATGACACTACACTCTTCGGTTAGATTAACCGTTTCATTGTCCACAAGAATTCTTTTCTTTCCCATGATGTCCTTCAAGAAACGAGCATAATGAGGCATTTGATCCAAAGCATCGGCGAAAGGGATATTGATTTGAATCTTCTTGAAGATTTCAAGAAACTTTTTGAACCTCTCATCCAAACCCTTCTTCAAGAACTTTTGAGGAAAAGTAACCGGTACTTGAGTCTTTGGTATTCCCCAACTATCTCTTTCAACTTCAACTTCCTTTTCCCTTAACTCCTTTGCCTTCTTCCACTTTGGAATTCTCTCTATCTTCTCTTCATCTTTCTTTTGCACAACAATTTCTTTTTTCTTGCTTACTTCCTCCATTTTACTCTCTTCTTGCACCAACCCTTCTTCAACCTTTCTTTCCACTTCCCTTTCAATGACAATACTATCTTCTTTAGGCATAGGAGGTTCCTCATACTCTTTTCCACTTCTAAGAGTGATAGCTTTGCAATCTTCTTTAGGATTAGTTACCGTGGTAGATGGAAACTTTCCTTGTTGGTGTTGAAATCCCACAGAAGAAGCAATTTGTCCCATTTGATACTCAAAAGCTCTCATCCTATTATCGGATTTCTTCTCATTTTCCTCCATTCTAGCCTCAAGCTTTGCCTCCCTCTTTTCCATTTGAGATTCAAGCTTAGCATCTCTCTTTTCCATATAAGCTCTTGTATCTTTCATGAATGCTAGCAATGTCTCTTCCATCGATGATTTACCTTCTCCATTTGGCGGTTTAGCACTCGCATCCATTCCTTGAGGAAGTGCCACGGCGGCTTGAGTATTGGAGTAAGAAAGATTTTCATGCTTCCTCGGAGCTTGATAACCTCCACTTGATTGATTGAAATTACTTCCCCGAGCTTGCCCTTGATATTCTCCTTGAAAATTACCTTGGTTAGAAGGATAATTACCTTGGAAATTCCCTTGATGATGGAAATTCCCTTGGTAATTTCTCATATATAAATAGACAACATCCTCTATACTCTGCATAACATTTCTCTCATCATTCACCATAGAACTTGTGCTTCCCCCTTGACTTACTCCTTGAGTGATCAAATTCAATTGCTTTGTTAAAGGTTGGATACTCTCATTGAATTCTTTCATTCCTTCACTTTGGAACATATCACTCTTCACTTTGTTCACACTTTCCACTTGAGCTACTTTTCCAAATGCATAACCTCCCATTACTCGCTCGGAGGGCCATTGATAAGCATTCATTGCAATGTCTTCAAAAATATCCATGGCTTTCATAGCATCCACTCCAAATATAGACCCTCCGGATGAGGCATCTACATGCATCCGATTTTGTTGATTCAACCCTTGATAAAAGAAAGCCACTTGTTGATTCTCATGAAAATCATGTTGAGGACACTTTCGGAGCATCTCTTTGTAGCGTTCCCATGCTTCATAAAAATTTTCATCCAGAAGTTGCCTAAATTGAGTGATAAGGCTTTTCAATTGGAGAGTCTTTGAAGGAGGAAAATACTTGTTTAGGAACATTTGCTCAAGATCTTCCCATGTATTACAACTTCTCAAAGGAATTGTATTGTACCATGCTTTAGCCTTGTCTCTTAAAGAAAAAGAGAACAACCTCATTCGAATAGCATCATCTGACACTCCCTTCATCTTGACGGTATTTGCAACCTCCAAGAAAGTAGATAGATGAGTGTTCGGGTCTTCAAGAGGACCTCCTCCAAACTGATTTGCTTTGACCATGTTGATCAATCCGGTCTTAATTTCATAATCATTGGCTTGAACCAGAGGAACCATATTGTGCACGACTCTCGGTTGGAAGTAATCCCGAATTGCCCTAGGCCTTGGCAATTCTTGTTGTTGAAGTATCCTTTGAGCTTCTTGATTGGCAAGCACTTGCATATACTCTTGGTTTTGAGCAATGAAGTTTCTAAACATCTCCATTTGGTCCTCTTGTATTCCTTCTTGTACCCCCCGTTGATCTTGTAATGGATCATGGGGTGGATTATGATTGACATTATCCCCACGTTAATTTTTCATATTTGTTTCTTTTTTAGCTCTTCATCTCTCTCGCTTCCTTTGTCGCGCGATTTTTTCTATCTCCAAATTCAAAGGAATAATCGATTGATTTTCCTTTGATCTTGTGATCATAAAACACCTACGAAAAGGCAAAGAGTGAGACCACAAACACAAATAGTAAATAAAATAAAATAAAAAAAATCCTTATCAAGAACAACTAAAACAATAACACAGTACTCGACTAGTCCGTCAAACTCCCCTTTGGCAACGGTGCCATTTTCTTGTTTGCCTATTTTTGTAGCACTCACGAGCAAGAATACTCGATCGTTGTAGTAGTATATCCCAAGAAAAATTATCAATCCACAAAGGAGTTATGTTCGGACTAGCAAAATATGTGAGCTCATGTTCATGTCGTTTTTGTAAAGATGATAGGGGGTTTTGAGATTGATTAACCACTTAAGCAAGTAGCAAGTAAATAAAAATAGCACACGGTCACTTCTTACAGGGCCGTGTTCCGTACACTGCCCATGTTCTTGCTGCCCTGCTTCCTCTTTCACTGTTTTGGCTCGTTCTTCCTCGTTTCAACTCCGAATTGAGATCCGCTTTTTCCTACGTCTTCCTTATCATATCTAGGTGAAAACACAAAACACAACCAAATAACACATAAAATACGGATAAAATAATACGAAAACACATATAAAAAGACACTAAAATCTAGGTGAAAATAGCGCCAATCAGTGGATCCGACGAGGACTTTACTGATGATGTCTTGGATTTTGCCAGATTTGATTCTGGGGTTGAGGATCCACTTGTCGCTCTTCCCATCGAATCTGTAAAGGGACCTACTTGAGAAGTTTCCGCTGAGATTGAGTGTTCCACCTTCGGTGATACGCACATTTCCGGTCAGGTCACCACTGCTGAAGTTTCTGAATCTCTTCCCACCGAGGCCACCTGGGTTCCTCCAATTCCATCAACCTCGGAGGTGGAAGTCAATGTTTCGTCGAGGCCGGCGACCTCCGAGGCTCCCTTAGGTATCTCCAAAGATGTGACGCGCGGAGGTCGGGAGCCATAGTATACAGATGCGGCTGATTCCAAAACCTTCCTAGCTGATCAATGAAGTATTCCGGAGCCCCTAGTGTTAAATCGAATGTATATTCCTTATTAGAATTTTATTCTGCACCTTCTTTGTATTTTCTTTGTTTTATTGGATAATAGGATTTTTGGTAATTTCTGCCTCCTTTGTAATTCACTATTTATGAATGAAGTACTTTCTCTTCCCTGTTAGTGGATCTCGCGAGGGTATTTTGGTAATTTACCTTCAATTTAAAACATAAATTGCTGCTTTTCTGGCGTGGATTGTCACGTCTTTGGTAAGGTGCTGCGTGGATCAATCTGGATCCTCCCTTTTCCTTGGGAGTTGTAAAGTCTCTACATCGTAGCCATTGGATCTTAGCCGTTTTTGCTCCATAATTTACAATGATGATACGTGTCGACTTCCATCTTGTCAGATAGTTTCTATTTTGGTTTTTCAAAATTTAAATTCTCATATCCTTCTCGTATATCCTTGTATTTCATTTAGCATCATTCTTCCGATATTTTTGCGATTTCTTAAAATCTTTCTCTCCTTTGTCCTCTTTTTTGCCAAGCCCTAATTCATGAGTTCTTTAACTGGTGGAAGATGTCTGGTGAAGGTACTCTCCCCTCGCCTGATGTTCAAGAGGTGAACACTTCTGACAGCACACCGGTATATCGCAGGGTGCCGCTTCGTAGTTTTAATTGCCTCCGTAGGATGTCGCGTCCTAACTTGAGGGATTTGTCTACTTCTTCCTCCTCTGGTGGCAACCCGACTTCCATTCCCTCTCCTAGCAGGCAATCTGTCCCTACTGTGCTGTCCGTAGGCGCTGGTAGTGCGGCGGTATTCATTGACATGGATTTAGGCGTTGTGCTCCCTCTGAACGTGGAGGGTTATCTTTTTGGTCATCGGGATATCGATGACTTGGGGGCCACACTTCGAGGGATGACCCAGCGGCTTGATTGGGTGCTAGCCTCTAGGTTATCCCCAGGGCGCTTGGAGGAACTCCACCGGTGGTATGGTAATCCTAATGTCGTCTTGGAGCTTCCTTTGGACGGTGTTCCCCTCTCTGATCCCCCTCCAGGTTACACTGCATTTTACTACTCTCTCTTTCTTGTCGGTTTGCATCTTCCAATTCCCCCTGTTATTAGTTTGCTATTGCAGAGGTGGGACATAGCTATAGGCCAGCTACTGCCCTCCTCTTGGTTGCGTCTAATATCCACTATGTCACTGTTTTATATATTGGGCCCACCATACAAGATCCGTTCGAACTAGAGTTCCTCTTTTTTTATGCTCTATCTGGTCGTTCTGGTAGTTTTTACCATTTGCTTCCCCACGATAACCATCATTTTGTGGGGGCTTCTGATGTTATTGGCCGAAGCTGGGAACAGGTCTGGTTCTGGTTAGGTGGTGATTATCGTACCTGTATCAATGGTGTTTCCGTGACTTTTCCTGTCTGATTTCTTCTGTTGGATAAGTGCATGATTCTTCTCTGTCTTCCGAGTTCTAGATGGTCTCTGATGTTCCTTTCTGACATTTGTGTCATGCAGGTCCCCCTCGTCGTCCCCTTGAGTGGCTGAGCGATGGTTTTCGGTGTGTGTACGAGATTTTATCTCGCGGAGGGAATACTTATCGTGTCTCTCCATTGCTTTCGAGCCCATCCTAGTTTCGGCTGGGTTATCTACTTCTGGCCGTAGCGCAACCACCAGTACTCCCTTTTCTTGGTCCATTCCTGTTCCCTTTATTTTATGTCTGATCTTTCTCTCTTGTTCTACAGGTGAGCTCCAGAGTGCCCTGTCTCTGGTGGGATCGACTGATTCTGTGATTGGTTTGTTGATGAGTGATGTTTTCACCTAGATATGATAAGGAAGACGTAGGAAAAAGCAGATCTCAATTCGGAGTTAAAACGAGAAAGAACGAGCCAAAACAGTGAAGCAGACAGCACAACACGGCTAGCCGAGTCCAGCAGCACGACCCATGCCGAGTGTAGAACATGGGATGTGTACTAAACACGGCCCTGTCCAGAAGGCCGTGTAAGAGCACCAGAAGACACAACACGGCCACCCCTGTGCCGAGTGCTGAACACGAGCCGTGCCGGAGTCAGAAACACGAGCCGTGTTGCAACACACGAACCGTGTTGTTGCAAAAACTGTGAAAAAAATCAGAATCCTTCTAGAAACTTCCCAAGGGGTATAAATACCCCTTTATTCAACAATTGAGAGAAGATCCGAAATTCCAGCCTCCCCACACACATCACACACCATTTCCTCCATTCTTCACCATCATCTTCATCCACCCATCTACACTTGATCCCCTCCATCAAATCCACCATCCAAGTGATCAAGGAAGCAAGGGAGAGTGAGATCACAAGAAGAAGAAGGAGATCTCCATTAAAGCACTTCAAAGGGGGAATCTAATTCTAATTTTTGTGCATTTCTTTATAGATTGATCATGTTTTGTAAGGATCTTAATGTCTATGTTAATTTTCTTATGGATATGAGAGGCTAATCTCCTTTGTGAGATTAGCTCCATGATTGGTGTTGGATAATTTAGTTTTTATGCAAATTAATTTTAATCTTGAATGGGCTTTGTGTTATTTCTATCATTGATTGTTGATTGCTTGATGTATATGATGATTTGTGTGATTAATTGTCATGGGCATGTGATTAGATTGAGAAATCAATTATGTGTTTAGGATAGTTCATTGAATCATTTCATCATACACTTCATGTGCATTAATTTAGAATGAGATAGAGATATCCTTCTAGATTTAGAACCCTTTGATAGAACATTTGATTAGCTTAATCGAGAGGTTGGTTGATTAAATGAGGAGACCCAAACAATTAGTGAATTCATAGTACCTTAAAAGGGAATATTGCTTATGATTTAGTACCTAATTAGGGAACTCATAGAGTAATTAGTACCTAGTGGGAGGTGTTTGCTATTGTCTTGATCCTATGTGCGTTTGGGAGTCTTGTTGAGGGCCTACATTCTATCCATCTCGAGAGAGAGTTTAGGTGGAATTAGTGATCGCTTCTATACCTTGTCCATGAGAGATTAGAATTAATTGCATGATTACTTAATTATCTATGCCATGATTGTTGTTAATCTCATCCTTGCATCATTTGGAACCCCTTTTATCTTTGCATTCATTTTATCTTTATTTCTTGCTTTAGCATAATTGCGTTTATTTGCATCTTATCCTCTCTTCCGTCGTCCTTATAAAATCACGATAAACTTGAGATCGCTTAAACTCTAGTACATTCCTCCCTGTGGTTCGATAATTTCTTTAATTGGTCATGCCCACTAAACTATGACTAATCAAATGGCGCCGTTGCCGGGGAGGTAACGGTCGCTAGTAGTTTGACGAAGGATTGTTTAGAGTGGTCTTAATAAGGACATTTTTTTTTATTTTTGCATCTTATATTTGCTTTGGAAAATTTTGTTCTAATTTTTCTTTCTTTTATAGGTGCATACCTTGAGAAGGAAGAAGAAGGAGAGCAACCCAAAAAATATGAGCTACATGGATATTCTTCGAGATATGGTGAATAGAAGTGTTCATTCCGCTATGAACACACAAGGAAATTTTCAAGGATTTCAAATGCCAAATTGGGAGCCTAATTTGCAACCGGATTTTGGAGTACAAAATATGCAATTCCAACAACAAAGTTATAAGAATTTTGGAGTTCCTCATCAAATGCATCATCAAGTATACCCTCAAGGTGTGGAAGATGGTTTTCAAGGAAATTTTTCTAGAAATCAAGATGGAAATCAACCACAACTATGGGGAGATTTTCAAGACTCCAACACCTCTTATTCCGCCCAACTTGACTATAGAGAGAAGCTTAGAGATGAGTTGATCGAAAAGATTATGGAGCACATGGAGAAGGATAGTAAGTCTAATCAAGCGTGGATTGATAGAAACGGAAACTTGTGTGAAATGATGATGAATACAATGGAAGCATTCAATGTTAAGTTGGATTCATTGGAGCACCAAGTAAGTCAAATAGTGTCCACCGTGGAGAAACTTCAAGAAGAGAACAACAAGCCTTCTACCTCCGGAACAAAAAGTGAATGCATGGTCATTAAGGATCGGAATGAGACTAGTTTGGGGGTTGATGAGGTTATGAAGGAAAAGAGAGAAAGGGTGCCCAAGTGGGTGAAAGCTAAAGAGTTGAAAGAAGAGTTGAAGGGGGAATTCGATAGATTAATCGAGTCTCTTGAAGAAATGATAGAGAAAGTCAAGATTCAAAACAATGATGAGATTTATGCCCTTATGGAAGAAAAGAAACCTCTGGAAACTAAGATCCGAAATTCCAGCCTCCCCACACACATCACACACCATTTCCTCCATTCTTTACCATCATCTTCATCCACCCATCTACACTTGATCCCCTCCATCAAATCCACCATCCAAGTGATCAAGGAAGCAATGGAGAGTGAGATCACAAGAAGAAGAAGGAGATCTCCGTTGAAGCACTTCAAAGGGGGAATCTAATTCTAATTTTTGTACATTTCTTTATAGATTGATCATGTTTTGTAAGGATCTTAATGTCTATGTTAATTTTCTTATGGATATGAGAGGCTAATCTCCTTTGTGAGATTAGCTCCATGATTGGTGTTGGATAATTTAGTTTTTATGCAAATTAATTTTAATCTTGAATGGACTTTGTGTTATTTCTATCATTGATTGTTGATTGCTTGATGTATATGATGATTTGTATGATTAATTGTCATGGGCATGTGATTGGATTGAGAAATCAATTATGTGTTTAGGATAATTCATTGAATCATTTCATCATACACTTCATGTGCATTAATTTAGAATGAGAGAGATATCCTTCTAGATTTAGAACCCTTTGATAGAACATTTGATTAGCTTAATCGAGAGGTTGGTTGATTAAATGAGGAGACCCAAACAATTAGTGAATTCATAGTACCTTAAAAGGGAATATTGCTTATGATTTAATACCTAATTAGGGAACTCATAGAGTAATTAGTACCTAGTGGGAGGTGTTTGCTATTGTCTCGATCCTATGTGCGTTTGGGAGTCTTGTTGAGGGCCTACATCCTATCCATCTCGAGAGAGAGTTTAGGTGGAATTAGTGATCGCTTCTATACCTTGTCCATGAGAGATTAGAATTAATTGCATGATTACTTAATTATCTATGCCATGATTGTTGTTAATCTCATCCTTGCATCATTTGGAACCCCTTTTATCTTTGCATTCATTTTATCTTTATTTCTTGCTTTAGCATAATTGCGTTTATTTGCATCTTATCCTCTCTTCCGTCGTCCTTATAAAATCACGATAAACTTGAGATCGCTTAAACTCTAGTACCTTCCTCCCTGTGGTTCGATAATTTATTTAATTGGTCATGCCCACTAAACTATGGCTAATCAAATGGCGCTGTTGCCGGAGAGGTAACGGTCGCTAGTAGTTTGACGAAGGATTGTTTAGAGTGGTCTTAATAAGGACATTTTTTTTTTATTTTTGCATCTTATATTTGCTTTGGAAAATTTTGTTCTAATTTTTCTTTCTTTTATAGGTGCATACCTTGAGAAGGAAGAAGAAGGAGAGCAACCCCAAAAATATGAGCTACATGGATATTATTCGAGATATGGTGAATAGAAGTGTTCATTCCGCTATGAACACACAAGGAAATTTTCAAGGATTTCAAATGCCAAATTGGGAGCCTAATTTGCAACCGGATTTTGGAGTACAAAATATGCAATTCCAACAACAAGGTTATGAGAATTTTGGAGTTCCTCATCAAATGCATCATCAAGTATACCCTCAAGGTGTGGAAGATGATTTTCAAGGAAAATTTTCTAGAAATCAAGATGGAAACCAACCACAACTATGGGGAGATTTTCAAGACTCCAACACCTCTTATTCCGCCCAACTTGACTATAGAGAGAAGCTTAGAGATGAGTTGATCGAAAAGATTATGGAGCACATGGAGAAGGATAGTAAGTCTAATCAAGCGTGGATTGATAGAAACGGAAACTTGTGTGAAATGATGATGAATACAATGGAAGCATTCAATGTTAAGTTGGATTCATTGGAGCACCAAGTAAGTCAAATAGTGTCCACAGTGGAGAAACTTCAAGAAGAGAATAACAAGCCTTCTACCTCCGGAACAAAAAGTGAATGCATGGTCATTAAGGATCGGAATGAGACTAGTTTGGGGGTTGATGAGGTTATGAAGGAAAAGAGAGAAAGGGTGCCCAAGTGGGTGAAAGCTAAAGAGTTGAAAGAAGAGTTGAAGGGGGAATTCGATAGATTAGTCGAGTCTCTTGAAGAAATGATAGAGAAAGTCAAGATTCAAACTATGATGAGATTTATGCCCTTATGGAAGAAAAGAAACCTCTGGAAACTAAGATCCGAAATTCCAGCCTCCCCACACACATCACACACCATTTCCTCCATTCTTTACCATCATCTTCATCCACCCATCTACACTTGATCCCCTCCATCAAATCCACCATCCAAGTGATCAAGGAAGCAAGGGAGAGTGAGATCACAAGAAGAAGAAGGAGATCTCCGTTGAAGCACTTCAAAGGGGGAATCTAATTCTAATTTTTGTGCATTTCTTTATAGATTGATCATGTTTTGTAAGGATCTTAATGTCTATGTTAATTTTCTTATGGATATGAGAGGCTAATCTCCTTTGTGAGATTAGCTCCATGATTGGTGTTGGATAATTTAGTTTTTATGCAAATTGATTTTAATCTTGAATGGACTTTGTGTTATTTCTATCATTGATTGTTGATTGCTTGATGTATATGATGATTTGTATGATTAATTGTCATGGGCATGTGATTAGATTGAGAAATCAATTATGTGTTTAGGATAGTTCATTGAATCATTTCATCATACACTTCATGTGCATTAATTTAGAATGAGATAGAGATATCCTTCTAGATTTAGAACCCTTTGATAGAACATTTGATTAGCTTAATCGAGAGGTTGGTTGATTAAATGAAGAGACCCAAACAATTAGTGAATTCATAGTACCTTAAAAGGGAATATTGCTTATGATTTAGTACCTAATTAGGGAACTCATAGAGTAATTAGTACCTAGTGGGAGGTGTTTGCTATTGTCTCGATCCTATGTACGTTTGGGAGTCTTGTTGAGGGCCTACATCCTATCCATCTCGAGAGAGAGTTTAGGTGGAATTAGTGATCGCTTCTATACCTTGTCCATGAGAGATTAGAATTAATTGCATGATTACTTAATTATCTATGCCATGATTGTTGTTAATCTCATTCTTGCATCATTTGGAACCCCTTTTATCTTTGCATTCATTTTATCTTTATTTCTTGCTTTAGCATAATTGCGTTTATTTGCATCTTATCCTCTCTTCCGTCGTCCTTATAAAATCATGATAAACTTGAGATCGCTTAAACTCTAGTACCTTCCTCCCTGTGGTTCGATAATTTCTTTAATTGGTCATGCCCACTAAACTATGGCTAATCAATGGCGCCGTTGTCGGGGAGGTAACGGTCGCTAGTAGTTTGACGAATGATTGTTTAGAGTGGTCTTAATAAGGATATTTTTTTTTATTTTTGCATCTTATATTTGCTTTGGAAAATTTTGTTCTAATTTTTCTTTCTTTTATAGGTGCATACCTTGAGAAGGAAGAAGAAGGAGAGCAACCCCAAAAATATGAGCTACATGGATATTCTTCGAGATATGGTGAATAGAAGTGTTCATTCCGCTATGAACACACAAGGAAATTTTCAAGGATTTCAAATGCCAAATTGGGAGCCTAATTTGCAACCGGATTTTGGAGTACAAAATATGCAATTCCAACAACAAGGTTATGAGAATTTTGGAGTTACTCATCAAATGCATCATCAAGTATACCCTCAAGGTGTGGAATATGGTTTTCAAGGAAATTTTTCTAGAAATCAAGATGGAAATCAACCACAACTATAGGGAGATTTTCAAGACTCCAACACCTCTTATTCCGCCCAACTTGACTATAGAGAGAAGCTTAGAGATGAGTTGATCGAAAAGATTATGGAGCGCATAGAGAAGGATAGTAAGTCTAATCAAGCGTGGATTGATAGAATCGGAAACTTGTGTGAAATGATGATGAATACAATAAAAGCATTCAATGTTAAGTTGGATTCATTGGAGCACCAAGTAAGTAAAATCGTGTCCACCGTGGAGAAACTTCAAGAAGAGAACAACAAGCCTTCTACCTCCGGAACGAAAAGTGAATGCATGGTCATTAAGGATCGGAACGAGACTAGTTTGGGGGTTGATGAGGTTATGAAGGAAAAGAGAGAAAGGGTGCCCAAGTGGGTGAAAGATAAAGAGTTGAAAGAAGAGTTGAAGGGGGAATTCGATAGATTTGTCGAGTCTCTTGAAGAAATGGTAGAGAAAGTCAAGATTCAAAACCATGATGAGATTTATGCCCTTATGGAAGAAAAGAAACCTCTAGAAACTAAGATCCGAAATTCCAGCCTCCCCACACACATCACACACCATTTCCTCCATTCTTCACCATCATCTTCATCCACCCATCTACACTTGATCCCCTCCATCAAATCCACCATCCAAGTGATCAAGGAAGCAAGGGAGAGTGAGATCACAAGAAGAAGAAGGAGATCTCCATTGAAGCACTTCAAAGGGGGAATCTAATTCTAATTTTTGTGCATTTCTTTATAGATTGATCATGTTTTGTAAGGATCTTAATGTCTATGTTAATTTTCTTATGGATATGAGAGGCTAATCTCCTTTGTGAGATTAGCTCCATGATTGGTGTTGGATAATTTAGTTTTTATGCAAATTGATTTTAATCTTGAATGGGCTTTGTGTTATTTCTATCATTGATTGTTGATTGCTTGATGTATATGATGATTTGTGTGATTAATTGTCATGGACATGTAATTAGATTGAGAAATCAATTATGTGTTTAGGATAGTTCATTGAATCATTTCATCATACACTTCATGTGCATTAATTTAGAATGAGATACATTAATTTAGAATGAAATAGAGATATCCTTCTAGATTTAGAACCCTTTGATAGAACATTTGATTAGCTTAATCGAGAGGTTGGTTGATTAAATGAGGAGACCCAAACAATTAGTGAATTCATAGTACCTTAAAAGGGAATATTGCTTATGATTTAGTACCTAATTAGGGAACTCATAGAGTAATTAGTACCTAGTGGGAGGTGTTTGCTATTGTCTCGATCCTATGTACGTTTGGGAGTCTTGTTGAGGGCCTACATCCTATCCATCTCGAGAGAGAGTTTAGGTGGAATTAGTGATCGCTTCTATACCTTGTCCATGAGAGATTAGAATTAATTGCATGATTACTTAATTATCTATGTCATGATTGTTGTTAATCTCATCCTCGCAACATTTGGAACCCCTTTTATCTTTGCATTCATTTTATCTTTGTTTCTTGCTTTAGCATAATTGCATTTATTTGCATCTTATCATCTCTTCCGTCGTCCTTATAAAATCACGATAAACTTGAGATCGCTTAAACTCTAGTACATTCCTCCCTGTGGTTCGATAATTTCTTAAATTGGTCATGCCCACTAAACTATGGCTAATCAAATAGCGCCGTTGCCGGGGAGGTAACGGTCCCTAGTAGTTTGACGAAGGATTGTTTAGAGTGGTCTTAATAAGGACATTTTTTTTTATTTTTGCATCTTATATTTGCTTTGGAAATTTTGTTCTAATTTTTCTTTCTTTTATAGGTGCATACCTTGAGAAGGAAGAAGAAGGAGAGCAACCCCAAAAATATGAGCTACATGGATATTCTTCGAGATATGGTGAATAGAAGTGTTCATTCCGCAATGAACACACAAGGAAATTTTCAAGGATTTCAAATGCCAAATTAGGAGCCTAATTTGCAACCGGATTTTGGAGTACAAAATATGCAATTCCAACCACAAGGTTATGAGAATTTTGGAGTTCCTCATCAAATGCATCATCAAGTATACCCTCAAGGTGTGGAAGATGATTTTCAAGGAAATTTTTCTAGAAATCAAGATGGAAATCAACCACAACTATGGGGAGATTTTCAAGACTCCAACACCTCTTATTCCGCCCAACTTGACTATAGAGAGAAGCTTAGAGATGAGTTGATCGAAAAGATTATGGAGCGCATGGAGAAGGATAGTAAGTCTAATCAAGCGTGGATTGATAGAATCGGAAACTTGTGTGAAATGATGATGAATACAATGGAAGCATTCAATGTTAAGTTGGATTCATTGGAGCACCAAGTAAGTCAAATAGTGTCCACCATGGAGAAACTTCAAGAAGAGAACAACAAGCCTTCTACCTCCGGAACGAAAAGTGAATGCATGGTCATTAAGGATCGGAACGAGACTAGTTTTGGGGTTGATGAGGTTATGAAGGAAAAGAGAGAAAGGGTGCCCAAGTGGGTGAAAGCTAAAGAGTTGAAAGAAGAGTTGAAGGGGGAATTTGATAGATTTGTCGAGTCTCTTGAAGAAATGGCAGAGAAAGTCAAGATTCAAAACAATGATGAGATTTATGCCCTTATGGAAGAAAAGAAACCTCTGGAAACTAAGATCCGAAATTCCAGCCTCTCCACACACATCACACACCATTTCCTCCATTCTTCACCATCATCTTCATCCACCCATCTACACTTGATCCACTCCATCAAATCCACCATCCAAGTGATCAAGGAAGCAAGGGAGAGTGAGATCACAAGAAGAAGAAGGAGATCTCCATTGAAGCACTTCAAAGGGGGAATCTAATTCTAATTTTTGTGCATTTATTTATAGATTGATCATGTTTTGTAAGGATCTTAATGTCTATGTTAATTTTCTTATGGATATGAGAGGCTAATCTCCTTTGTGAGATTAGCTCCATGATTGGTGTTGGATAATTTAGTTTTTATGCAAATTGATTTTAATCTTGAATGGGCTTTGTGTTATTTCTATCATTGATTGTTGATTGCTTGATGTATATGATGATTTGTGTGATTAATTGTCATGGGCATGTGATTAGATTGAGAAATCAATTATGTGTTTAGGATAGTTCATTGAATCATTTCATCATACACTTCATGTGCATTAATTTAGAATGAGATAGAGATATCCTTCTAGATTTAGAACCTTTTGATAGAACATTTGATTAGCTTAATCGAGAGGTTGGTTGATTAAATGAGGAGACCCAAACAATTAGTGAATTCATAGTACCTTAAAAGGGAATATTGCTTATGATTTAGTACCTAATTAGGGAACTCATTGAGAAATTAGTACCTAGTGGGAGGTGTTTGCTATTGTCTCGATCCTATGTGCGTTTGGGAGTCTTGTTGAGGGCCTACATCCTATCCATCTCGAGAGAGAGTTTAGGTGGAATTAGTGATCGCTTCTATACCTTGTCCATGAGAGATTAGAATTAATTGCATGATTACTTAATTATCTATGCCATGATTGTTGTTAATCTCATCCTTGCATCATTTGGAACCCCTTTTATCTTTGCATTCATTTTATCTTTATTTCTTGCTTTAGCATAATTGCGTTTATTTGCATCTTATCCTCTCTTCCGTCGTCCTTATAAAATCACGATAAACTTGAGATCGCTTAAACTCTAGTACCTTCCTCCCTGTGGTTCGATAATTTCTTTAATTGGTCATGCCCACTAAACTATGGCTAATCAAATGGCGCCGTTGCCGGGGAGGTAACGGTCGCTAGTAGTTTGACGAAGGATTGTTTAGAGTGGTCTTAATAAGGACATTTTTTTTTTTATTTTTGCATCTTATATTTGCTTTGGAAATTTTGTTCTAATTTTTCTTTCTTTTATAGGTGCATACCTTGAGAAGGAAGAAGAAGGAGAGCAACCCCAAAAATATGAGCTACATGGATATTCTTCGAGATATGGTGAATAGAAGTGTTCATTCCGCTATGAACACACAAGGAAATTTTCAAGGATTTCAAATGCCAAATTGGGAGCCTAATTTGCAACCGGATTTTGGAGTACAAAATATGCAATTCCAACCACAAGGTTATGAGAATTTTGGAGTTCCTCATCAAATGCATCATCAAGTATACCCTCAAGGTGTGGAAGATGATTTTCAAGGAAATTTTTCTAGAAATCAAGATGGAAATCAACCACAACTATGGGGAGATTTTCAAGACTCCAACACCTCTTATTCCGCCCAACTTGACTATAGAGAGAAGCTTAGAGATGAGTTGATCGAAAAGATTATGGAGCGCATGGAGAAGGATAGTAAGTCTAATCAAGCGTGGATTGATAGAATCGGAAACTTGTGTGAAATGATGATGAATACAATGGAAGCATTCAATGTTAAGTTGGATTCATTGGAGCACCAAGTAAGTCAAATAGTGTCCACCATGGAGAAACTTCAAGAAGAGAACAACAAGCCTTCTACCTCCGGAACGAAAAGTGAATGCATGGTCATTAAGGATCGGAACGAGACTAGTTTTGGGGTTGATGAGGTTATGAAGGAAAAGAGAGAAAGGGTGCCCAAGTGGGTGAAAGCTAAAGAGTTGAAGGGGGAATTCGATAGATTTGTCGAGTCTCTTGAAGAAATGGCAGAGAAAGTCAAGATTCAAAACAATGATGAGATTTATGCCCTTATGGAAGAAAAGAAACCTCTGGAAACTAAGATCCGAAATTCCAGACTCTCCACACACATCACACACCATTTCCTCCATTCTTCACCATCATCTTCATCCACCCATCTACACTTGATCCCCTCCATCAAATCCACCATCCAAGTGATCAAGGAAGCAAGGGAGAGTGAGATCACAAGAAGAAGAAGGAGATCTCCATTGAAGCACTTCAAAGGGGGAATCTAATTCTAATTTTTGTGCATTTCTTTATAGATTGATCATGTTTTGTAAGGATCTTAATGTCTATGTTAATTTTCTTATGGATATGAGAGGCTAATCTCCTTTGTGAGATTAGCTCCATGATTGGTGTTGGATAATTTAGTTTTTATGCAAATTGATTTTAATCTTGAATGGGCTTTGTGTTATTTCTATCATTGATTGTTGATTGCTTGATGTATATGATGATTTGTGTGATTAATTGTCATGGGCATGTGATTAGATTGAGAAATCAATTATGTGTTTAGGATAGTTCATTGAATCATTTCATCATACACTTCATGTGCATTAATTTAGAATGAGATAGAGATATCCTTCTAGATTTAGAACCCTTTGATAGAACATTTGATTAGCTTAATCGAGAGGTTGGTTGATTAAATGAGGAGACCCAAACAATTAGTGAATTTATAGTACCTTAAAAGGGAATATTGCTTATGATTTAGTACCTAATTAGGGAACTCATTGAGCAATTAGTACCTAGTGGGAGGTGTTTGCTATTGTCTCGATCCTATGTGCGTTTGGGAGTCTTGTTGAGGGCCTACATCCTATCCATCTCGAGAGAGAGTTTAGGTGGAATTAGTGATCGCTTCTATACCTTGTCCATGAGAGATTAGAATTAATTGCATGATTACTTAATTATCTATGCCATGATTGTTGTTAATCTCATCCTTGTATCATTTGGAACCCCTTTTATCTTTGCATTCATTTTATCTTTATTTCTTGCTTTAGCATAATTGCGTTTATTTGCATCTTATCCTCTCTTCCGTCGTCCTTATAAAATCACGATAAACTTGAGATCGCTTAAACTCTAGTACCTTCCTCCCTGTGGTTCGATAATTTCTTTAATTGGTCATGCCCACTAAACTATGGCTAATCAAATGGCGCCGTTGCCGGGGAGGTAACGGTCGCTAGTAGTTTGACGAAGGATTGTTTAGAGTGGTCTTAATAAGGACATTTTTTTTTATTTTTGCATCTTATATTTGCTTTGGAAATTTTGTTCTAATTTTTCTTTCTTTTATAGGTGCATACCTTGAGAAGGAAGAAGAAGGAGAGCAACCCCAAAAATATGAGCTACATGGATATTCTTCGAGATATGGTGAATAGAAGTGTTCATTCCGCTATGAACACACAAGGAAATTTTCAAGGATTTCAAATGCCAAATTGGGAGCCTAATTTGCAACCGGATTTTGGAGTACAAAATATGCAATTCCAACCACAAGGTTATGAGAATTTTGGAGTTCCTCATCAAATGCATCATCAAGTATACCCTCAAGGTGTGGAAGATGATTTTCAAGGAAATTTTTCTAGAAATCAAGATGGAAATCAACCACAACTATGGGGAGATTTTCAAGACTCCAACACCTCTTATTCCGCCCAACTTGACTATAGAGAGAAGCTTAGAGATGAGTTGATCGAAAAGATTATGGTGCGCATGGAGAAGGATAGTAAGTCTAATCAAGCGTGGATTGATAGAATCGGAAACTTGTGTGAAATGATGATGAATACAATGGAAGCATTCAATGTTAAGTTGGATTCATTGGAGCACCAAGTAAGTCAAATAGTGTCCACCGTGGAGAAACTTCAAGAAGAGAACAACAAGCCTTCTACATCCGGAACGAAAAGTGAATGCATGGTCATTAAGGATCGGAACGAGACTAGTTTGTGGGTTGATGAGGTTATGAAGGAAAAGAGAGAAAGGGTGCCCAAGTGGGTGAAAGCTAAAGAGTTGGAAGAAGAGTTGAAGGGGGAATTCGATAGATTTGTCGAGTCTCTTGAAGAAATGGTAGAGAAAGTCAAGATTCAAAACCATGATGAGATTTATGCCCTTATGGAAGAAAAAAAACCTCTAGAGACTAAGATTCGAAATTCCAGCCTCCCCACACACATCACACACCATTTCTTCCATTCTTCACCATCATCTTCATCCACCCATCTACACTTGATCCCCTCCATCAAATCCACCATCCAAGTGATCAAGGAAGCAAGGGAGAGTGAAATCACAAGAAGAAGAAGGAGATCTCCATTAAAGCACTTCAAAAGGGGAATCTAATTCTAATTTTTGTGCATTTCTTTATAGATTGATCATGTTTTGTAAGGATCTTAATGTCTATGTTAATTTTCTTATGGATATGAGAGGCTAATCTCCTTTGTGAGATTAGCTCCATGATTGGTGTTGGATAATTTAGTTTTTATGTAAATTGATTTTAATCTTGAATGGGCTTTGTGTTATTTCTATCATTGATTGTTGATTGCTTGATGTATATGATGATTTGTGTGATTAATTGTCATGGGCATGTGATTAGATTGAGAAATCAATTATGTGTTTAGGATAGTTCATTGAATCATTTCATCATACACTTCATGTGCATTAATTTAGAATGAGATAGAGATATCCTTCTAGATTTAGAACCCTTTGATAGAACATTTGATTAGCTTAATCGAGAGGTTGGTTGATTAAATGAGGAGACCCAAACAATTAGTGAATTTATAGTACCTTAAAAGGGAATATTGCTTATGATTTAGTACCTAATTAGGGAACTCATTGAGCAATTAGTACCTAGTGGGAGGTGTTTGCTATTGTCTCGATCCTATGTGCGTTTGGGAGTCTTGTTGAGGGCCTACATCCTATCCATCTCGAGAGAGAGTTTAGGTGGAATTAGTGATCGCTTCTATACCTTGTCCATGAGAGATTAGAATTAATTGCATGATTACTTAATTATCTATGCCATGATTGTTGTTAATCTCATCCTTGCATCATTTGGAACCCCTTTTATCTTTGCATTCATTTTATCTTTATTTCTTGCTTTAGCATAATTGCGTTTATTTGCATCTTATCCTCTCTTCCGTCGTCCTTATAAAATCACGATAAACTTGAGATCGCTTAAACTCTAGTACCTTCCTCCCTGTGGTTCGATAATTTCTTTAATTGGTCATGCCCACTAAACTATGGCTAATCAAATGGCGCCGTTGCCGGGGAGGTAACGGTCGCTAGTAGTTTGACGAAGGATTGTTTAGAGTGGTCTTAATAAGGACATTTTTTTTTATTTTTGCATCTTATATTTGCTTTGGAAATTTTGTTCTAATTTTTCTTTCTTTTATAGGTGCATACCTTGAGAAGGAAGAAGAAGGAGAGCAACCCCAAAAATATGAGCTACATGGATATTCTTCGAGATATGGTGAATAGAAGTGTTCATTCCGCTATGAACACACAAGGAAATTTTCAAGGATTTCAAATGCCAAATTGGGAGCCTAATTTGCAACCGGATTTTGGAGTACAAAATATGCAATTCCAACCACAAGGTTATGAGAATTTTGGAGTTCCTCATCAAATGCATCATCAAGTATACCCTCAAGGTGTGGAAGATGATTTTCAAGGAAATTTTTCTAGAAATCAAGATGGAAATCAACCACAACTATGGGGAGATTTTCAAGACTCCAACACCTCTTATTCCGCCCAACTTGACTATAGAGAGAAGCTTAGAGATGAGTTGATCGAAAAGATTATGGTGCGCATGGAGAAGGATAGTAAGTCTAATCAAGCGTGGATTGATAGAATCGGAAACTTGTGTGAAATGATGATGAATACAATGGAAGCATTCAATGTTAAGTTGGATTCATTGGAGCACCAAGTAAGTCAAATAGTGTCCACCGTGGAGAAACTTCAAGAAGAGAACAACAAGCCTTCTACCTCCGGAACGAAAAGTGAATGCATGGTCATTAAGGATCGGAACGAGACTAGTTTGTGGGTTGATGAGGTTATGAAGGAAAAGAGAGAAAGGGTGCCCAAGTGGGTGAAAGCTAAAGAGTTGGAAGAAGAGTTGAAGGGGGAATTCGATAGATTTGTCGAGTCTCTTGAAGAAATGGTAGAGAAAGTCAAGATTCAAAACCATGATGAGATTTATGCCCTTATGGAAGAAAAAAAACCTCTAGAAACTAAGATTCGAAATTCCAGCCTCCCCACACACATCACATACCATTTCTTCCATTCTTCACCATCATCTTCATCCACCCATCTACACTTGATCCCCTCCATCAAATCCACCATCCAAGTGATCAAGGAAGCAAGGGAGAGTGAAATCACAAGAAGAAGAAGGAGATCTCCGTTGAAGCACTTCAAAAGGGGAATCTAATTCTAATTTTTGTGCATTTCTTTATAGATTGATCATGTTTTGTAAGGATCTTAATGTCTATGTTAATTTTCTTATGGATATGAGAGGCTAATCTCCTTTGTGAGATTAGCTCCATGATTGGTGTTGGATAATTTAGTTTTTATGTAAATTGATTTTAATCTTGAATGGGCTTTGTGTTATTTCTATCATTGATTGTTGATTGCTTGATGTATATGATGATTTGTGTGATTAATTGTCATGGGCATGTGATTAGATTGAGAAATCAATTATGTGTTTAGGATAGTTCATTGAATCATTTCATCATACACTTCATGTGCATTAATTTAGAATGAGATAGAGATATCCTTCTAGATTTAGAACCCTTTGATAGAACATTTGATTAGCTTAATCGAGAGGTTGGTTGATTAAATGAGGAGACCCAAACAATTAGTGAATTCATAGTACCTTAAAAGGGAATATTGCTTATGATTTAGTACCTAATTAGGGAACTCATAGAGTAATTAGTACCTAGTGGGAGGTGTTTGCTATTGTCTCGATCCTATGTGTGTTTGGGAGTCTTGTTGAGGGCCTACATCCTATCCATCTCGAGAGAGAGTTTAGGTGGAATTAGTGATCGCTTCTATACCTTGTCCATGAGAGATTAGAATTAATTGCATGATTACTTAATTATCTATGCCATGATTGTTGTTAATCTCATCCTTGCATCATTTGGAACCCCTTTTATCTTTGCATTCACTTTATCTTTATTTCTTGCTTTAGCATAATTGCGTTTATTTGCATCTTATCCTCTCTTCCGTCGTCCTTATAAAATCACGATAAACTTGAGATCGCTTAAACTCTAGTACCTTCCTCCCTGTGGTTCGATAATTTCTTTAATTGGTCATGCCCACTAAACTATGGCTAATCAATGGCGCCGTTGCCGGGGAGGTAACGGTCGCTAGTAGTTTGACGAAGGATTGTTTAGAGTGGTCTTAATAAGGACATTTTTTTTTTATTTTTGCATCTTATATTTGCTTTGGAAAATTTTGTTCTAATTTTTCTTTCTTTTATAGGTGCATACCTTGAGAAGGAAGAAGAAGGAGAGCAACCCCAAAAATATGAGCTACATGGATATTCTTCGAGATATGGTGAATAGAAGTGTTTATTCCGCTATGAACACACAAGGAAATTTTCAAGGATTTCAAATGCCAAATTGGGAGCCTAATTTGCAACCGGATTTTGGAGTACAAAATATGCAATTCCAACAACAAGGTTATGAGAATTTTGGAGTTCCTCATCAAATGCATCATCAAGTATACCCTCAAGGTGTGGAAGATGGTTTTTAAGGAAATTTTTCTAGAAATCAAGATTGAAATCAACCACAACTATGGGGAGATTTTTAGGACTCCAACACCTCTTATTCCGCCCAACTTGACTATAGAGAGAAGCTTAGAGATGAGTTGATCGAAAAGATTATGGAGCGCATGGAGAAGGATAGTAAGTCTAATCAAGCATGGATTGATAGAATCAAAAACTTGTGTGAAATGATGATGAATACAATGGAAGCATTCAATGTTAAGTTGGATTCATTGGAGCACCAAGTAAGTCAAATAGTGTCTACCGTGGAGAAACTTCAAGAAGAGAACAACAAGCCTTCTACCTCTGGAACGAAAAGTGAATGCATGGTCATTAAGGATCGGAACGAGACTAGTTTGGGGGTTGATGAGGTTATGAAGGAAAAGAGAGAAAGGGTGCCCAAGTGGGTGAAAGCTAAAGAGTTGAAAGAAGAGTTGAAGGGGGAATTCGATAGATTTGTCGAGTCTTTTGAAGAAATGGTAGAGAAAGTCAAGATTCAAAACCATGATGAGATTTATGCCCGTATGGAAGAAAAGAAACCTCTGGAAACTAAGATCCGAAATTCCAGCCTCCCCACACACATCACACACCATTTCCTCCATTCTTCACCATCATCTTCATCCACCCATCTACACTTGATCCCCTCCATCAAATCCACCATCCAAGTGATCAAGGAAGCAAGGGAGAGTGAGATCACAAGAAGAAGAAGGAGATCTCCATTGAAGCACTTCAAAGGGGGAATCTAATTCTAATTTTTGTGCATTTCTTTATAGATTGATCATGTTTTGTAAGGATCTTAATGTCTATGTTAATTTTCTTATGGATATGAGAGGCTAATCTCCTTTGTGAGATTAGCTCCATGATTGGTGTTGGATAATTTAGTTTTTATGCAAATTGATTTTAATCTTGAATGGGCTTTGTGTTATTTCTATCATTGATTGTTGATTGCTTGATGTATATGATGATTTGTGTGATTAATTTTCATGGGCATGTGATTAGATTGAGAAATCAATTATGTGTTTAGGATAGTTTATTGAATCATTTCATCATACACTTCATGTGCATTAATTTAGAATGAGATAGAGATATCTTTCTAGATTTAGAACCCTTTGATAGAACATTTGATTAGCTTAATCGAGAGGTTGGTTGATTAAATGAGGAGACCCAAACAATTAGTGAATTCATAGTACCTTAAAAGGGAATATTACTTATGATTTAGTACCTATTTAGGGAACTCATAGAGTAATTAGTACCTAGTGGGAGGTGTTTGCTATTGTCTCGATCCTATGTGCGTTTGGGAGTCTTGTTGAGGGCCTACATCCTATCCATCTCGAGAGAGAGTTTAGGTGGAATTAGTGATCGCTTCTATAACTTGTCCATGAGAGATTAGAATTAATTGCATGATTAGTTAATTATCTATGCCATGATTGTTGTTAATCTCATCCTTGCATCATTTGGAACCCCTTTTATCTTTGCATTCATTTTATCTTTATTTCTTGCTTTAGCATAATTGCGTTTATTTACATCTTATCCTCTCTTCCGTCGTCCTTATAAAATCACGATAAATTTGAGATCGCTTAAACTCTAGTACCTTCCTCCCTGTGGTTCGATAATTTCTTTAATTGATCATGCCCACTAAACTATGGCTAATCAAATGGCGCCGTTGCCGGGGAGGTAACGGTCGCTAGTAGTTTGACGAAGGATTGTTTAGAGTGGTCTTAATAAGGACATTTTTTTTTTATTTTTGCATCTTATATTTGCTTTGGAAAATTTTGTTCTAATTTTTCTTTCTTTTATAGGTGCATACCTTGAGAAGGAAGAAGAAGGAGAGCAACCCCAAAAATATGAGCTACATGTATATTCTTCGAGATATGGTGAATAGAAGTGTTCATTCCGCTATGAACACACAAGGAAATTTTCAAGGATTTCAAATGCCATATTGGGAGCCTAATTTGCAATCGGATTTTGGAGTACAAAATATGCAATTCCAACCACAAGGTTATCAGAATTTTGGAGTTCCTCATCAAATGCATCATCAAGTATACCCTCAAGGTGTGGAAGATGGTTTTCAAGAAAATTTTTCTAGAAATCAAGATGGAAATCAACCACAACTATGGGGAGATTTTCAAGACTCCAACACCTCTTATTCCGCCCAACTTGACTATAGAGAGAAGCTTAGAGATGACTTGATCGAAAAGATTATGGAGCGCATGGAGAAGGATAGTAAGTCTAATCAAGCGTGGATTGATAGAATTGGAAACTTGTGTGAAATGATGATGAATACAATGGAAGCATTCAATGTTAAGTTGGATTCATTGGAGCACCAAGTGAGTCAAATAGTGTCCACCGTGGAGAAACTTCAAGAAGAGAACAACAAGCCTTCTACCTCCGGAACGAAAAGTGAATGCATGGTCATTAAGGATCGGAACGAGACTAGTTTGGGGGTTGATGAGGTTATGAAGGAAAAGAGAGAAAGGGTGCCCAAGTGGGTGAAAGCTAAAGAGTTGAAAGAAGAGTTGAAGGGAGAATTCGATAGATTTGTCGAGTCTCTTGAAGAAATGGTAGAGAAAGTCAAGATTCAAAACCATGATGAGATTTATGCCCTTATGGAAGAAAAGAAATCTCTGGAAACTAAGATCCGAAATTCTAGCCTCCCCACACACATCACACACCATTTCCTCCATTCTTCACCATCATCTTTATCCACCTATCTACACTTGATCCCCTCCATCAAATCCACCATCCAAGTGATCAAGGAAGCAAGGGAGAGTGAGATCACAAGAAGAAGAAGGAGATCTCCATTGAAGCACTTCAAAGGGGGAATCTAATTCTAATTTTTGTGCATTTCTTTATAGATTGATCATGTTTTGTAAGGATCTTAATGTCTATGTTAATTTTCTTATGGATATGAGAGGCTAATCTCCTTTGTGAGATTAGCTCCATGATTGGTGTTGGATAATTTAGTTTTTATGCAAATTGATTTTAATCTTGAATGGGCTTTGTGTTATTTCTATCATTGATTGTTGATTGCTTGATGTATATTATGATTTGTGTGATTAATTGTCATGGGCATGTGTTTAGGATAGTTCATTGAATCATTTCATCATACACTTCATGTGCATTAATTTAGAATGAGATAGAGATATCCTTCTAGATTTAGAACCCTTTGATAGAACATTTGATTAGCTTAATCGAGAGGTTGGTTGATTAAATGAGGAGACCCAAACAATTAGTGAATTCATAGTACCTTAAAAGGGAATATTGCTTATGATTTAGTACCTAATTAGGGAACTCATAGAGTAATTAGTACCTAGTGGGAGGTGTTTGCTATTGTCTCGATCCTATGTGCGTTTGGGAGTCTTGTTGAGGGCCTACATCCTATCCATCTCGAGAGAGAGTTTAGGTGGAATTAGTGATCGCTTCTATACCTTGTCCATGAGAGATTATAATTAATTGCATGATTACTTAATTATCTATGCCATGATTGTTGTTAATCTCATTCTTGCATCATTTGGAACCCCTTTTATCTTTGCATTCATTTTATCTTTATTTCTTGCTTTAGCATAATTGCGTTTATTTGCATCTTATCCTCTCTTCCGTCGTCCTTATAAAATCACGATAAACTTGAGATCGCTTAAACTCTAGTACCTTCCTCCCTGTGGTTCGATAATTTCTTTAATTGGTCATGCCCACTAAACTATGGCTAATCAAATGGCGCCGTTGCCGGGGAGGTAACGGTCGCTAGTAGTTTGACGAAGGATTGTTTAGAGTGGTCTTAATAAGGACATTTTTTTTTTATTTTTGCATCTTATATTTGCTTTGGAAAATTTTGTTCTAATTTTTCTTTCTTTTATAGGTGCATACCTTGAGAAGGAAGAAGAAGGAGAGCAACCCCAAAAATATGAGCTACATGGATATTCTTCGATATATGGTGAATAGAAGTGTTCATTCCGCTATGAACACACAAGGAAATTTTCAAGGATTTCAAATGCCATATTGGGAGCCTAATTTGCAACCGGATTTTGGAGTACAAAATATGCAATTCCAACCACAAGGTTATGAGAATTTTGGAGTTCCTCATCAAATGCATCATCAAGTATACCCTCAAGGTGTGGAAGATGGTTTTCAAGAAAATTTTTCTAGAAATCAAGATGGAAATCAACCACAACTATGGGGAGATTTTCAAGACTCCAACACCTCTTATTCTGCCCAACTTGACTATAGAGAGAAGCTTAGAGATGAGTTGATCGAAAAGATTATGGAGCGCATGGAGAAGGATAGTAAGTCTAATCAAGCGTGGATTGATAGAATTGGAAACTTGTGTGAAATGATGATGAATACAATGGAAGCATTCAATGTTAAGTTGGATTCATTGGAGCACAAAGTAAGTCAAATAGTGTCCACCGTGGAGAAACTTCAAGAAGAGAACAACAAGCCTTCTACCTCCGGAATGAAAAGTGAATGCATGGTCATTAAGGATCGGAACGAGACTAGTTTGGGGGTTGATGAGGTTATGAAGGAAAAGAGAGAAAGGGTGCCCAAGTGGGTGAAAGCTAAAGAGTTGAAAGAAGAGTTGAAGGGGGAATTTGATAGATTTGTCGAGTCTCTTGAAGAAATGGTAGAGAAAGTCAAGATTCAAAACCATGATGAGATTTATGCCCTTATGGAAGAAAAGAAACCTCTGGAAACTAAGATCTGAAATTCCAGCCTCCCCACACACATCACACACCATTTCCTCCATTCTTCACCATCATCTTCATCCACCCATCTACACTTGATCCCCTCCATCAAATCCACCATCCAAGTGATCAAGGAAGCAAGGGAGAGTGAGATCACAAGAAGAAGAAGGAGATCTCCATTGAAGCACTTCAAAGGGGGAATCTAATTCTAATTTTTGTGCATTTCTTTATAGATTGATCATGTTTTGTAAGGATCTTAATGTCTATGTTAATTTTCTTATGGATATGAGAGGCTAATCTCCTTTGTGAGATTAGCTCCATGATTGGTGTTGGATAATTTAGTTTTTATGCAAATTGATTTTAATCTTGAATGGGCTTTGTGTTATTTCTATCATTGATTGTTGATTGCTTGATGTATATGATGATTTGTGTGATTAATTGTCATGGGCATGTGATTAGATTGAGAAATCAATTATGTGTTTAGGATATTTCATTGAATCATTTCATCATACACTTCATGTGCATTAATTTAGAATGAGATAGAGATATCCTTCTAGATTTAGAACCCTTTGATAGAACATTTGATTAGCTTAATCGAGAGGTTGGTTGATTAAATGAGGAGACCCAAACAATTAGTGAATTCATAGTACCTTAAAAGGGAATATTGCTTATGATTTAGTACCTAATTAGGGAACTCATAGAGTAATTAGTACCTAGTGGGAGGTGTTTGCTATTGTCTCGATCCTACGTGCGTTTGGGAGTCTTGTTGAGGGCCTACATCCTATCCATCTCGAAAGAGAGTTTAGGTGGAATTAGTGATCGCTTATATACCTTGTCCATGAGAGATTAGAATTAATTGCATGATTACTTAATTATCTATGCCATGATTGTTGTTAATCTCATTCTTGCATCATTTGGAACCCCTTTTATCTTTGCATTCATTTTATCTTTATTTCTTGCTTTAGCATAATTGCGATTATTTGCATCTTATCCTCTCTTTCGTCGTCCTTATAAAATCACGATAAACTTGAGATCGCTTAAACTCTAGTACCTTCCTCCCTGTGGTTCGATAATTTCTTTAATTGGTCTTGGCCACTAAACTAT
Source organism: Pogostemon cablin (assembly GCA_023678885.1). Classification (NCBI taxonomy): domain Eukaryota; kingdom Viridiplantae; phylum Streptophyta; class Magnoliopsida; order Lamiales; family Lamiaceae; genus Pogostemon; species Pogostemon cablin. The sequence continues at coordinate 10,998,797 of CM042989.1, read as the reverse complement.
GGCTAATCAAATGGCGCCGTTGCCGAGGAGGTAACGGTCGCTAGTAGTTTGTTGAAGGATTGTTTGGAGTGGTCTTAATAAGGACATTTTTTTTTATTTTTGCATCTTATATTTGCTTTGGAAAATTTAGTTCTAATTTTTCTTTCTTTTATAGGTGCATACCTTGAGAAGGAAGAAGAAGGAGAGCAATCCAAAAAATATGAGCTACATGGATATTCTTCGAGATATGGTGAATAGAAGTGTTCATTCCGCTATGAACACACAAGGAAATTTTCAAGGATTTCAAATGCCATATTGGGAGCCTAATTTGCAACCGGATTTTGGAGTACAGAATATGCAATTCCAACCACAAGGTTATGAGAATTTTGGAGTTCCTCATCAAATGCATCATCAAGTATACCCTCAAGGTGTGGAAGATGGTTTTCAAGGAAATTTTTCTAGAAATCAAGATGGAAATCAACCACAACTATGGGGAGATTTTCAAGACTCCAACACCTCTTATTCCGCCCAACTTGACTATAGAGAGAAGCTTAGAGATGAGTTGATCGAAAAGATTATGGAGCGCATGGAGAAGGATAGTAAGTCTAATCAAGCATGGATTGATAGAATCGGAAACTTGTGTGAAATGATGATGAATACAATGGAAGCATTCAATGTTAAGTTGGATTCATTGGAGCACCAAGTAAGTCAAATAGTGTCCACCGTGGAGAAACTTCAAGAAGAGAACAACAAGCCTTCTACCTCCGGAACGAAAAGTGAATGCATGGTCATTAAGGATCGGAACGAGACTAGTTTGGGGGTTGATGAGGTTATGAAGGAAAAGAGAGAAAGGGTGCCCAAGTGAGTGAAAGCTAAAGAGTTGAAAGAAGAGTTGAAGGGGGAATTCGATAGATTTGTCGAGTCTCTTGAAGAAATGGTAGAGAAAGTCAAGATTCAAAACCATGATGAGATTTATGCCCTTATGGAAGAAAAGAAACCTCTGGAAACTAAGATCCGAAATTTCAGCCTCCCCACACACATCACACACCATTTCCTCCATTCTTCACCATCATCTTCATCCACCCATCTACACTTGATCCTCTCCATCAAATCCACCATCCAAGTGATCAAGGAAGCAAGGGAGAGTGAGATCACAAGAAGAAGAAGAAGGAGATCTCCATTGAAGCACTTCAAAGGGGGAATCTAATTCTAATTTTTGTGCATTTCTTTATAGATTGATCATGTTTTGTAAGGATCTTAATGTCTATGTTAATTTTCTTATGGATATGAGAGGCTAATCTCCTTTGTGAGATTAGCTCCATGATTGGTGTTGGATAATTTAGTTTTTATGCAAATTGATTTTAATCTTGAATGGGCTTTGTGTTATTTCTATCATTGATTGTTGATTGCTTGATGTATATGATGATTTGTGTGATTAATTGTAATGGGCATGTGATTAGATTGAGAAATCAATTATGTGTTTAGGATAGTTCATTGAATCATTTCATCATACACTTCGTGTGCATTAATTTAGAATGAGATAGAGATATCCTTCTAAATTTAGAACCCTTTGATAGAACATTTGATTAGCTTAATCGAGAGGTTGGTTGATTAAATGAGGAGACCCAAACAATTAGTGAATTCATAGTACCTTAAAAGGGAATATTGCTTATGATTTAGTACCTAATTAGGGAACTCATAGAGTAATTAGTACCTAGTGGGAGGTGTTTGCTATTGTCTCGATCCTATGTGCGTTTGGGAGTCTTGTTGAGGGCCTACATCCTATCCATCTCGAGAGAGAGTTTAGGTGGAATTAGTGATCGCTTCTATACCTTGTCCATGAGAGATTATAATTAATTGCATGATTACTTAATTATCTATGCCATGATTGTTGTTAATCTCATCCTTGCATCATTTGGAACCCCTTTTATCTTTGCATTCATTTTATCTTTATTTCTTGCTTTAGCATAATTGCGTTTATTTGCATCTTATCCTCTCTTCCGTCGTCCTTAAAAAATCACGATAAACTTGAGATCGCTTAAACTCTAGTACCTTCCTCCCTGTGGTTCGATAATTTCTTTAATTGGTCATGCCCACTAAACTATGGCTAATCAAATGGCGCCGTTGCCGGGGAGGTAACGGTCGCTAGTAGTTTGACGAAGGATTGTTTAGAGTGGTCTTAATAAGGACATTTTTTTTTATTTTTGCATCTTATATTTGCTTTGGAAAATTTTGTTCTAATTTTTATTTCTTTTATAGGTGCATACCTTGAGAAGGAAGAAGAAGGAGAGCAACCCCAAAAATATGAGCTACATGGATATTCTTCGAGATATGGTGAATAGAAGTGTTCATTCCGCTATGAACACACAAGGAAATTTTCAAGGATTTCAAATGCCATATTGGGAGCCTAATTTGCAACCGGATTTTGGAGTACAAAATATGCAATTCCAACCACAAGGTTATGAGAATTTTGGAGTTCCTCATCAAATGCATCATCAAGTATACCCTCAAGGTGTGGAAGATGGTTTTCAAGAAAATTTTTCTAGAAATCAAGATGGAAATCAACCACAACTATGGGGAGATTTTCAAGACTCCAACACCTCTTATTCTGCCCAACTTGACTATAGAGAGAAGCTTAGAGATGAGTTGATCGAAAAGATTATGGAGCGCATGGAGAAGGATAGTAAGTCTAATCAAGCGTGGATTTATAGAATTGGAAACTTGTGTGAAATGATGATGAATACAATGGAAGCATTCAATGTTAAGTTGGATTCATTGGAGCACAAAGTAAGTCAAATAGTGTCCACCGTGGAGAAACTTCAAGAAGAGAACAACAAGCCTTCTACCTCCGGAACGAAAAGTGAATGCATGGTCATTAAGGATCGGAACGAGACTAGTTTGGGGGTTGATGAGGTTATGAAGGAAAAGAGAGAAAGGGTGCCCAAGTGGGTGAAAGCTAAAGAGTTGAAAGAAGAGTTGAAGGGGGAATTTGATAGATTTGTCGAGTCTCTTGAAGAAATGGTAGAGAAAGTCAAGATTCAAAACCATGATGAGATTTATGCCCTTATGGAAGAAAAGAAACCTCTGGAAACTAAGATCCGAAATTCCAGCCTCCCCACACACATCACACACCATTTCCTCCATTCTTCACCATCATCTTCATCCACCCATCTACACTTGATCCCCTCCATCAAATCCACCATCCAAGTGATCAAGGAAGCAAGGGAGAGTGAGATCACAAGAAGAAGAAGGAGATCTCCATTGAAGCACTTCAAAGGGGGAATCTAATTCTAATTTTTGTGCATTTCTTTATAGATTGATCATGTTTTGTAAGGATCTTAATGTCTATGTTAATTTTCTTATGGATATGAGAGGCTAATCTCCTTTGTGAGATTAGCTCCATGATTGGTGTTGGATAATTTAGTTTTTATGCAAATTGATTTTAATCTTGAATGGGCTTTGTGTTATTTCTATCATTGATTGTTGATTGCTTGATGTATATGATGATTTGTGTGATTAATTGTCATGGGCATGTGATTAGATTGAGAAATCAATTATGTGTTTAGGATATTTCATTGAATCATTTCATCATACACTTCATGTGCATTAATTTAGAATGAGATAGAGATATCCTTCTAGATTTAGAACCCTTTGATAGAACATTTGATTAGCTTAATCGAGAGGTTGGTTGATTAAATGAGGAGACCCAAACAATTAGTGAATTCATAGTACCTTAAAAGGGAATATTGCTTATGATTTAGTACCTAATTAGGGAACTCATAGAGTAATTAGTACCTAGTGGGAGGTGTTTGCTATTGTCTCGATCCTACGTGCGTTTGGGAGTCTTGTTGAGGGCCTACATCCTATCCATCTCGAAAGAGAGTTTAGGTGGAATTAGTGATCGCTTCTATACCTTGTCCATGTGAGATTAGAATTAATTGCATGATTACTTAATTATCTATGCCATGATTGTTGTTAATCTCATTCTTGCATCATTTGGAACCCCTTTTATCTTTGCATTCATTTTATCTTTATTTCTTGCTTTAGCATAATTGCGTTTATTTGCATCTTATCCACTCTTTCGTCGTCCTTATAAAATCACGATAAACTTGAGATCACTTAAACTCTAGTACCTTCCTCCCTGTGGTTCGATAATTTCTTTAATTGGTCATGCCCACTAAACTATGGCTAATCAAATGGCGCCATTGCCGGGGAGGTAACGGTCGCTAGTAGTTTGATGAAGGATTGTTTAGAGTGGTCTTAATAAGGACATTTTTTTTTATTTTTGCATCTTATATTTGCTTTGGAAAATTTTGTTCTAATTTTTCTTTCTTTTATAGGTGCATACCTTGAGAAGGAAGAAGAAGGAGAGCAATCCCAAAAATATGAGCTACATGGATATTCTTCGAGATATGGTGAATAGAAGTGTTCATTCCGCTATGAACACACAAGGAAATTTTCAAGGATTTCAAATGCCATATTGGGAGCCTAATTTGCAACCGGATTTTGGAGTACAGAATATCCAATTCAAACCACAAGGTTATGAGAATTTTGGAGTTCCTCATCAAATGCATCATCAAGTATACCCTCAAGGTGTGGAAGATGGTTTTCAAGGAAATTTTTCTAGAAATCAAGATGGAAATCAACCACAACTATGGGGAGATTTTCAAGACTCCAACACCTCTTATTCCGCCCAACTTGACTATAGAGAGAAGCTTAGAGATGAGTTGATCGAAAAGATTATGGAGCGCATGGAGAAGGATAGTAAGTCTAATCAAGCATGGATTGATAGAATCGGAAACTTGTGTGAAATGATGATGAATACAATGGAAGCATTCAATGTTAAGTTGGATTCATTGGAGCACCAAGTAAGTCAAATAGTGTCCACCGTGGAGAAACTTCAAGAAGAGAACAACAAGCCTTCTACCTCCGGAACGAAAAGTGAATGCATGGTCATTAAGGATCGGAACGAGACTAGTTTGGGGGTTGATGAGGTTATGAAGGAAAAGAGAGAAAGGGTGCCCAAGTGGGTGAAAGCTAAAGAGTTGAAAGAAGAGTTGAAGGGGGAATTCGATAGATTTGTCGAGTCTTTTGAAGAAATGGTAGAGAAAGTCAAGATTCAAAACCATGATGAGATTTATACCCGTATGGAAGAAAAGAAACCTCTGGAAACTAAGATCCGAAATTCCAGCCTCCCCACACACATCACACACCATTTCCTCCATTCTTCACCATCATCTTCATCCACCCATCTACACTTGATCCCCTCCATCAAATCCACCATCCAAGTGATCAAGGAAGCAAGGGAGAGTGAGATCACAAGAAGAAGAAGGAGATCTCCATTGAAGCACTTCAAAGGGGGAATCTAATTCTAATTTTTGTGCATTTCTTTATAGATTGATCATGTTTTGTAAGGATCTTAATGTCTATGTTAATTTTCTTATGGATATGAGAGGCTAATCTCCTTTGTGAGATTAGCTCCATGATTGGTGTTGGATAATTTAGTTTTTATGCAAATTGATTTTAATCTTGAATGGGCTTTGTGTTATTTCTATCATTGATTGTTGATTGCTTGATGTATATGATGATTTGTGTGATTAATTGTCATGGGCATGTGATTAGATTGAGAAATCAATTATGTGTTTAGGATAGTTCATTGAATCATTTCATCATACACTTCATGTGCATTAATTTAGAATGAGATAGAGATATCCTTCTAGATTTAGAACCCTTTGATAGAACATTTGATTAGCTTAATCGAGAGGTTGGTTGATTAAATGAGGAGACCCAAACAATTAGTGAATTCATAGTACCTTAAAAGGGAATATTGCTTATGATTTAGTACCTAATTAGGGAACTCATAGAGTAATTAGTACCTAGTGGGAGGTGTTTGCTATTGTCTCGATCCTATGTGCGTTTGGGAGTCTTGTTGAGGGCCTACATCCTATCCATCTCGAGAGAGTGTTTAGGTGGAATTAGTGATCGCTTCTATACCTTGTCCATGAGAGATTAGAATTAATTGCATGATTACTTAATTATCTATGCCATGATTGTTGTTAATCTCATCCTTGCATCATTTGGAACCCCTTTTATCTTTGCATTCATTTTATCTTTATTTCTTGCTTTAGCATAATTGCGTTTATTTGCATCTTATCCTCTCTTCCATCGTCCTTATAAAATCACGATAAACTTGAGATCGCTTAAACTCTAGTACCTTCCTCTCTGTGGTTCGATAATTTCTTTAATTGGTCATGCCCACTAAACTATGGCTAATCAAATGGCGTCGTTGCCGGGGAGGTAACGGTCGCTAGTAGTTTGACGAAGGATTGTTTAGAGTGGTCTTAATAAGGACATTTTTTTTTTATTTTTGCATCTTATATTTGTTTTGGAAAATTTTGTTCTAATTTTTCTTTCTTTTATAGGTGCATACCTTGAGAAGGAAGAAGAAGGAGAGCAACCCCAAAAATATGAGCTACATGGATATTCTTCGAGATATGGTGAATAGAAGTGTTCATTCCGCTATGAATACACAAGGAAATTTTCAAGGATTTCAAATGCCATATTGGGAGCCTAATTTGCAACCGGATTTTGGAGTACAAAATATGCAATTCCAACCACAAGGTTATGAGAATTTTGGAGTTCCTCATCAAATGCATCATCAAGTATACCCTCAAGGTGTGGAAGATGGTTTTCAAGAAAATTTTTCTAGAAATCAAGATGGAAATCAACCACAACTATGGGGAGATTTTCAAGACTCCAACACCTCTTATTCCGCCCAACTTGACTATAGAGAGAAGCTTAGAGATGAGTTGATCGAAAAGATTATGGAGCGCATGGAGAAGGATAGTAAGTCTAATCAAGCGTGGATTGATAGAATCGGAAACTTGTGTGAAATGATGATGAATACAATGGAAGCATTCAATGTTAAGTTGGATTCATTGAAGCACCATGTAAGTCAAATAGTGTCCACCGTGGAGAAACTTCAAGAAGAGAACAACAAGCCTTCTACCTCCGGAACGAAAAGTGAATGCATGGTCATTAAGGATTGGAACGAGACTAGTTTGGGGGTTGATGAGGTTATGAAGGAAAAGTGAGAAAGGGTGCCCAAGTGGGTGAAAGCTAAAGAGTTGAAAGAAGAGTTGAAGGGGGAATTCGATAGATTTGTCGAGTCTCTTGAAGAAATGGTAGAGAAAGTCAAGATTCAAAACCATGATGAGATTTATGCCCTTATGGAAGAAAAGAAACCTCTGGAAACTAAGATCCGAAATTCCAGCCTCCCCACACACATCACACACCATTTCCTCCATTCTTCACCATCATCTTCATCCACCCATCTACACTTGATTCCCTCCATCAAATCCACCATCCAAGTGATCAAGGAAGCAAGGGAGAGTGAGATCACAAGAAGAAGAAGGAGATCTCCATTGATGCACTTCAAAGGGGGAATCTAATTCTAATTTTTGTGCATTTCTTTATAGATTGATCATGTTTTGTAAGGATCTTAATGTCTATGTTAATTTTCTTATGGATATGAGAGGCTAATCTCCTTTGTGAGATTAGCTCCATGATTGGTGTTGGATAATTTAGTTTTTATGCAAATTGATTTTAATCTTGAATGGGCTTTGTGTTATTTCTATCATTGATTGTTGATTGCTTGATGTATATGATGATTTGTGTGATTAATTGTCATGGGCATGTGATTAGATTGATAAATCAATTATGTGTTTAGGATAGTTCATTGAATCATTTCATCACACACTTCATGTGCATTAATTTAGAATGAGATAGAGATATCCTTCTAGATTTAGAACCCTTTGATAGAACATTTGATTAGCTTAATCGAGAGGTTGGTTGATTAAATGAGGAGACCCAAACAATTAGTGAATTCATAGTACCTTAAAAGGGAATATTGCTTATGATTTAGTACCTAATTAGGGAACTCATAGAGTAATTAGTACCTAGTGGGAGGTGTTTGCTATTGTCTCGATCCTATGTACGTTTGGGAGTCTTGCTGAGGGCCTACATCCTATCCATCTCGAAAGAGAGTTTAGGTGGAATTAGTGATCGCTTCTATACCTTGTCCATGAGAGATTAGAATTAATTGCATGATTACTTAATTATCTATGCCATGATTGTTATTAATCTCATTCTTGCATCATTTGGAACCCCTTTTATCTTTGCATTCATTTTATCTTTATTTCTTGCTTTAGAATAATTGCGTTTATTTGCATCTTATCCTCTCTTTCGTCGTCCTTATAAAATCACGATAAACTTGAGATCGCTTAAACTATAGTACCTTCCTCCCTGTGGTTCGATAATTTCTTTAATTGGTCATGCCCACTAAACTATGGCTAATCAAATGGCGCCGTTGCCGGGGAGGTAACGGTCGCTAGTAGTTTGATGAAGGATTGTTTAGAGTGGTCTTAATAAGGACATTTTTTTTTATTTTTGCATCTTATATTTTCTTTGGAAAATTTTGTTCTAATTTTTCTTTCTTTTATAGGTGCATACCTTGAGAAGGAAGAAGAAGGAGAGCAATCCCAAAAATATGAGCTACATGGATATTCTTCGAAATATGGTGAATAGAAGTGTTCATTCCGCTATGAACACACAAGGAAATTTTCAAGGATTTCAAATGCCATATTGGGAGCCTAATTTGCTACCGGATTTTGGAGTACAAAATATGCAATTCCAACCACAAGGTTATGAGAATTTTGGAGTTCCTCATCAAATGCATCATCAAGTATACCCTCAAGGTGTGGAAGATGATTTTCAAGGAAATTTTTCTAGAAATCAAGATGGAAATCAACCACAACTATGGGGAGATTTTCAAGACTCCAACACCTCTTATTCCGCCCAACTTGACTATAGAGAGAAGCTTAGAGATGAGTTGATCGAAAAGATTATGGAGCGCATGGAGAAGGATAGTAAGTCTAATCAAGCATGGATTGATAGAATCGGAAACTTGTGTGAAATGATGATGAATACAATAGAAGCATTCAATGTTAAGTTGGATTCATTGGAGCACCAAGTAAGTCAAATAGTGTCCACCGTGGAGAAACTTCAAGAAGAGAACAACAAGCCTTCTACCTCCGGAACGAAAAGTGAATGCATGGTCATTAAGGATCGGAACGAGACTAGTTTGGGGGTTGATGAGGTTATGAAGGAAAAGGGAGAAAGGGTGCCCAAGTGGGTGAAAGCTAAAGAGTTGAAAGAAGAGTTGAAGGGGGAATTCGATAGATTTGTCGAGTCTCTTGAAGAAATGGTAGAGAAAGTCAAGATTCAAAACCATGATGAGATTTATGCCCTTATGGAAGAAAAGAAACCTCTGGAAACTAAGATCCGAAATTCCAGCCTCCCCACACTCATCACACACCATTTCCTCAATTCTTCACCATCATCTTCATCCACCCATCTACACTTGATCCCCTCCATCAAATCCACCATCCAAGTGATCAAGGAAGCAAGGGAGAGTGAGATCACAAGAAGAAGAAGGAGATCTCCATTGAAGCACTTCAAAGGGGGAATCTAATTCTAATTTTTGTGCATTTCTTTATAGATTGATCATGTTTTGTAAGGATCTTAATGTCTATGTTAATTCTCTTATGGATATGAGAGGCTAATCTCCTTTGTGAGATTAGCTCCATGATTGGTGTTGGATAATTTATTTTTTATGCAAATTGATTTTAATCTTGAATGGGCTTTGTGTTATTTCTATCATTGATTGTTGATTGCTTGATGTATATGATGATTTGTGTGATTAATTGTCATGGGCATGTGATTAGATTGAGAAATCAATTATGTGTTTAGGATAGTTCATTGAATCATTTCATCATAAACTTCATGTGCATTAATTTAGAATGAGATAGAGATATCCTTCTAGATTTAGAACCCTTTGATAGAACATTTGATTAGCTTAATCGAGAGGTTGGTTGATTAAATGAGGAGACCCAAACAATTAGTGAATTCATAGTACCTTAAAAGGGAATATTGCTTATGATTTAGTACCTAATTAGGGAACTCATAGAGTAATTAGTACCTAGTGGGAGGTGTTTGCTATTGTCTCGATCCTATGTGCGTTTGGGAGTCTTGTTGAGGGCCTACATCCTATCCATCTCGAGAGAGAGTTTAGGTGGAATTAGTGATCGCTTCTATACCTTGTCCATGAGAGATTAGAATTAGTTGCATGATTACTTAATTATCTATGCCATGATTGTTGTTAATCTCATTCTTGCATCATTTGGAACCCCTTTTATCTTTGCATTCATTTTATCTTTATTTCTTGCTTTAGCATAATTGCGTTTATTTGCATCTTATCCTCTCTTCCGTCGTCCTTATAAAATCACGATAAACTTGAGATCGCTTAAACTCTAGTACCTTCCTCCCTGTGGTTCGATAATTTTTTTAATTGGTCATGCCCACTAAACTATGGCTAATCAAATGGCGCCGTTGCCGGGGAGGTAACGGTCGCTAGTAGTTTGACGAAGGATTGTTTAGAGTGGTCTTAATAAGGACTTTTTTTTTATTTTTGCATCTTATAATTGCTTTGGAAAAATTTGTTCTAATTTTTCTTTCTTTTATAGGTGCATACCTTGAGAAGGAAGAAGAAGGAGAGCAACCCCAAAAATATGAGCTACATGGATATTCTTCGAGATATGGTGAATAGAAGTGTTCATTCCGCTATGAACACACAAGGAAATTTTCAAGGATTTCAAATGCCAAATTGGGAGCCTAATTTGCAACCGGATTTTGGAGTACAAAATATGCAATTCCAACCACAAGGTTATGAGAATTTTGGAGTTCCTCATCAAATGCATCATCAAGTATACCCTCAAGGTGTGGAAGATGGTTTTCAAGGAAATTTTTCTAGAAATCAAGATGGAAATCAACCACAACTATGGGGAGATTTTCAAGACTCCAACATCTCTTATTCCGCCCAACTTGACTATAGAGAGAAGCTTAGAGATGAGTTGATCGAAAAGATTATGGAGCGCATGGAGAAGGATAGTAAGTCTAATCAAGCGTGGATTGATAGAATCAGAAACTTGTGTGAAATGATGATGAATACAATGGAAGCATTAAATGTTAAGTTGGATTCATTGGAGCACCAAGTAAGTCAAATAGTGTCCACCGTGGAGAAACTTCAAGAAGAGAACAACAAGCCTTCTACCTCCGGAACGAAAAGTAAATGCATGGTCATTAAGGATCGGAACGAGACTAGTTTGGGGGTTGATGAGGTTATGAATGAAAAGAGAGAAAGGGTGCCCAAGTGGGTGAAAGCTAAAGAGTTGAAAGAAGAGTTGAAGGGGGAATTCGATAGATTTGTCGAGTCTCTTGAAGAAATGGTAGAGAAAGTCAAGATTCAAAACCATGATGAGATTTATGCCCTTATGGAAGAAAAGAAACCTCTGGAAACTAAGATCCGAAATTCCAGCCTCCCCACACACATCACACACAATTTCCTCCATTCTTCACCATCATCTTCATCCACCCATCTACACTTGATCCCCTCCATCAAATCCACCATCCAAGTGATCAAGGAAGCAAGGGAGAGTGAGATCACAAGAAGAAGAAGGAGATCTCCATTGAAGCACTTCAAAGGGGGAATTTAATTCTATTTTTTGTGTATTTCTTTATAGATTTATCATGTTTTGTAAGGATCTTAATGTCTATGTTAATTTTCTTAGGGATATGAGAGGCTAATCTCCTTTGTGAGATTAGCTCCATGATTGGTGTTGGATAATTTAGTTTTTATGCAAATTGATTTTATTCTTGAATGGACTTTGTGTTATTTCTATCATTGATTGTTGATTGCTTGATGTATATGATGATTTGTGTGATTAATTGTCATGGGCATGTGATTAGATTGAGAAATCAATTATGTGTTTATGATAGTTCATTGAATCATTTCATCATACACTTCATGTGCATTAATTTAGAATGAGATAGAGATATCCTTTTAGATTTAGAACCCTTTGATAGAACATTTGATTAGATTAATCGAGAGGTTGGTTGATTAAATGAGGAGACCCAAACAATTAGTGAATTCATAGTACCTTAAAAGGGAATATTGCTTATGATTTAGTACCTAATTAGGGAACTCATAGAGTAATTAGTACCTAGTGGGAGGTGTTTGCTATTGTCTCGATCCTATGTGCGTTTGGGAGTCTTGTTGAGGGCCTACATCCTATCCATCTCGAGAGAGAGTTTAGGTGGAATTAGTGATCGCTTCTATACCTTGTCCATGAGAGATTAGAATTAATTGCATGATTACTTAATTATCTATGTCATGATTGTTGTTAATCTCATTCTTGCATCATTTGGAACCCCTTTTATCTTTGCATTCATTTTATCTTTATTTCTTGCTTTAGCATAATTGCGTTTATTTGCATCTTATCCTCTCTTCCGTCGTCCTTATAAAATCGCGATAAACTTGAGATCGCTTAAACTCTAGTACTTTCCTCCCTGTGGTTCGATAATTTCTTTAATTGGTCATGCCCACTAAACTATGGCTAATCAAATGGCGCCGTTGCCGGGGAGATAACGGTCGCTAGTAGTTTGACGAAGGATTGTTTAGAGTGGTCTTAATAAGGATTTTTTTTATTTTTGCATCTTATATTTGCTTTGGAAAATTTTGTTCTAATTTTTCTTTCTTTTATAGGTGCATACCTTGAGAAGGAAGAAGAAGGAGAGCAACCCCAAAAATATGAGCTACATGGATATTCTTCGAGATATGGTGAATAGAAGTGTTCATTCCGCTATGAACACACAAGGAAATTTTCAAGGATTTCAAATGCTAAATTGGGAGCCTAATTTGCAACCGGATTTTGGAGTACAAAATATGCAATTCCAACCACAAGGTTATGAGAATTTTGGAGTTCCTCATCAAATGCATCATCAAGTATACCCTCAAGGTGTGGAAGATGGTTTTCAAGGAAATTTTTCTAGAAATCAAGATGGAAATCAACCACAACTATGGGGAGATTTTCAAGACTCCAACACCTCTTATTCCACCCAACTTGACTATAAAGAGAAGCTTAGAGATGAGTTGATCGAAAAGATTATGGAGCGATGGAGAAGGATAGTAAGTCTAATCAAGCGTGGATTGATAGAATCGGAAACTTGTGTGAAATGATGATGAATACAATGGAAGCATTCAATGTTAAGTTGGATTCATTGGAGCACCAAGTAAGTCAAATAGTGTCCACCGTGGAGAAACTTCAAGAAGAGAACAACAAGCCTTCTACCTCCGGAACGAAAAGTGAATGCATGGTCATTAAGGATCGGAAAGAGACTAGTTTTGGGGTTGATGAGGTTATGAAGGAAAAGAGAGAAAGGGTGCCCAAGTGGGTGAAAGCTAAAGAGTTGAAAGAAGAGTTGAAGGGGGAATTCGATAGATTTGTCGAGTCTCTTGAAGAAATGGTAGAGAAAGTTAAGATTCAAAACCATGATGAGATTTATGCCCTTATGGAAGAAAAGAAACCTCTGGAAACTAAGATCCGAAATTCCAGCCTCCCCACACACATCATACACCATTTCCTCCATTCTTCACCATCATCTTCATCCACCCATCTACACTTGATCCCCTCCATCAAATCCACCATCCAAGTGATCAAGGAAGCAAGGGAGAGTGAGATCACAAGAAGAAGAAGGAGATCTCCATTGAAGCACTTCAAAGGGGGAATCTAATTCTAATTTTTGTGCATTTCTTTATAGATTGATCATGTTTTGTAAGGATCTTAATGTCTATGTTAATTTTCTTATGGATATGAGAGGCTAATCTCCTTTGTGAGATTAGCTCCATGATTGGTGTTGGATAATTTAGTTTTTATGCAAATTGATTTTAATCTTGAATGGGCTTTGTGTTATTTCTATCATTGATTGTTGATTGCTTGATGTATATGATGATTTGTGTGATTAATTGTCATGGGCATGTGATTAGATTGAGAAATCAATTATGTGTTTAGGATAGTTCATTGAATCATTTCATCATACACTTCATGTGCATTAATTTAGAATGAGATAGAGATATCCTTCTAGATTTAGAACCCTTTGATAGAACATTTGATTAGATTAATCGAGAGGTTGGTTGATTAAATGAGGAGACCCAAACAATTAGTGAATTCATAGTACCTTAAAAGGGAATATTGCTTATGATTTAGTACCTAATTAGGGAACTCATAGAGTAATTAGTACCTAGTGGGAGGTGTTTGCTATTGTCTCGATCCTATGTGCGTTTGGGAGTTTTGTTGAGGGCCTACATCCAATCCATCTCGAGAGAGAGTTTAGGTGGAATTAGTGATCGCTTCTATACTTTGTCCATGAGAGATTAGAATTAATTGCATGATTACTTAATTATCTATGCCATGATTGTTGTTAATCTCATCCTTGCATCATTTGGAACCCCTTTTATCTTTGCATTCATTTTATCTTTATTTCTTGTTTAAGCATAATTGCATTTATTTGCATCTTATCCTCTCTTCCGTCGTCCTTATAAAATCAAGATAAACTTGAGATCGCTTAAACTCTAGTACCTTCCTCCCTGTGGTTCGATAATTTCTTTAATTGGTCATGCCCACTAAACTATGGCTAATCAAATGGCGCCGTTGCCGGGGAGGTAACGGTCGCTAGTAGTTTGACGAAGGATTGTTTAGAGTGGTCTTAATAAGGACATTTTTTTTATTTTGGCATCTTATATTTGCTTTGGAAAATTTTGTTCTAATTTTTCTTTCTTTTATAGGTGCATACCTTGAGAAGGAAGAAGAAGGAGAGCAACCCCAAAAATATGAGCTACATGGATATTTTTCGAGATATGGTGAATAGAAGTGTTCATTCCGCTATGAACACACAAGAAAATTTTCAAGGATTTCAAATGCCAAATTGGGAGCCTAATTTGCAACCGGATTTTGGAGTACAAAATATGCAATTCCAACCACAAGGTTATGAGAATTTTGGAGTTCCTCATCAAATGCATCATCAAGTATACCCTCAAGGTGTGGAAGATGGTTTTCAAGGAAATTTTTCTAGAAATCAAGATGGAAATCAACCACAACTATGGGGAGATTTTCAAGACTCCAACACCTCTTATTCTGCCCAACTTGACTATAGAGAGAAGCTTAGAGATGAGTTGATCGAAAAGATTATGGAGCGCATGGAGAAGGATAGTAAGTCTAATCAAGCGTGGATTGATAGAATCGGAAACTTGTGTGAAATGATGATGAATACAATGGAAGCATTCAATGTTAAGTTGGATTCATTGGAGCACCAAGTAAGTCAAATAGTGTCCACCGTGGAGAAACTTCAAGAAGAGAACAACAAGCCTTCTACCTCCGGAACGAAAAGTGAATGCATGGTCATTAAGGATCGGAACGAGACTAGTTTGGGGGTTGATGAGGTTATGAAGGAAAAGAGAGAAAGGGTGCCCAAGTGGGTGAAAGCTAAAGAGTTGAAAGAAGAGTTGAATGGGGAATTCGATAGATTTGTCGAGTCTCTTGAAGAAATGGTAGAGAAAGTCAAGATTCAAAACCATGATGAGATTTATGCCCTTATGGAAGAAAAGAAACCTCTGGAAACTAAGATCCGAAATTCCAGCCTCCCCACACACATCACACACTATTTCCTCCATTCTTCACCATCATCTTCATCCGCCCATCTACACTTGATCCCCTCCATCAAATCCACCATCCAAGTGATCAAGGAAGCAAGGGAGAGTGAGATCACAAGAAGAAGAAGGAGATCTCCATTGAAGCACTTCAAAGGGGGAATCTAATTCTAATTTTTGTGCATTTCTTTATAGATTGATCATGTTTTGTAAGGATCTTAATGTCTATGTTAATTTTCTTATGGATATGAGAGGCTAATCTCCTTTGTGAGATTAGCTCCATGATTGGTGTTGGATAATTTAGTTTTTATGCAAATTGATTTTAATCTTGAATGGGCTTTGTGTTATTTCTATCATTGATTGTTGATTGCTTGATGTATATGATGATTTGTGTGATTAATTGTCATGGGCATGTGATTAGATTGAGAAATCAATTATGTGTTTAGGATTGTTCATTGAATCATTTCATCATACACTTCATGTGCATTAATTTAGAATGAGATAGAGATATCCTTCTAGATTTAGAACCCTTTGATAGAACATTTGATTAGCTTAATCGAGAGGTTGGTTGATTAAATGAGGAGACCCAAACAATTAGTGAATTCATAGTACCTTAAAAGGGAATATTGCTTATGATTTAGTACCTAATTAGGAACTCATAGAGTAATTAGTACCTAGTGGGAGGTGTTTGCTATTGTCTCGATCCTATGTGCGTTTGGGAGTCTTGTTGAGGGCCTACATCCTATCCATCTCGAGAGAGAGTTTAGGTGGAATTAGTGATCGCTTCTATACCTTGTCCATGAGAGATTAGAATTAATTGCATGATTACTTAATTATCTATGCCATTATTGTTGTTAATCTCATCCTTGCATCATTTGGAACCCCTTTTATCTTTGCATTCATTTTATCTTTATTTCGTGCTTTAGCATAATTGCGTTTATTTGCATCTTATCCTCTCTTCCGTCGTCCTTATAAAATCACGATAAACTTGAGATCGCTTAAACTCTAGTACCTTCCTCCCTGTGGTTCGATAATTTCTTTAATTGGTCATGCCCACTAAACTATGGCTAATCAAATGGCGCCGTTGCCGGGGAGGTAACGGTCGCTAGTAGTTTGACGAAGGATTATTTAGAGTGGTCTTAATAAGGACATTTTTTTTATTTTGGCATCTTATATTTGCTTTAGAAAATTTTGTTCTAATTTTTCTTTCTTTTATAGGTGCATACCTTGAGAAGGAAGAAGAAGGAGAGCAACCCCAAAAATATGAGCTACATGGATATTCTTCGAGATATGGTGAATAGAAGTGTTCATTCCGCTATGAACACACAAGAAAATTTTCAAGGATTTCAAATGCCAAATTGGGAGCCTAATTTGCAACCGGATTTTGGAGTACAAAATATGCAATTCCAACAACAAGGTAATGAGAATTTTGGAGTTCCTCATCAAATGCATCATCAAGTATACCCTCAAGGTGTGGAAGATGGTTTTCAAGGAAATTTTTCTAGAAATCAAGATGGAAATCAACCACAACTATGGGGAGATTTTCAAGACTCCAACACCTCTTATTCTGCCCAACTTGACTATAGAGAGAAGCTTAGAGATGAGTTGATCGAAAAGATTATGGAGCGCATGGAGAAGGATAGTAAGTCTAATCAAGCGTGGATTGATAGAATCGGAAACTTGTGTGAAATGATGATGAATGCAATGGAAGCATTCAAAGTTAAGTTGGATTCATTGGAGCACCAAGTAAGTCAAATAGTGTCCACCATGGAGAAACTTCAAGAAGAGAACAACAAGCCTTCTACCTCCGGAACGAAAAGTGAATGCATGGTCATTAAGGATCGGAACGAGACTAGTTTGGGGTTTGATGAGGTTATGAAGGAAAAGAGAGAAAGGGTGCCCAAGTGGGTGAAAGCTAAAGAGTTGAAAGAAGAGTTGAAGGGGGAATTCGATAGATTTGTCGAGTCTCTTGAAGAAATGGTAGAGAAAGTCAAGATTCAAAACCATGATGAGATTTATGCCCTTATGGAAGAAAAGAAACCTCTGGAAACTAAGATCCGATATTCCAGCCTCCCCACACACATCACACACCATTTCCTCCATTCTTCACCATCATCTTCATCCACCCATCTACACTTGATCCCCTCCATCAAATCCACCATCCAAGTGATCAAGGAAGCAAGGGAGAGTGAGATCACAAGAAGAAGAAGGAGATCTCCATTGAAGCACTTCAAAGGGGGAATCTAATTCTAATTTTTGTGCATTTCTTTATAGATTGATAATGTTTTGTAAGGATCTTAATGTCTATGTTAATTTTCTTATGGATATGAGAGGCTAATCTCCTTTGTGAGATTAGCTCCATGATTGGTGTTGGATAATTTAGTTTTTATGCAAATTGATTTTAATCTTGAATGGGCTTTGTGTTATTTCTATCATTGATTGTTGATTGCTTGATGTATATGATGATTTGTGTGATTAATTGTCATGGGCATGTGATTAGATTGAGAAATCAATTATGTGTTTAGGATAGTTCATTGAATCATTTCATCATACACTTCATGTGCATTAATTTAGAATGAGATAGAGATATCCTTCTAGATTTAGAACCCTTTGATAGAACTTTTGATTAGCTTAATCGAGAGGTTGATTGATTAAATGAGGAGACCCAAACAATTAGTGAATTCATAGTACCTTAAAAGGGAATATTTCTTATGATTTAGTACCTAATTAGAGAACTCATAGAGTAATTAGTACCTAGTGGGAGGTGTTTGCTATTGTCTCGATCCTATGTGCATTTGGGAGTCTTGTTGAGGGCCTACATCCTATCCATCTCGAGAGAGAGTTTAGGTGGAATTAGTGATCGCTTCTATACCTTGTCCATGAGAGATTAGAATTAATTGCATGATTACTTAATTATCTATGCCATGATTGTTGTTAATCTCATCCTTGCATCATTTGGAACCCCTTTTATCTTTGCATTCATTTTATCTTTATTTCTTGTTTTAGCATAATTGCGTTTATTTGCATCTTATCCTCTCTTCCGTCATCCTTATAAAATCACGATAAACTTGAGATCGCTTAAACTCTAGTGCCTTCCTCCCTGTGGTTCGATAATTTCTTTAATTGGTCATGCCCACTAAACTATGGCTAATCAAATGGTGCCGTTGCCGGGGAGGTAACGGTCGCTAGTAGTTTGACGAAGGATTGTTTAGAGTGGTCTTAATAAGGACTTTTTTTTATTTTTGCATCTTATATTTGCTTTGGAAAATTTTGTTCTAATTTTTCTTTCTTTTATAGGTGCATACCTTGAGAAGGAAGAAGAAGGAGAGCAACCCCAAAAATATGAGTTACATGGATATTCTTCGAGATATGGTGAATAGAAGTGTTCATTCCGCTATGAACACACAAGAAAATTTTCTAGGATTTCAAATGCCAAATTGGGAGCCTAATTTGCAATCGGATTTTGGAGTACAAAATATGCAATTCCAACAACAAGGTTATGAGAATTTTGGAGTTCCTCATCAAATGCATCATCAAGTATACCCTCAAGGTGTGGAAGATGGTTTTCAAGGAAATTTTTCTAGAAATCAAGATGGAAATCAACCACAACTATGGGGAGATTTTCAAGACTCCAACACCTCTTATTCTGCCCAACTTGACTTTAGAGAGAAGCTTAGAGATGAGTTGATCGAAAAGATTATGGAGCGCATGGAGAAGGATAGTAAGTCTAATCAAGCGTGGATTGATAGAATCGAAAACTTGTGTGAAATGATGATGAATGCAATGGAAGCATTCAATGTTAAGTTGGATTCGTTGGAGCACCAAGTAAGTCAAATAGTGTCCACCCTGGAGAAACTTCAAGAAGAGAACAACAAGCCTTCTACCTCCGGAACGAAAAGTGAATGCATGGTCATTAAGGATCGGAACGAGACTAGTTTGGGGTTTGATGAGGTTATGAAGGAAAAGAGAGAAAGGGGTGCCCAAGTGGGTGAAAGCTAAAGAGTTGAAAGAAGAGTTGAAGGGGGAATTCGATAGATTTGTCGAGTCTCTTGAAGAAATGGTAGAGAAAGTCAAGATTCAAAACCATGATGAGATTTATGCCCTTATGGAAGAAAAGAAACCTCTGGAAACTAAGATCTGATATTCCAGCCTCCCCACACACATCACACACCATTTCCTCCATTCTTCACCATCATCTTCATCCACCCATCTACACTTGATCCCCTCCATCAAATCCACCATCCAAGTGATCAAGGAAGCAAGGGAGAGTGAGATCACAAGAAGAAGAAGGAGATCTCCATTGAAGCACTTCAAAGGGGGAATCTAATTCTAATTTTTGTGCATTTCTTTATAGATTGATCATGTTTTGTAAGGATCTTAATGTCTATGTTAATTTTCTTATGGATATGAGAGGCTAATCTCCTTTGTGAGATTAGCTCCATGATTGGTGTTGGATAATTTAGTTTTTATGCAAATTGATTTTAATCTTGAATGGGCTTTGTGTTATTTCTATCATTGATTGTTGATTGCTTGATGTATATGATGATTTGTGTGATTAATTGTTATGGGCATGTGATTAGATTGAGAAATAAATTATGTGTTTAGGATAGTTCATTGAATCATTTCATCATACACTTCATGTGCATTAATTTAGAATAAGATAGAGATATCCTTCTAGATTTAGAACCCTTTGATAGAACTTTTGATTAGCTTAATCGAGAGGTTGGTTGATTTAATGAGGAGACCCAAACAATTAGTGAATTCATAGTACCTTAAAAGGGAATATTTCTTATGATTTAGTACCTAATTAGAGAACTCATAGAGTAATTAGTACCTAGTGGGAGGTGTTTGCTATTGTCTCGATCCTATGTGCATTTGGGAGTCTTGTTGAGGGCCTACATCCTATCCATCTCGAGAGAGAGTTTAGGTGGAATTAGTGATCGCTTCTATACCTTGTCCATGAGAGATTAGAATTAATTGCATGATTACTTAATTATCTATACCATGATTGTTGTTAATCTCATCCTTGCATCATTTGGAACCCCTTTTATCTTTGCATTCATTTTATCTTTATTTCTTGCTTTAGCATAATTGCGTTTATTTGCATCTTATCCTCTCTTCCGTCGTCCTTATAAAATCACGATAAACTTGAGATCGCTTAAACTCTAGTACCTTCCTCCCTGTGGTTCGATAATTTCTTTAATTGGTCATGCCCACTAAACTATGGCTAATCAAATGGCGCCGTTGCCGGGGAGGTAACGGTCAGTAGTAGTTTGACGAAGGATTGTTTAGAGTGGTCTTAATAAGGACATTTTTTTTTTATTTTTCATCTTATATTTGCTTTAGAAAATTTTGTTCTAATTTTTCTTTCTTTTATAGGTGCATACCTTGAGAAGGAAGAAGAAGGAGAGCAACCCAAAAAATATGAGCTACATGGATATTCTTCGAGATATGGTGAATAGAAGTGTTCATTCCGCTATGAACTCACAAGGAAATTTTCAAGGATTTCAAATGCCAAATTGGGAGCTTAATTTGCAACCGGATTTTGGAGTACAAAATATGCAATTCCAACAACAAGGTTATGAGAATTTTGGAGTTCCTCATCAAATGCATCATCAAGTATACCCTCAAGGTGTGGAAGATGGTTTTCAAGGAAATTTTTCTAGAAATCAAGATGGAAATCAACCACAACTATGGGGAGATTTTCAAGACTCCAACACCTCTTATTCCGCCCAACTTGACTATAGAGAGAAGCTTAGAGATGAGTTGATCGAAAAGATTATGGAGCGCATGGAGAAGGATAGTAAGTCTAATCAAGCGTGGATTGATAGAATCGGAAACTTGTGTGAAATGATGATGAATACAATGGAAGCATTCAATGTTAAGTTGGATTCATTGGAGCACCAAGTAAGTCAAATAGTGTCCACCGTGGAGAAACTTCAAGAAGAGAACAACAAGCCTTCTACCTCCGGAACGAAAAGTGAATGCATGGTCATTAAGGATCGGAACGAGACTAGTTTGGGGGTTGATGAGGTTATGAAGGAAAAGAGAGAAAGGGTGCCCTAGTGGGTGAAAGCTAAAGAGTTGAAAGAAGAGTTGAAGGGGGAATTCAATAGATTTGTCGAGTCTCTTGAAGAAATGGTAGAGAAAGTCAAGATTCAATACCATGATGAGATTTATGCCCTTATGGAAGAAAAGAAACTTCTGGAAACTAAGATCCGAAATTCCAGCCTCCCCACACACATCACACACCATTTTCTCCATTCTTCACCATCATCTTCATCCACCCATCTACACTTGATCCCCTCCATCAAATCCACCATCCAAGTGATCAAGGAAGCAAGGGAGAGTGAGATCACAAGAAGAAGAAGGAGATCTCCATTGAAGCACTTCAAAGGGGGAATCTAATTCTAATTTTTGTGCATTTCTTTATAGATTGATCATGTTTTGTAAGGATCTTAATGTCTATGTTAATTTTCTTATGGATATGAGAGGCTAATCTCCTTTGTGAGATTAGCTCCATGATTGGTGTTGGATAATTTAGTTTTTATGCAAATTGATTTTAATCTTGAATGGGCTTTGTGTTATTTCTATCATTGATCGTTGATTGCTTGATGTATATGATGATTTGTGTGATTAATTGTCATGGGCATGTGATTAGATTGAGAAATCAATTATGTGTTTAGGATAGTTCATTGAATCATTTCATCATACACTTCATGTGCAATAATTTAGAATGATATAGAGATATCCTTCTAGATTTAGAACCCTTTGATAGAACATTTGATTAGCTTAATCGAGAGGTTGGTTGATTAAATGAGGAGACCCAAATAATTAGTGAATTCATAGTACCTTAAAAGGGAATATTGCTTATGATTTAGTACCTAATTAGGGAACTCATAGAGTAATTAGTACCCAGTGGGAGGTGTTTGCTATTGTCTCGATCCTATGTGCGTTTGGGAGTCTTGTTGAGGGCCTACATCCTATCCATCTCGAGAGAGAGTTTAGGTGGAATTAGTGATCGCTTCTATACCTTGTCCATGAGAGATTAGAATTAATTGCATGATTACTTAATTATCTATGCCATGATTGTTGTTAATCTCATCCTTGCATCATTTGGAACCCCTTTTATCTTTGCATTCATTTTATCTTTATTTCTTGATTTAGCATAATTGCGTTTATTTGCATCTTATCCTCTCTTCCGTCGTCCTTATAAAATCACGATAAACTTGAGATCGCTTAAACTCTAGTACCTTCCTCCCTGTGGTTCGATAATTTCTTTAATTGGTCATGCCCACTAAACTATGGCTAATCAAATGGCGCCGTTGCCGGGGAGGTAACGGTCGCTAGTAGTTTGACGAAGGATTGTTTAGAGTGGTCTTAATAAGGACATTTTTTTTATTTTGGCATCTTATATTTGCTTTGGAAAATTTTGTTCTAATTTTTCTTTCTTTTATAGGTGCATAACTTGAGAAGGAAGAAGAAGGAGAGCAACCCCAAAAATATGAGCTACATGGATATTCTTCGAGCTATGGTGAATAGAAGTGTTCATTCCGCTATGAACACACAAGGAAATTTTCAAGGATTTCAAATGCCAAATTGGGAGCCTAATTTGCAACCGGATTTTGGAGTACAAAATATGCAATTCCAACCACAAGGTTATGAGAATTTTGGAGTTCCTCATCAAATGCATCATCAATTATACCCTCAAGGTGTGGAAGATGGTTTTCAAGGAAATTTTTCTAGAAATCAAGATGGAAATCAACCACAACTATGGGGAGATTTTCAAGACTCCAACACCTCTTATTCTGCCCAACTTGACTATAGAGAGAAGCTTAGAGATGAGTTGATCGAAAAGATTATGGAGCGCATGGAGAAGGATAGTAAGTCTAATCAAGCGTGGATTGATAGAATCGGAAACTTGTGTGAAATGATGATGAATGCAATGGAAGCATTCAATGTTAAGTTGGATTCATTGGAGCACCAAGTAAGTCAAATAGTGTCCACCATGGAGAAACTTCAAGAAGAGAACAACAAGCCTTCTACCTCCGGAACGAAAAATGAATGCATGGTCATTAAGGATCGGAACGAGACTAGTTTGGGGTTTGATGAGGTTATGAAGGAAAAGAGAGAAAGGGTGCCCAAGTGGGTGAAAGCTAAAGAGTTGAAAGAAGAGTTGAAGGGGGAATTCGATAGATTTGTCGAGTCTCTTGAAGAAATGGTAGAGAAAGTCAAGATTCAAAACCATGATGAGATTTATGCCCTTATGGAAGAAAAGAAACCTCTGGAAACTAAGATCCGATATTCCAGCCTCCCCACACACATCACACACCATTTACTCCATTCTTCACCATCATCTTCATCCACCCATCTACACTTGATCCCCTCCATCAAATCCACCATCCAAGTGATCAAGGAAGCAAGGGAGAGTGAGATCACAAGAAGAAGAAGGAGATCTCCATTGAAGCACTTCAAAGGGGGAATCTAATTCTAATTTATGTGCATTTCTTTATAGATTGATCATGTTTTGTAAGGATCTTAATGTCTATGTTAATTTTCTTATGGATATGAGAGGCTAATCTCCTTTGTGAGATTAGCTCCATGATTGGTGTTGGATAATTTAGTTTTTATGCAAATTGATTTTAATCTTGAATGGGCTTTGTGTTATTTCTATCATTGATTGTTGATTGCTTGATGTATATGATGATTTGTGTGATTAATTGTCATGGGCATGTGATTAGATTGAGAAATCAATTATGTGTTTAGGATAGTTCATTGAATCATTTCATCATACACTTCATGTGCATTAATTTAGAATGAGATAGAGATATCCTTCTAGATTTAGAACCCTTTGATAGAACATTTGATTAGCTTAATCGAGAGGTTGGTTGATTAAATGAGGAGACCCAAACAATTAGTGAATTCATAGTACCTTAAAAGGGAATATTGCTTATTATTTAGTACCTAATTAGGGAACTCATAGAGTAATTAGTACCTAGTGGGAGGTGTTTGCTATTGTCTCGATCCTATGTGCATTTGGGAGTCTTGTTGAGGGCCTACATCCTATCCATCTCGAGAGAGAGTTTAGGTGGAATTAGTGATCGCTTCTATACCTTGTCCATGAGAGATTAGAATTAATTGCATGATTACTTAATTATCTATGCCATGATTGTTGTTAATCTCATCCTTTCATCATTTGGAACCCCTTTTATCTTTGCATTCATTTTATCTTTATTTCTTGCTTTAGCATAATTGCGTTTATTTGCATCTTATCCTCTCTTCTGTTGTCCTTATAAAATCACGATAAACTTGAGATCGCTTAAACTCTAGTACCTTCCTCCCTGTGGTTCGATAATTTCTTTAATTGGTCATGCCCACTAAACTATGGCTAATCAAATGGCGCCGTTGCCTAGGAGGTAACGGTCGCTAGTAGTTTGACAAAGGATTGTTTAGAGTGGTCTTAATAAGAACTTTTTTTTTTATTTTTGCATCTTATATTTGCTTTGGAAAATTTTGTTCTAATTTTTCTTTCTTTTATAGGTGCATACCTTGAGAAGGAAGAAGAAAGAGAGCAACCCCAAAAATATGAGTTACATGGATATTCTTCGAGATATTGTGAACAGAAGTGTTCATTCCGCTATGAACACACAAGAAAATTTTCAAGGATTTCAAATGCCAAATTGGGAGCCTAATTTGCAATCGGATTTTGGTGTACAAAATATGCAATTCCAACAACAAGGTTATGAGAATTTTGGAGTTCCTCATCAAATGCATCATCAAGTATACCCTCAAGGTGTGGAAGATGGTTTTCAAGAAAATTTTTCTAGAAATCAAGATGGAAATCAACCACAACTATGGGGAGATTTTCAAGACTCCAACACCTCTTATTCCGTCCAACTTGACTATAGAGAGAAGCTTAGAGATGAGTTGATCGAAAAGATTATGGAGCGCATGGAGAAGGATAGTAAGTCTAATCAAGCGTGGATTGATAGAATCGGAAACTTGTGTGAAATGATGATGAATGCAATGGAAGCATTCAATGTAAAGTTGGATTCATTGGAGCACCAAGTAAATCAAATAGTGTCCACCATGGAGAAACTTCAAGAAGAGAACAACAAGCCTTCTACCTCCGGAACGAAAAGTGAATGCATGGTCATTAAGGATCGGAACGAGACTAGTTTGGGGTTTGATGAGGTTATGAAGGAAAAGAGAGAAAGGGTGCCCAAGTGGGTGAAAGCTAAAGAGTTGAAAGAAGAGTTGAAGGGGGAATTCGATAGATTTGTCGAGTCTCTTGAAGAAATGATAGAGAAAGTCAAGATTCAAAACCATGATGAGATTTATGCCCTTATGGAAGAAAAGAAACCTCTGGAAACTAAGATCCGATATTCCAGCCTCCCCACACACATCACACACCATTTCCTCCATTCTTCACCATCATCTTCATCCACCCATCTACACTTGATCCCCTCCATCAAATCCACCATCCAAGTGATCAAGGAAGCAAGGGAGAGTGAGATCACGAGAAGAAGAAGGAGATCTCCATTGAAGCACTTCAAAGGGGGAATCTAATTCTAATTTTTGTGCATTTCTTTATAGATTGATCATGTTTTGTAAGGATCTTAATGTCTATGTTAATTTTCTTATGGATATGAGAGGCTAATCTCATTTGTGAGATTAGCTCCATGATTGGTGTTGGATAATTTAGTTTTTATGCAAATTGATTTTAATCTTGAATGGGCTTTGTGTTATTTCTATCATTGATTGTTGATTGCTTGATGTATATGATGATTTGTGTGATTAATTGTCATGGGCATGTGATTAGATTGAGAAATCAATTATGTGTTTAGGATAGTTCATTGAATCATTTCATCATACACTTCATGTGCATTAATTTAGAATGAGATAGAGATATCCTTCTAGATTTAGAACCCTTTGATAGAACATTTGATTAGCTTAATCGAGAGGTTGGTTGATTAAATGAGGAGACCCAAACAATTAGTGAATTCATAGTACCTTAAAAGGGAATATTTCTTATGATTTAGTACCTAATTAGAGAACTCATAGAGTAATTAGTACCTAGTGAGAGGTGTTTCCTATTGTCTCGATCCTATGTGCATTTGGGAGTCTTGTTGAGGACCTACATCCTATCCATCTCGAGAGAGAGTTTAGGTGGAATTAGTGATCGCTTCTATACCTTGTCCATGAGAGATTAGAATTAATTGCATGATTACTTAATTATCTATGCCATGATTGTTGTTAATCTCATCATTGCATCATTTGGAACCCCTTTTATCTTTGCATTCATTTTATTTTTATTTCTTGCTTTAGCATAATTGCATTTATTTGCATCTTATCCTCTCTTCCATCGTCCTTATAAAATCACGATAAACTTGAGATCGCTTAAACTCTAGTACCTTCCTCCCTGTGGTTCGATAATTTCTTTAATTGGTCATGCCCACTAAACTATGGCTAATCAAATGGCGCCGTTGCTGGGGAGGTAACGGTCGGTAGTAGTTTGACGAAGGATTGTTTAGAGTGGTCTTAATAAGGACTTTTTTTTTTAATTTTTGTATCTTATATTTGCTTTAGAAAATTTTGTTCTAATTTTTCTTTCTTTTATAGGTGCATACCTTGAGAAGGAAGAAGAAGGAGAGCAACCCAAAAAATATGAGCTACATGGATATTCTTCGAGATATGGTGAATAGAAGTGTTCATTCCGCTATGAACACACAAGGAAATTTTCAAGGATTTCAAATGCCAAATTGGGAGCTTAATTTGCAACCGGATTTTGGAGTACAAAATATGCAATTCCAACAACAAGGTTATGAGAATTTTGGAGTTCCTCATCAAATGCATCATCAAGTATACCCTCAAGGTGTGGAAGATGGTTTTCAAGGAAATTTTTCTAGAAATCAACATGGAAATCAACCACAACTATGGGGAGATTTTCAAGACTCCAACACCTCTTATTCCGCCCAACTTGACTATAGAGAGAAGCTTAGAGATGAGTTGATCGAAAAGATTATGGAGCGCATGGAGAAGGATAGTAAGTCTAATCAAGCGTGGATTGATAGAATCGGAAACATGTGTGAAATGATGATGAATACAATGGAAGCATTCATTGTTAAGTTGGATTCATTGGAGCACCAAGTAAGTCAAATAGTGTCCACCGTGGAGAAACTTCAAGAAGAGAACAACAAGCCTTCTACCTCCGGAACGAAAAGTGAATGCATGGTCATTAAGGATTGGAACGAGACTAGTTTGGGGGTTGATGAGGTTATGAAGGAAAGGAGAGAAAGGGTGCCCAAGTGGGTGAAAGCTAAAGAGTTGAAAGAAGAGTTGAAGGGGGAATTCGATAGATTTGTCGAGTCTCTTGAAGAAATGGTAGAGAAAGTCAAGATTCAAAACCATGATGAGATTTATGCCCTTATGGAAGAAAAGAAACCTCTGGAAACTAAGATCCGAAATTCCAGCCTCCCCACACACATCACACACCATTTCCTCCATTCTTCACCATCATCTTCATCCACCCATCTACACTTGATCCCCTCCATCAAATCCACCATCCAAGTGATCAAGGAAGCAAGGAAGAGTGAGATCACAAGAAGAAGAAGGAGATCTCCATTGAAGCACTTCAAAGGGGGAATCTAATTCTAATTTTTGTGCATTTCTTTATAGATTGATCATGTTTTGTAAGGATCTTAATGTCTATGTTAATTTTCTTATGGATATGAGAGGCTAATCTCCTTTGTGAGATTAGCTCCATGATTGGTGTTGGATAATTTAGTTTTTATACAAATTGATTTTAATCTTGAATGGGCTTTGTGTTATTTCTATCATTGATTGTTGATTGCTTGATGTATATGATGATTTGTGTGATTAATTGTCATGGGCATATGATTAGATTCAGAAATCAATTATGTGTTTAGGATAGTTCATTGAATCATTTCATCATACACTTCATGTGTATTAATTTAGAATGAGATAGAGATATCCTTCTAGATTTAGAACCCTTTGATAGAACATTTGATTAGCTTAATCGAGAGGTTGGTTGATTAAATGAGGAGACCCAAACAATTAGTGAATTCATAGTACCTTAAAAGGGAATATTGCTTATGATTTAATACCTAATTAGGAAACTCATAGAGTAATTAGTACCTAGTGGGAGGTGTTTGCTATTGTCTCGATCCTATGTGCGTTTGGGAGTTTTGTTGAGGGCCTACATCCAATCCATCTCGAGAGAGAGTTTAGGTGGACTTAGTGATCGCTTCTATACCTTGTCCATGAGAGATTAGAATTAATTGCATGATTACTTAATTATCTATGCCATGATTGTTGTTAATCTCATCCTTGCATCATTTGGAACCCCTTTTATCTTTGCATTCATTTTATCTTTATTTCTTGCTTAAGCATAATTGCATTTATTTGCATCTTATCCTCTCTTCTGTCGTCCTTATAAAATCACGATAAACTTGAGATCGCTTAAACTCTAGTACCTTCCTCCCTGTGGTTCGATAATTTCTTTAATTGGTCATGCCCACTAAACTATGGCTAATCAAATGGCGCCGTTGCCGGAGAGGTAACGGTCGCTAGTTGTTTGACGAAGGATTGTTTAGAGTGATCTTAATAAGGACATTTTTTTTTATTTTTGCATCTTATATTTGCTTTGGAAAATTTTGTTCTAATTTTTCTTTCTTTTATAGGTGCATACCTTGAGAAGGAAGAAGAAGGAGAACAATCCCAAAAATATGAGCTACATGGATATTCTTCGAGATATGGTGAATAGAAGTGTTCATTCCGCTATGAACACACAAGGAAATTTTCAAGGATTTCTAATGCAATTTTGGGAGCCTAATTCGCAATCGGATTTTGGAGTACAAAATATGCAATTCCAACAACAAGGTTATGAGAATTATGGAGTTCCTCATCAAATGCATCATCAAGTATACCCTCAAGGTATGGAAGATGGTTTTCAAGGAAATTTTTCTAGAAATCAAGATGGAAATCAACCACAACTATGGGGAGATTTTCAAGACTCCAACACCTCTTATTCCGCCCAACTTGACTATAGAGAGAAGCTTAGAGATGAGTTGATCGAAAAGATTATGTAGCACATGGAGAAGGATAGTAAGTCTAATCAAGCGTGGATTGATAGAATCGAAAACTTGTGTGAAATGATGATGAATACAATGGAAGCATTCAATGTTAAGTTGGATTCATTGGAGCACCAAGTAAGTCAAATAGTGCCACCGTGGAGAAACTTCAAGAAGAGAACAACAAGCCTTCTACCTCCGGAACGAAAAGTGAATGCATGGTCATTAAGGATCAGAACGAGACTATTTTGGGGGTTGTTGAGGTTATGAAGGAAAAGAGAGAAAGGGTGCCCAAGTGGGTGAAAGCTAAAGAGTTGAAAGAAGAGTTAAAGGGGGATATCGATATATTTGTCGAGTCTCTTGAAGAAATGGTAGAGAAAGTCAAGATTCAAAACCATGATGAGATTTATGCCCTTATGGAAGAAAAGAAACCTCTGGAAACTAAGATCCGAAATTCTAGCCTCCCCACACACATCACACACCATTTCCTCCATTCTTCACCATCATCTTCATCCACCCATCTACACTTGATCCCCTCCATCAAATCCACCATCCAAGTGATCAAGGAAGCAAGTGAGAGTGAGATCACAAGAAGAAGAAGGAGATCTCCATTGAAGCACTTCAAAGGGGGAATCTAATTCTAATTTTTGTGCATTTCTTTATAGATTAATCATGTTTTGTAAGTATCTTAATGTCTATGTTAATTTTCTTATGGATATGAGAGGCAAATCTCCTTTGTGAGATTAGCTCCATGATTGGTGTTGGATAATTTAGTTTTTATGCAAATTGATTTTAATCTTGAATGGGCTTTGTGTTATTTCTATCATTGATTTTTGATTGCTTGATGTATATGATGATTTGTGTGATTAATTGTCATGGGCATGTGATTAGATTGAGAAATCAATTATATGTTTAGGATAGTTCATTGAATCATTTCATCATACACTTCATGTGCATTAATTTAGAATGAGATAGAGATATCCTTCTAGATTTAGAACCCTTTGATAGAACATTTAATTAGCTTAATCGAGATGTTGGTTGATTAAATAAGGAGACCCAAACAATTAGTGAATTCATAGTACCTTAAAAATGAATATTGCTTATGATTTAGTACCTAATTAGGGAACTCATAGAGTAATTAGTACCTAGTGGGAGGTGTTTGCTATTGTCTCGATCCTATGTGCGTTTGGGAGTCTTGTTGAGGGCCTACATCCTATCCATCTCGAGAGAGAGTTTAGGTGGAATTAGTGATCGCTTCTATACCTTGTCCATGAGAGATTAGAATTAATTGCATGATTACTTAATTATCTATGTCATGATTGTTGTTAATCTCATCCTTGCATCATTTGGAACCCCTTTTATCTTTGCATTCATTTTATCTTTATTTCTTGCTTTAGCATAATTGCGTTTATTTGAATCTTATCCTCTCTTCCGTCGTCCTTATAAAATCACGATAAACTTGAGATCGCTTAAACTCTAGTACCTTCCTCCCTGTGGTTCGATAATTTCTTTAATTGGTCATGCCTTCTAAACTATGGCTAATTAAATGGCGCCGTTGCCGGGTAGGTAACGGTCGCTAGTAGTTTGACGAAGGATTGTTTATAGTGGTCTTAATAAGGACATTTTTTTTTTGCATCTTATATTTGCTTTGGAAAATTTTGTTCTAATTTTTCTTTCTTTTATAGGTGCATACCTTGAGAAGGAAAAAGAAGGAGAGCAACCCCAAAAATATGAGCTACATGGATATTCTTCGAGATATGGTGAATAGAAGTGTTCATTCCGCTATGAACACACAAGGAAATTTTCAAGGATTTCAAATGCCAAATTGGGAGCCTAATTTGCAACCGGATTTTGGAGTACAAAATATGCAATTCCAACAACAAGGTTATGAGAATTTTGGAGTTCCTCATCAAATGCATTATCAAGTATACCCTCAAGGTGTGGAAGATGGTTTTCAAGGAAATTTTTCTAGAAATCAAGATGGAAATCAACCACAACTATGGGGAGATTTTCAAGACTCCAACACCTCTTATTCCGCCCAACTTGACTATAGAGAGAAGCTTAGAGATGAGTTGATCGAAAAGATTATGGAGCGCATGGAGAAGGATAGTAAGTCTAATCAAGCGTGGATTGATAGAATCGGAAACTTGTGTGAAATGATGATGTATACAATGGAAGCATTCAATGTTAAGTTGGATCCATTGGAGCACCAAGTAAGTCAAATAGTGTCCACCGTGGAGAAACTTCAAGAAGAGAACAACAAGCCTTCTACCTCCGGAACGAAAAGTGAATGCATGGTCATTAAGGATCGGAACGAGACTAGTTTGGGGGTTGATGAGGTTATGAAGGAAAAGAGAGAAAGGGTGCCCAAGTGGGTGAAAGCTAAAGAGTTGAAAGAAGAGTTGAAGGGGGAATTCGATAGATTTGTCGAGTCTCTTGAAGAAATGGTAGAGAAAGTCAAGATTCAAAACCATGATGAGATTTATGCCCTTATGGAAGAAAAGAAACCTCTGGAAACTAAGATCCGAAATTCTAGCCTCCCCACACACATCACACACCATTTCCTCCATTCTTCACCATCATCTTCATCCACCCATCTACACTTGATCCCCTCCATCAAATCCACCATCCAAGTGATCAAGGAAGCAAGGGAGAGTGAGATCACAAGAAGAAGAAGGAGATCTCCATTGAAGTACTTCAAAGGGGGAATCTAATTCTAATTTTTGTGCATTTCTTTATAGATTGATCATGTTTTGTAAGGATCTTAATGTCTATGTTAATTTTCTTATGGATATGAGAGGCTAATCTCCTTTGTGAGATTAGCTCCATGATTGGTGTTGGATAATTTAGTTTTTATGCAAATTGATTTTAATCTTGAATGGGCTTTGTGTTATTTCTATCATTGATTGTTGATTGCTTGATGTATATGATGATTTGTGTGATTAATTGTCCTGGGCATGTGATTAGATTGAGAAATCAATTATGTGTTTAGGATAGTTCATTGAATCATTTCATCATACACTTCATGTGCATTAATTTAGATTGAGATAGAGATATCCTTCTAGATTTAGAACCCTTTGATAGAACATTTGATTAGCTTAATCGAGAGGTTGGTTGATTAAATGAGGAGACCCTAACAATTAGTGAATTCATAGTACCTTAAAAGGGAATATTGCTTATGATTTAGTACCTAATTAGGGAACTCATAGAGTAATTAGTACCTAGTGGGAGGTGTTTGCTATTGTCTCGATCCTATGTGCGTTTGGGAGTCTTGTTGAGGGCCTACATCCTATCCATCTCGAGAGAGAGTTTAGGTAGAATTAGTGATCGCTTCTATACCTTGTCCATGAGAGATTAGAATTAATTGCATGATTACTTAATTATCTATGCCATGATTGTTGTTAATCTCATCCTTGCATCATTTGGAACCCCTTTTATCTTTGCATTCATTTTATCTTTATTTCTTGCTTTAGCATAATTGCGTTTATTTGCATCTTATCCTCTCTTCCGTCGTCCTTATAAAATCACGATAAACTTGAGATCGCTTAAACTCTAGTACCTTCCTCCCTTTGGTTCGATAATTTTTTTAATTGGTCATGCCCACTAAACTATGGCTAATCATTTGTCATTAACTCCGTATAAGTAAGTGTATCTAATTTTAGATGAGGATAATGACTCCAACTACTCCGTCCATTCTTCCTCTCGCGACGAAGATGAAGAGATAGATGACCTGTCTGTTGGGTCTGAAGACATGAAGCTTGGCGAGGATCTGTTGGTTGTGCAGCTTACCAAAAATAGGGCCTTGCCCCCTTTGTATCCTCTCCATCCACGATTGCATCATTCTCTCGCTGCCCCTTCTGGTGTCTTTTCCGCTCTTGGTTCTGAATCTGCCTCTGCTCCCTTGCTTGGAAAGAGAGGAAGGAGTGTTTATGAGCATGGTGGGCCTTCTCGGTCAACTGGAATTAGCTATATGCCTCGTCCATTCTCTTCCGTTGGTGAGTTCGACCTTCTCGCTAAAAGGTTAAGAGGGATAATCATCTTCGTTCGAGCTGCCATATCCTTTTCGTGTTCGTTGCATCCTTATCCACGGTGTCCTTTTGCAGATCTTCCCATTGTCGAGCTCGAGGTTGAAATGCATATGGAGAAGAATCCGGAGGAGGATCCAGAGGAAGATCCGGAGGAGGACCCTGTGGAGGATCCAAAGGAAGATCCGGAGGAGGATCTTGAGGAGGATCCTGAAGAAGATCCGGAGGAGGACCCTGAGGAGGATCCTGAACTGGTGGGGCCTCCCAAAGTTGAGATGGGTAGCGGTTCTGAGGCCGAGGACTATGACATGATGATTGGACCGAGGGTGAGGTCTGCCTCCAGAGCTGATGTTAGTTCTGCTCACTCGACTTCTCAAGTTGTCCCAATAGTTATTCTTCCCAATTCGAACCCTACAGGTGTTACTGCAATAATTGACCCTACCGATGTTGATGCTGAAGCCACCAGGTTAGTCGCTGAGAGGACCCGTGTGCGAGGAAAAAGTACAGTTGAGGAAGATGAGGAACCTGACTTGTATGAACTGCAGGAGTTAGGGACTCAGGGTTTTATTGCAAATACCTCTCATCGGGCCCCTCACCGTGTTCCGTTGACTGTTGTCCCCCGTTTTTTTTTCCAAGACTCCTCTGGTTTGGCCGTGATGGCTGGAGTTGTTGTTGCCTCCCTTACCTCTTCTCTGCACTTGATGGACCAATATTGTTTGTTCGCCAGTCGGCTTGTTGACCGTTCTGAGAGGTCTTCCGCCAATTTTGAAGAGAGATTGAATGCCCTGGAGCTCGATAATGCCAAGCTAACCTCTATTGTTGCGCACCAGAGAAAATAATTGGAGGTTTCAGAATTTGAGGTTGATATAGGGTGGGCTACTCTCGAGTCTGTAGAGGTGAGTTTGACCGAGACTGAGATTGCTAAAGATGCTGCGAGAGTCAAGGCCGCTGAGGTGCGTGCTAGGTTGGTTGAAGCCGAGGCTCGTATTCGAGCCTTGGAGCAGCGTATTCCTCACCCTGGCTCAGCAGAGGAGAGGGTCGTCCGTGCCGAGGCCGAGCTAAAAGAGATGGAGGATAAGATGGCGAGCATCTTCCGTTCCCTCAGCAGTCGTAAGAAAGATTGAAGTCCACACGTTTCTTCCCTTTGCCAGTTGGTTTTATTCTACCCTCAACCCGGTGTTGCTTGGAATTGTATCTACCTTGACTGTGTATGAACTTTAGCTATTGATTTCCTCCATTTCTGTTTTGTCTTTGTCTAGTAGATTTGTTCGCCAATGTCCCTTTGGCTTGTGAATTTAACTATTTACGAGTAGTTGATTTACTTTTAGTTAATTCACGGTTGTCGGTGTTCTTAGTTCTGCTTTTATCAGTTGTAATGCGTCTTTGCTATGTTCACCTTGGGCGCGGAGGTTTATGCTTTTGTCTTTCTTTCTCGCTGAGCGTTTGTGGTTCTGAAGCTCTGCCCGATGCCGAGATTCCAAAACCTACCTCTTGTTTCCGCTGTCTTCAGTTTTACTTAGGTTATTCCGTATTGTGCCTTCGCGCCATTTTCGCGTTATTCCGAGGCTCATTTCGCTTGTTCCAAGCTTAATCTTCTGACCTCCCTATTCGTCCGTCCTGTGTATATATCCGTGTTTATTCCCAACGACCTTCCGAGGTCTATTCCCTTTACTCCAAACCTCATATTCCAACCCTTACATATATCCGTTATATATGTATGTTTGTGCCCCTTCCTGAGATGATCTATTCCCATTATACCGAGATCCTCTTAATTAGCCTTGTAATTCTCATCAGATACCTTGACTCTTGTTTTGACTCTCGATCCTAATACTTTGGTATTTTTATTCTGCTTCCCCAGAGATCCGATATTTTCCCCTTTTGTTTCGATTTTCGATCCTGCCCCTTTTATTTTGGCATGCCTTTCATTTTCTTTTGATAGTTTTTCTTCGGTATATTTTATTCTTTAGTCTCGACTCCATTGCCGCCCTTGCCATTTCATAATCCTTTTATTTATGTATGTATTATTCTTTCTGAGTTTATGGGTGAAGTTTACGAATTAACATTCATAAAGCAATGATATCCCTACGCATAATGACCTCCTTAACCACATATCCCAAAAAGGTTTTTACACAATTTTCATTTCCACAGAGTATGACCTAATGCCTTAATTGAAAGCTGTAACAAAATTTGCATCACCAACCTCATTCACCCCGTTCTCTATTTCATTGGTAGTACTTTTTCAAATGTTGTGCATTCCAGGGGTGTGGTATCTTCTTGCCATCTACCTCTTCCAACTCGTACGCTCCTCCTTCCAGAACTTTCTTGATCGTGTAGGGGCCTTCCCAGTTTTGGCCGTTACTCTGCACCGTTGGGCCCAATACTTTCCGTAGCACCAGTTCTCCACCTTTGAATCTCCTCAACTTTATCTTGGAGTTGTAGAATCTCTCTGCTCTCTGCTTGTAAACAGCGTTATGCAATTCCGCGTTGAATCTCTTTTCCTCTAGTAGGTCTAGACTTTCTTGGATCAATTCATCATTTGCCCCTTCTTTGTGGAGAGCGATCCTAGGGCTGGGTTCTCCAATTTGGAATTACTGCCTCCACACCGAAGGCCATCGAGAATGGGGTCTCATTAGTGGAGGTTCTCGTCGTTGTTATGTATGACCACAGGACTCCCGGTAGTTCCTCAGGCTATTTCCCATCTAGCTTCTCCAACCTGGCTTTCAAAGTATGTTTGATGATCTTGTTCACCGTTTCGACTTGCCCATTAGACTGCGGGTGGTATGGCGTAGAGGACCACTTCTTAATGTTGTAATCTTCACAAAATTTTTTGAGTTTGGCGTTGTCAAACTGTTTACCATTGTCGGTCACTATGGCAAATGGTATCTCAAATCAGCATATGATATTCCCAGATGAATTTCTCAACCTTAGCCTTGGTGATCGTCGAAAGAGGTTCTGTCTCTACCCACTTTGTGAAGTAATCTACCGCCACGATAGCGAATTTATTTCCTTCTTTTCCAGTTGGTAGCGGTCCAATTAAATCAATCCCCCATTTCGCGAAGGGCCACGAGCTGAACACTGAGGTTAGTTGTTCCGAGGGTGCTCTAACTATCGGAGCTAGTCTTTGACACGTTGCGCACGCCCTCGCATATTAAGTGACATCCTTTTTTAGTGTTGGCCAGAAATAGCCTTGCCTGATCACTTTGTGTGCCAGAGCGATCCCTCCTGTGTGGTTGCCGCATATACCTTCATGTATCTCTGCTAGTACATAGCTCGCTTCCTCGGGAGTTAGGCATTGCAGGAGTGGTGATGAATACCCTCTCTTGTACAAATTTCCTTCTATTAAGACGTATCTCGCCGATCGAAGCCTGATTTGCCGAGCCTTATCTTTATCCGCAGATATCTTTCCTTCCTCCAAATATGCCCTGATCGGTGTTTTCAATGATTCCTCTGTCGGCTGATCACTTAAAACCCATACGGTGGTGTCTGACTGGTTCTCCTGCCTCATGATGTTGATGTTATTTAGGTCCTCAGTGTTAGACGCAGTGGCTAGTTTCGCCAAGGCATCGGCCCCCATATTATCTTTCTTGTCGAAGTATTCTAGGAATACCTGTTTGAATTTCTGCAGTATACCTGCGGCCAATCCTCTATAATGGCTCATATGCCCATCCTTGGCCTCGTATTCTCCTTTCATCTGGTTCACCACCAATTGTGAGTCAATATATATCATCAGCTCATCTGCTCCCATGGCCAGTGCTATCCTCAAACCATTCAGTAGGGCTTCATATTCTACTTCATTGTTAGTGCCCAGAAAACCAAACCTGATTGCGGTCGAGAAGGTTTCCCTGGATGGCATTCAAATGATGATTCCGGCCCCTGATGCCATCGTCGTTGCTGAGCCATCCACGTGCATAACCCAGGGCTTTCTTTTTTCCTCCTCGATTGGAACTGGGAAAGTCAGTTCCACTATGAAGTCCGCCATGACTTGTCCCTTGACTGCATTCCTCGACAGAAATGTTATATCGAATTACCCCAATTCGATGGACCATTTGAGTAGCCTCCCCGCTGCATCCGGTCTCTGAAGCACTTGCCTCAAAGGGAATGTCGTTAATACCTCAATGGTATGTTCCATGAAATATGGCCTTAGTTTCCTCAAACTCATAATGAGAGCATACGCTATCTTCTCCATTACCGGGTATCTGAGCTCCGCGTCTCTCAGGGATTGACTTACGAAGTATACAGGGTTCTGATTCTTTTCCTCTATTTTGACCAATATCGAACTGATTGTTGTTCCTGATACTGCCAAGTACAGCTGCAATGTTTCGCCCGGTGAAGGCTTGGAGAGAGTTTTGGGATCAGATAACTCCCTTTTAATCTCGTCAAATTCCTTCATGTACTCTTCGATCCATTCGAACTTAGCCTTTTTGATGATGTCGAAGAACGGTTTACATTTGTTCGATGCTTTCGACATGAACCTGTTTAAGGTGGCCAACCTACCCGTCAGGTTCTGGATTTCTTTCATGTGCCTCGGCGGATTTATTTTAGGATTATTTCTACCTTTTCTGGGTTCATCTCGATCCCTCTTGAGCTGACCAAATATCTGAGAAAACTCCCCTTAATCACTCCAAACGTACATTTCTTCGGGTTTAGTTTCATTCCATAGCGTCGGAAGACTCCGAAAACCTTTCCTAGATGGACGAAATGATCCATTCTTTTTAGGCTTTTCACCACGGTATCATCCATGTAGACCTCGTCTATTTTCCTAATTTCTCCCTCGAACATTATGTTAACCAATCTCTGATAGGTAGCCCCCGCATTCCTCAGACCAAACGGCATGTTATTCCATTCATAAACTCTGTTTCCACAAAAGAAAGTCGTATTTACATTATCATCCGAGTGCATGGAAATCTGGTGGTACCCCAAAAATGCGTCCATGAAGCTCATTATCTCATGTTCGGCCATGGCATCGACCATTTGGTCAATAGACGGGAGAGGATAACTGTCTTTCGGGCAAGCCTTGTTTAGATTGGTGAAATCGATGCATAATCTCCATGAACCTTCCTTCTTTTTCACCATAACTGGATTTTGTACTCTTATCGGGTACTTGCATTCGCTAATTCTTCCGCTCGCCAATAGTTTTTGCACTTCCAGCTCCATAGCCGCGTTCTTTTTTGGGCTGAACTTCTTCTTTTCTGGTGGAATGACGGGATATTGGGGTCTATGTTCAGCTTGTGTCAGGCGTACTTTGGGTGCACTCCTGGTGTTTCGTTTGGGTTCCAGGCGAACACATCCAAGTTCTCTTTCAGTAATTGGGTTAGTTCTTCCTTGAATTCGCTTTCCCACACTGTCTTAATCTTGACTTTGATATCAGCATCCTTCGGATCCAGCTATACCACTTCTGTTTTTCCTGCCGCCGAGGCTCCTTCCCTTAATTTTATCCTCGAATCCTCGTCCAGTGTCTTTGCTGCTGTTTCTTTTTCTTTTTATCCCTAAACAATTGGATTTGGATGTGTTTCTGTCGTTGCCACAAGCATATTACCCCCTTGTTCCTCTGCTTCTTTTCCTTTAGCGACTACCAGGATCACCTCGGGTTCTATCCCTTCTCTCTCTCCTTCCAGTGGTTTTTCAGTTTCTGTTCTCACCTTAGGGTCCTCTCCTTCTTTCATGATATTCTCAAAGCTTAACATCTCGTAGTCCATGTCATGATAGTTCAAACCCTCTACCTTTTTCACGAAAAAGCATTCTCTTGCCCTTCTTTGATTTTCAATCACTGTCGCCACCCTACCATCAGCTGTAACAAACTTGAGACACTGGTGAAGGGTGGACGGAATGGCTCCAAAGGCATAGATCAACGGCCGCCCTAGTATGCAGTTGTAGGTGGATGCTTGGTCTACAACCTTGAATGTCAACTGTTTCTGCATCCGGGTTTTCCTGTCCAACCCCTCCAATTGGACTAATAAATCAATCTCCATGGTCAGCCAGGTCAATGCATTATCGAATCCTTTGATCTCATCACTGCAGGGTCTTACTTTGTGATGACGCTCTCCTCCCAAATTTTCGAATACCTCTTTAAAGATTATATTGGCATACGCCCCAGTGTCTACCAAATATCTATTCCCTTCGCAGCCGAGGCTAGCTACCACACTTGAGGGATTTGTTGGACTAAATCCCTCAGTTCTGCCTTCCTCTTCCTTTTCGATATTGTGGTCAGTGCTTGGGAGGTTCCAATATAAGGGGTTTCCTCTATTGGCTCCATCATATGTATCTCTCCAGGTCTATCTCCCCTCAGGGCTGGTCCTCCGATCCTATCGAACACTGGTGGCCGCCCTGGAGGTGGAGAGGGTAGGGGTTTCGCTTCTCTATTCCGTCCTCTGCCCGGGGACCTTTGTCGACCTGGGGAAGGGGAAAGATTAGCGTCTCTCCTGTACACCCTTAGCCTCAGGGCCTACATCATTCCTCTTAACTTTTCTTTCTTAAACAACTTCCACAACTCCGTTATAAGATCCCGGCATTGGTCGGTGTTATGACCATGTGTCAGGTGGTACATGCAGTACTTCCGAGAATTCATGAGCTCCGAGGTTTGTAGGACTGGCCTCAGTGTCCGAAGAACTTGATGGTCTTTGACGTAGTAGAAGACCTCGACAATATTCAAGTTGGTTCCCGACTTTAGCTCCTCGTACATCTGCTGTACCTCAGTATCTTCCGCGAATGGTTTGAAAGTTACCGGTGTTTTATATTCCTTTACTCCTCCTGCGCTGACTCTCTTCTTGCTTGGTTCTGCCGAGGTGCTTTGGTTGCTCGCCTTCTTTGCCATTTTAGAGATATCTTCTGCTTGGATGTACTCGTTCGCCATGACCATGGAAGCAGCGTCAGATATGGACGACTTAAGCTGTACTGCCTTCCACAAACTAGTTTCTGGGTGAAGTGCTCCCATCACCATGATGAGGCAGGCGTCATCCCCCATGACTTCCCCCATTGACCTCTGCTCATTGAACCTTTTCAGAAAATCTTGTAAGCTTTATGTTGAACCTTGGCGGATGTTAGCCAATTTGTGCTTTGGTTCCTTCGGTGTCCCAAAATACGAGTATTGCATTAGGAATACCTCCATCAGCTCCCCCCAGCTTTTGATGGAGGCTGATGGGACCGCCCTAAACCAGGCATGAGCCTTGTTTCCCAGGGTTAGCGGGAACATCCGGCATAACATGATCTCATTTGCACCTTGCGCTCTCATCCACATCAGATATTTTTCAATGTGAGAATATGGGTCGTAGTCATAATTAAAGATCAAGCTAGATGGGAACTTGATTCCTTGTTGCCGAGGAGCATTGCTGATTTCTGCCGTGAAGGGTGAAGGAGCTACTGAGGATTGGAGGACCCCTCTTATCTTGTCCCGGACATCTTTCTTTCCAGGTCTGCGAAGCGTTTGTTCACTTCTTCATTTATCAGGGCCTGTAGATCTCTGGTTGGGGTACTCGGAAATGCCTTCCCCATTCTCTGACCACACTTCTGCTTGGGTTTTCCTTCGTCTCATCCCTTTTCGCAAGATGGGCTTCCTGTTCCTTCTGGTCCGAGGTAAAGATAACTTGGTTGTAGGTAGGTCTTCCCATGAGGGATCCTGACTCTCGTGTGAGTAGGGTATCGAGGACGAGCAAGATCTCTAACTCCTCGGCCTTCTGCACCTGTTATGCCCCCTTTGAGAGACAGATGGTGTCCTGCTTGGGACTTTGCTCTCCGCCAGCATTTCCCGAGTCACAGGCCAGTCCCTCCTTTGGTTCTGCAACTGAGGTTAGCGAGGTTCTTCTCCTCTTGGCCTCTCCCTCGATGGATGGTCCTCAGCCTCTTGATTTCTTCAGGGTCGTGGTTGCGCTCGAGCTTCATTTCCCGCTGGTACCCTCGGGGGTGGGGGATTCCTTCTATTTGGATTTCCTCCATGCTGAGGTTACCTTTGAGCTTCCATTTTCGAGCGCCGAAGGTATTCGCTACGCCCACCCTCTGCCGGGGTCTCGTTCACACTCTCCTTTTATTCAATGTTCCTCCACCGTATGAAATTAATAGTTTCTTTGGCATCTCATCTGCTATGTTCCCATCTGGCATCTTTCCTTCTTTCGAG
Organism: Pogostemon cablin; assembly: GCA_023678885.1. Lineage (NCBI taxonomy): Eukaryota > Viridiplantae > Streptophyta > Magnoliopsida > Lamiales > Lamiaceae > Pogostemon > Pogostemon cablin. The sequence continues at coordinate 10,956,992 of CM042989.1, read as the reverse complement.
GTCTTCCCATAAATCGCTGTGGCTTGCTCCTCGAGGGCCGCTAAAGCTCAACCTAGCCGATTGGACCGGGGCCCTTGCGGCGTACTCGTCAATCATCCTCTGAATTTTCTCGTTCATCTCTTTTGTCTTCAGGGGGTCGCTTAAATTCGGGACGGGAATCGACCTCGTCGGGGTGGGCACCTCCATGATCGGTGCACTGACTTGGACATTATTTCCACTTCTCGTGACGTTCCGCTGGGCTCTGGAACATTCACCTCTCTCTTTGTTTCCATGGGCCGTAAACCCTTCACCTCCCATCTTGATTTCTAGATACAGAACAGAACCCGAAGATTTTTCTCACGGAATCAAATCAAGAATTCGAGAAGATAAAGGACAAGGGTGGCTAATCGTAGTGATTCCCACAGACGGCTCCAAATGTTGATGGTTGTTCTTGACACGTTAATTAATGTTTATGAGATAAAGATATTTTGTAACGGAATCATGAACGAACACAATCAAACATAATAAAACTACAAACAATAGGATCAAACTAATAGAAAACTCAATTCTCACCAAAGAACTCAACCGATTTTTATTACTCTCCTCTTAAAACAACACTCATAAAATTCTCTTTCTTTACAAGTGTAATGTCTAGAGTGAGTATCAGTAACATGCCTCTCTCAAGTGAGAGAGGCTATTTATACTATCTACAAACCCTAACCCGGAACCAATCGTCTTGCGCCACTTGGATAAAGACAAGCCGCCTTTAATGAAGCTGTTTAGTACGCCAACCAGCTGCAGGGGGAGTCTGGATGTTGTTGGTTGCTTTTGCAGGTTTTACAGAGTGCATTCGTCCTTTGTTGGCTTCCCATTGGTTATTAGGGTAAGGTTTGTCAGTTAGTTGTTGTCTTCTAGTTATGATTGTTGTCCAAGACATCTCTTCTTCCCGTTAGTCTTGTCCTTTAGCCTGCGGTACTTGTCAACCTTCATGATGGTGCTTGCTCTTTACTATCTTGCTTCTGTTGCCCCTTTGGTCCTCGGACAGGCTGACTTTCAGTGCTGTGGCGCTCGTTCGAACTCTAGGGCAGGAGGATGTCGTCGCTGAAGTTTTTTGCCGAGGATGCTCTCTGGCTTCGATCTGTTTAATGGATTACTATTTGTTCTTTCCCCGACTGGGCCTTCGGGCTGTCTCGATTGTCCTTTCAATTCGCTCCACAGTTTGAGCCGCTATGGGATTGGGCCTTTTTCTTCAGGTATAATAGAGGTTATTGGACTCTTGGATCTGCTACACATGGAGATATAATACCTATAACAATTTTTATTTTAAAAGTATACAAATATTTTTGGAACATATCAAAATATAACGTATGCAAATATCCTCGTAATGATGAATTACTAGATTGTGTATATGTGAAGTAAAATTAGGGTGTATCGCGGCCTAATTCTTATCTCAAAAAATGGTCATCCAAAATGTCTTAAAATATTTTAAATCTACTATATATATAAAGGGAGCAAGCCCGTTGCCCGACCAGTTTTCTATCGCTAGTCGGTAATCATTTCCTCTCTCTTATTGTCGTGGTATGTTGTAATCCGTTCCACGTGGCCACTTTCGCACCGCCATTACAAAGAGTTATCCTCGCAGCCCGCCCACCTCTCTTGTTATCCTCATTTCCGCGATGCCTAATTCCAGCCGGGGTGTCGTCCGGCTGCTTTTAGTTCACCCCTTTCATTTCTTCCCCATTTTCGCCGGAACAGAACACGACAACACTAGGGGTATCTTCCATTCCCTCATTAGCAATTCTTCCTATGTATCGTCTCTAATCTTAATTCACTCTGGTTCATCTTTGAATTTTCCTTCCATCATTCTTAAATCTCCTTACCCTCTTTCTCCCGTTTCATTTCTTCGCCATATTCGCTGGACGACAACACTTGGGGTATCTTCTATTCCCTCCTCAGCGTATTCTCCATACATATTTTGATTTCAAGTAGCAAGCATTTGCACTTACTTATTTAATGTGTTGTCCACCGGGTGTTCGAGGAATTGTATCAAAGAAAACTATTGAGTCTATGATGTAACATGCATATAGCATATCTTATATCTTAAAAGTTCTAGCAGGCTAATCATGTTTATGTCCATCAGAAGCTCGATGAATAATTGATACACTCTTTTTTAGTGTGCCCCTCTCTCTTTCTCGGGTATGCTGTAACCCGTTCCATGTGGCAATCTTCTCCCACCGCCATTACGGATAAGTTATGCCCCACCCGCCTCTTTCTATTGTTATCCTCCTCACTCAGTTCCGCGGTGTCGAATTCCTTCCCAGACGCCAAGGTCAGAATATCAATTCAAGCTTACTTCTTCGTTATTTCTGCTTTAATCATGGATGTTACTTGTGCAAATTGTTTTATGATTGATGGGAAAGTTTATGAAACCAATCCAAACGGTTTATCAATTCATTAAGTTTAAGTGTATTGTTAATATGAATGAGAGAACTTGTAGTTGATTTAGAGGAAATAGTCGTTAGTAATTGTTATGATTTGTGGAATTTGTCTGTTCTAACTCATGCTTACGACCTGTTGGATAAAATGTCTAAGTGTGTATTTGTTTTAATTTACCTGTGAAGCTTAACACTCTTTCTGAATTCTGAAAATGTGCATATGGATAAATAATTTATGACTCTGCCAGTAATAATGTTGTTCTCTTCATTAGGAGCTAATGGTCCCAAGAAGTTCAAAAGATTCCATGGGGGTGAGATTATGTAGCCTTTTCATGTTGTAAGTTATAGCTTGTGTTGTCTTGGTATTCCTGCTCTACTTATTTTGAATGCCTTCTTTTCATGTGAATGTCGTTATTTCCCAGCTCTCTGCATTTTCGTTTTGTGTCTCTGCCAAAAAGCATCATCCTGATGCCAATAAGAATGATCCTACTGCAAAGAAAAAAATTTCAGGAGATAAGAGATTCAAGAGTATGAGTTATAATATATCAGGCATAAGCAAAAATTTTGTGCTTGAACATATTTTTCCATTTGATTTTTAGCCACTTGACTATAAGATTCTTTTGCTTTGCCTGACATTGAAATGGAATCATGAAGTCTGTGAAGTTTCTCATGTTTAAGTTTGAGTTTTCCTCCCTTGTTGGCATCTATTAAGACAAGCCTGAGAGGTGAATGGACAAATTGTTTGACAGATAACCAAACTTTAGTTATGTCAATGAGACAGAGTTTTTCTCCCTTGTTGGCTATTAAGACAAGCCTAAGAGGCGAATGGACAAATTTTTTGATAGATAACTAAACTTTAGTTATGTCAATGAGACATCATTAAGCATTATACGAAGAAAATTTACTCTTGATCTCAGGAAAAAAAATAATTGATCGCATAGTTGGTCTATGCTTTTTTAATGCGCCCATGCATAATAATTAATATACAGGTTCAGTGCACTTTTAATAAACAATTTTTTTATACTTACCTACTCCAACGCATACAGTTCTCACATCCTCTGTGAATGCCATGTCATGTCTCCAACATATGGTAGATGCACCAATTTTGCGATTGAACTTATTTTGTTTTTTTCTGTGAAGACATCATGGTTACCTTTGACATCCATGGCCTATTTGTTGAAATGTTTAAGATTTCTCATTATTGCAATTCATGCGTCGGTAATTTTAAATACTCCATTTTTGAAGATGTCTATCTTTTTGTTTAATCATTTACTATAGCCGAAATTTACTTTTCAGAACCTATTAGAGGGAAAATCTCTGTTGCCTGTGAATCTGAAATGGTTAGAAAGTTTTCTAGAACAGTCATGGAGGAGGCCTTAGTTGAGCAGCTAAAGAACCAGGAACTTTCAATTCTTGAAAATAAATCACAAAAGGAGGTTGTTATTACACTGCAATTCCTCGAGTTGTCAAGCAGAAGTGTTTATGTGGAGAGGATCTTACACGGTTGAATCTTGACAAGGTTCATGACAAGGTTTTTGAAATTGTATTTCATTACACTGTGTTTTATGGTATGCTGATTTATGAGTTCATTCTACTAATTTCAGATACAGCTGTTAGAAAGCATATTAATGAAGGAATATGGAGGTGATGAAGATGCACTTCTGGCAGAATTGCAATTTGCATTCATTGTGTTCCTGGTAATGCATTAAGCTGTATCTTTACATATGATGCTTGGACATATGTGGTCCATTCATGAGGATATTGCCACTTATTAAATCATATGTAAACTATGTAGATGGGAAAATCTATTGTAGCATTTCTGCTGTGGAAGTATATATTGAGTCTCTTATTTGGCTGTACAGAATCTGTAAGTTAACAAATGACTGAATACATCTTATTTATTTCAGAAATATGCATCCATCCTTTAAAGAAGTTAAAACTGGCGCTTCTCTTGCCGGAACTTTTATACATATGAGTTGCTTGATTTTTCTGCTCATGTGAAGGCTGGTTCCAATTTAGGTTGCAGTCAAGTTACAATTATGGACATTTAGTTTAAGTTTACTATTTGGGAGAAGCTGCAATTTAGCATAAGTTCAGTTCATATGTTGTGCTTTAAATATGTGGAAAATAGATTTTGTAGCCTGCTTGTGCATGACCTGTTATGCAGTGACATTTGTACAAGAATTTCTCTTCATCTTGCTGGATCAGGATCTTTATATGCAATTGATAGTTGCTGCTAAGGAAATAGGAAATTGGACTTCAGTCTGATATTATTAATTGTAGTTAGTCATGTCAACAAAGATATTGATACGTAGAGGAAATTTTCTATTATTATAAAATTGCAAGTTGGAATAAAATACTAAAAAATATGAATGTTTGCTGGTGTATCGTTTTGAATTTCACGAGGCTATGGGTCTTAGAGATGGCAGTTCATTTGTGCAGATTATTATTATTATTATTATTATTATTATTGAATTTATGGTATGGAAAGGTGTGTGTACAGTGCATACAATGTTTTGTATTCTATGTCTATCTGTTCAGTATTGTAAGTTTTGGTAAATCCTCCGATTGATAGAGGTCCAACTTCATTGGTGGCTGAAAATTATGAAAATTTTGGTTTTATGCTAACTTTGCCTTTGTTTTCTTATTTGTAGCCCCTTCACTCGAGGAATCGACTATTTACCAAGGTATTCTCATTGAGGTCTCTCTCTATATTTTATGTTTGTCTTTGCTTCCTGTACACAGCGCACGTATGTGGTAGCTTGAACTGCAAAAAAATCTCATCAAAAGATTGCATATTAATTACTTTTCTCTCACTGAACGTCCATTGTAGCTAATTCTAAGTTGGTTTCTTAGCTAGAGGAAAGTGATTTGCCTATTTTTCGCTTTGAGATGTACGCATTGCTGGTGACTAATCTATTCCCTCCCTTACCTCTCTTCCCCTTTTACCCGCAGTCCCAGCCGTATCTTCTTCACGATCGCCGTTCGCTGCTGCTTCGTGGCTACTGCTCGGCCTCCCTCCACCGCCTGACAGTTTCTCTCTCAACCGACGACCTCTGGTACGTAACTTTTCACTTTCTTCATCAAAGAACGGTCTATTTTAAATTTGATTACTGTACTCAAATGCGAAATTTTATTGCATGTCTCACTCTTCAGATGCTGCCATTTTACCCTCATTTTTCTGGGCTATTTTCTTTGGAGTTTTGATGGCACAAACAGAGCTGGGTTATGCTCTTTAATCTCGGTACACACCATACCTCTCTCTTCCTCTTTTACCTGCGATTTCAAGCTGTCTCCGCCTCAAACTGCCATTTGATTGTTGTGGCTACCGCTCCGGCTTGCTCCACCGACTGCTACACCTCTTCCCCCTCTCAACTGACGTCTCTAGGTAGGCAACCGTGCTCTTGCGAATTCCCATTGTATCTCACCCACTTTAATGTATCACAGTCATTTTACCCTCACTTTCCTTGGCTATTTCTTTTCGATGAGATTATGCAACAGAAATTCGTAGTTGATTTACAGGAAATGTTAATTAGTGATTGTTATGATTTGTCAAGAATTTCCCTGTTTAAATGCATGCCTATGAGATACTTCATCAAATATACAAGTGCGAATTTATTTTAATGTACTGGATTCGTAATTCTTGAGAGAACAGTTAAATTTAATTGTTTATATGACTGGAAAAAATGGCAGGCGATTTAGAGAAAATGGTAATTAGTAATTGTTATGATTTGTGAAGAACTTGCCTGTTTGAACTCATGCCTATGAGATGCTTGATGAAATGTAAGTGTGAAATTGTTTTAATGTACTGTCTAAGTGTGAATTTGTTTTAATATACTGGATTCCTAATTCTTGAGAGAACATGCGAGGGTTAAAAGTCAAGACTCTTTGCATATTCTGAATAAGTGCAATGAATAATTTTTAACTCTCGCTATTCTCTTACATTACACTTCAAATCATAGCAGGAAATTAAGAAAGGAAAAAAGAGAAGATGATGAAAAAAGAAACACAAATGAATAATGAAGAGTGAACACACCTACGGAGTTCGTCTTCTCTCATATTTTGACGGTAAAGATTTCAGTTTATCTTTTAAATTTTATTCGGTGCCACATGGGTGTTAAGCGTTTTTAAGACAACAATAGGAACACCAAACCATCTATTGGACTGTGTGTATCACTTGAGACAGAGAAAGATTGGGAGGAAGAGAATATGTAAAGTACAGTAGTTAGCAGCAGAACATTAGTAAGTAGGAGAGTGAGGTAAAAATGAGTTAGTGAATATTTTTAAGACAGCAAAAGCAATTGATAATTTTGTAGTATAAATAAGAAACTATATAAAATAAATGTAGTAAAATAGAAAAGAAGAGAGAGAGAAGCAGTTGGTGATTTGGTAGAGAATATAGACATGGTGAAGAGATCTCTAGGTCACCTCTCTTTGTTTCCTGATTCACTCAACATTCTCCACATAAGTAATCTTGCTTACCCTCTTCTTTCGATGCATAATATTTTCTCTTTATTTTGCATGGTTCTCCTCTGTGTAAGTGAGCTATTTGACTTTAACATGCTATAATTCTCTACTGCTTGATAAGCATTCTATTCATATGAAACTCTAAACGTTGCCTCTGCGTTGTTCACTGACTGTTAAACTACACTTATTGTGTTCGACTCTAGCAACCCTTCAATCGGTGAGGTTCTCTTTCGATTTACACAACAATTATAATTTCATTTCCTTTTTCTCTGATCTTTTCTTACATAACTCCTGACCGAAGTTCTAATTTTTAATTTCTTACTCAGCCTGCATCTCCACGTACCATGCTCCTACATTTTCATGTGCTCTGCCCTGTTCTTCAACATATGTGAGCATCCCCTCCTTTGTTTAGCTGATTTATTTATTTTAATTTATCTTACATATAATGATCACCTTGTTTTGGGTGTAACAAAGTTTGGACATATTATGATTGCCGCACATTCTGCTCCTTCTACACTATCTTTACATCCATACCTATTCACGCATACATTGTTATTCGTACTTTAAATTGTTGATTAAAAAGAATATATTTGCTTGGTGGAGACAACGTCGCAGTTTTCCCTCCCACGTGTTCGTTGATGCATCTCCTCCATGTGTAAGGGGTTTTAGTTCACTTCTAATGAGCTGAATCTGGGGGATTTAGTCAAAATAAGTACTTTTCTCTTTTACCATAACCTCTTTGAATCCAAGTTAAGTTCACTGTACAAGGTGGACCTGGGGATCGGTTTTCTACATCCTTATTTAAAGGTTTATTCCAAGTTACGGGATTAACACATACTCCCTCCGTCCCACAGCAAGGGTCTCTTTTTTTCATTTTGGTCGTCCCACCCAAAGGGTCCTCTTTCCTTTTTTACACACATGGGACCCACTCATTCCCTCTAATACAATTAAAATATGGGGTCCATACTCCCACTAATACAACTACCCACTACACATTAAATAATAATACTCCTTAATCCACGTGCCAAAAAGCAAAAACTACCCTTGCTATGGGACGGAGGGAGTATTTGGTACTGTTGTGCATTGCGTAGTACTTTGTTCTCTTTGCAGCAACACCCTTTACCTCCTTCACAAAAACTTTCTTGTGCCTTTTGCCTCTGTGTAGTATCCACAAATTTATTTAAAATAAGGTATTACAAGAGATGGAAAAAGATTAAGTCTTACTACTTAGTCAATTTACATGTGAAAATCTTGTACACTGCCCCTTGTGAAATTTGTTCTTGTGTGTGTGAGCATTTTTATTTTCTAAAGTTCTGCTACATGCCACAAACATAATGCTCACAATGGGATGACATAGGTTTTTACTCATAATAATACATGGGTGTGCATTTTCCTTTGATTTAGGTGACTGATGATAATGTTAACATCTGTGCGTTAATTGTATTATAATTGGTGGGTAGATTGACTAGATTTAGGCAGGATTGTACTCCAACCTTTCCCTTTCCTATCATATATTGTGGTCAACTGGAGTATTTAGAAGTGTTATATGCAATTTAGACATCTTTTGCTGTTATATTTTCCTAAAATGTGTATGCTTAATACTTGTTAATCTATTTTGCATTTAGATCACTAAATATATCTTATAGTTAGTCTGCTCAAATATGAGATGATACCTTATGTTATAAGTGGAGTATTTAAAAATGTTAAATGCATTTTAAACATCTTTTGCTGTTATATTTTTCTGAACTACGTATGCTTAATACTTGTTGATCTATCTTGCATTTATATCACAAAATATATCTTATAGTTGGTTTGCTCAAATATGAGATGATGCCTTACATTATATTCCATCTACATATTAATCCATTTTTTCCATTATCTATTTTCTCATTGCTTTTATTTATTCAATTTGAAAGTTTTATGTTCTTTTAAGGGATGTTATTATGGATCAATTTTGAAAGTTTCTAACAAACTGCTAAAACTCATCCTCATGCGTAAAGTTAAGGATCTTTATTTGATCCCAATTATGTCAACTAATAATAGGTGCTATCTTTCTTAGAATAAATAATTATGAGCTCATTTTTTCATTAGTAATAAGTTGTTATGTGTGGCTTAAGGTTGATGGTGTAATTTTTATTTTGATGATGATATCAGTGGCTAAGGTGTTCTATGAAATATTCATTGTCTTATTCATCTTTATAATGATCTATGTATATTTTGGAAAAGTAATGGTTTATGATTGTACTGTTTCTTTAGATGTGGCTTCTTGATTCAACAACTGCAAAGTACTGCGTTTATATCAAGTTATGGAATGTTCAATCATGATGTAATGAAAAATAGGTCATTTATGAATCAATCCAAAGTAAATGTCAACAAGTCAGACTGGCAGTTCTTCCAGTTCTGACAAGCATTATTTTCTTTTTAGTTCTTTTTCTTTAGAATTTATTTTGTTTTATCCCTAAAGGTTGGTTCGTCTTGGATATTTATTTATGTTGCCCTTTTCTATGTAGACGGCTGCTCAGTTGATGGGAAGGGCATTGAAAGGAAAGTCCTTGATCGAATGTGTAAGACATGAAGCTGAATTGGTTGGTAAAGATTTTTCATATGATGGAGAGTCGGGCCTGTATCATGGCAGTTGTGTTTAATTGCTCTGCATACTTCTTTTGTTTCTTTACACTAAAATGTTGTTTCTCTAAGGTTCCAAGCGACGTCTAATGCACAAGTACCAATCTAACACCTACAAAGTTCAGATAAGCGCTACACAAATGCTTTTTCGAGCTTCCAGAAATTAGAATACTAAGTCTTTTGAAAGCTTTTTGTTGTCTTTGTTAAAAGTAACTTCACTGAAGTTGAAGGTTGTGTGTTGCCAACCCCAAATGTAGGTTTTAAGACCTAGGTATTAAATGTGTAAGCTCATTTGTTTTCATGGATTTGGTTCTCTGTTAAAATTAACCTCAGCTCATTTATTGCAGCTTAAAGTAGGTACTGGGAAAGATTATTTTGCTTGTAATGGGGTTGGTACTTTAAAAAGAAGGTTTTTGTGCTAACCCCATATCATTGATGTGATTCGTAACGCTCATTACACATCTGTAATTCCTGAAAATTATTTATATTTTGATCACTATTTATGTCTCCAAGTTTGTGTGGCCTTCCTTCCATTTCTTGTATTTGTCACGCCTCAGCTTTCATCCTCCTTAAATAATCCGGGCCACCCACCTAGTAATTCCTTAAAACGGTGCAAATTCCGAAGATGCACTAGACGACGAACAAATTTTGCAGACGTGGCAGTGAGTTCCACGACAACGTTCAGGCATGCAGATCCCGCCACGTGGACGAAGAGTTTTAAACTACTCATGCCTCGGGCCAACGGATGAAGCATTAACCAAAGCCTCTAAGCTTTAAACCATAGTTAATATATTAACCTTAGTTAACTTTGCCGCTTCATCTCATGAAATAAAGTGCAGTAATCCTTCTTTCTTCTTACCAATTATTTATGCGAAACCAAAACAATAATTAATTCAGTTCGTCACTTCTTCCCTCTCTTGCAAAATACCCCTGTTATTTCGATACGTATCCATTTTTTTATTTTGATCTGTTCTATTATAAAGTTTTTTTTTTTAATTGATGTGACCCACAATCACTATACATGGCCCCACACTCAACGTTAATACAACTACCCACTACACATTAAAATATTATTTCTCTCACTTAACTATACATTAAATTATTATACTCCTTAATCCACGTGCAAAAAGTAAACGAATAGCTTTCAAAAAGACGGAGAGAGTAATAAAGAATTTTTTTTAATTGAGGACTAACAAATTGGTAAAATATTAATGTGTTTAAATTATATTCTCGATCAATTGGACTTAAAATGCGTAAAACTAACAATTTAAAACATAAAAATATAAAATTATCTAAAATATTTGTTTAATACTCTATCGGAACGAAAAACGTGTACGTCTACTTTTTTATATGAGGATTAAAGAATATAGTATTTTAATGTTTATTAAGTAGTTGTATTTATGTAGTGTTGGCCTTATAAAGATATTTAAATATTTTTTTATGAGTACTATTTACTATAAATATAAATGTAAACTTTTGTATAGAACAACTAAAATGAAAATGTGTAAACGTTTATATGGGACAATCATATAAATGTATCACATATTAAAATGATATTTCAATGTTAATAAATTATTTAAAAAATCTTTAAAACATATTCTATTAGTCCCTTTAAAATAATCACATTTATTATTTGTAAGGAGATTAAGTTTTATATATTTCCTTCGTCCATCTCAATTATTACATACTTCTTTTTTACATGTTTCATTCTAATTGTTACATTTTTCTTTTTGGTATATAGAACACACTCAAAATAATTAAAATATCTCCATGGAACTTACTTACAAAACATAACTTACCCACAAAAATTAAATTATTATTTTTATCACCTCAATACACATAAAAATACTTTTTTTCTTAATTCCCGCGAAAAAACAAACGTGAATGTAGTATAGTATTTTATTTTGTGTAGTGGGTTGAGAGATACTCCATATTTATTTAGTAGGTAGGTGTATAGTGTAACGCGTAGCGTGTGGTTCCAAGAGAAATGTATTAATCATTTTGTTTGGATCTCATCTACTTAAAAAAAAAATGTAACTCTTTTAATGTGACATTTTAATTAGTAAAATGTAACTCTTATAATGGGATAAAGAAAGTATTAAATATGTAAGCTTAATGTGATCGTAATTATATATATTTTTTAAATATTTTTTGTATTTTCAGCTGCTAAATTAATAGTTTTACTTGCCTCAATGAATAGAAAAAATAATTTAATCCGAATTGATAGTTTACCAATTTTTTAGAATTTGATTTTTTTATTTTTTTTTTACTATGTATTTCAATAACAAACTGCATTAATTTTAATAAAACTAAAAAATTGTAATAGTTTTAATTCATATATATATTTTTAAAATTTTTATGGCAAATCTTGCATGAGACCATCTTACGTGAGATCATTTAGATTTTTAAATTAATTATCACTTTTGTTATAAAAATGTTATCACTTTTCATTTATAGAGTACTATAAATTGTTCATGAAATGAAATAGCATTACCATTTTTTATTAATTAAGTACTCATTTTTCATTGTAAAAGTTATCACTTTTTATCTTTCTCACGTAAGTTCTTTTATGAAACGATCTCACAGTCTTATTTTTATTATTTGTTTTTTCCATCAGCTAATTCACACAAAAATTAAGAAATAGAGTACTTCCTCCAACCCACGCGTCTATGCACAATTTTCATTTTAAGGTGTCTCAGGTATTTATGTACCTTCTATAAATAATAAAAATACACTATACATATTACTTAATTTTTATATTTTATTCATCAATCACAATAATTTTATTTACTCCCTCCGTCCCACAACTAAATATATATTTTTTCATTTTGGTCCGTCCCAAAATAAAGTACTCTCTCCGGCCACTTACAAGGTATCCATTTTACTATTTTTGGCGTCCACTTCAAAGGTATTCATTTTCCTTATTTGGTAAAAAAAATACACCCTGTGGCCCACCACTTCCCTCTAATACAACTACTCACTTTATATATAATAATACTCCTTAATCCACGCGCAAAAATCAAACGAGTACTTTGTAAGTGGCCGGAGGGAGTATATATTTCCCTTTTTGGTATATAGACCCTACACAAAACAATTATTATATCCACATGTGGCCCACCTACTACACTAATACAACTACCCACTACACTTTAAAATATTATTTCTCTCTCTTCATTATACATTTAAATATTATACTCCTTAATCTACGTGCAAAAAGCAAACGTATACCTTGTTCCGGAACGGAGGGAGTACTTTTTTTGTATTTTATTCATCATTATTAACAAATTTATTTAATTTTTCTCATTCAATTACCAATTTACCCCTATTTTTAATATTATTTTAAAAAATAGCCCTCTCTGATCTACGTGCTAATAATGGGCATAAACATCCAAGATGAAAGAAATTTTAATGTGGATCGCGTATTTTAAAGAGTATTTTATTCATCAGTCACCATCTTACACAGAATAATCTATTTATGATTTTCAAAATCAACATAAACATCAAAAACATAATTTAAAAATATATTATAATTTATATTATCAACCTTTTAACATATAATATAATATACTCCATTTATTATTAAAATATCAAATTATCCAAAAATTATCGAGTTGATCTCCAAAAATTATTTATTATTAAAATATCAAATTATCCAAAAATTATCGAGTTGATCTCCAAAAATTATCGAGTTGATCTATGCACTTGGATATGTCATATGCGTATACACTATCACTGTGTGTATAGTAATAATACTGAACCCATACAAACTAAAAAAATTTCAAATCGAAAAAAATTCGTTGACTATTTGAATTTTTCAAATCAAACCAAATCGAAATATTTTTACGGTATGGACTTGGATATCGTCTAATAAACCATAGCGAACTGAAAAACCAAATACAAGTATACTTTAAAATACTCCCTCCGTCTCATTCAAATGGTTGTTTTTGCTTTTTGCATGTGGATTAACGAGTATTATTATTATTTAATGTGTAGTGGATAGTTGTATTAGTGGAAGTATGAGACCCATATTTCAATTGTATTAGTAGGTATGTGTGGGTCTATGTGTGTAAAAAAAAGATGACTCTTTGGGTGGACGCCCAAAATAGAAAAAATGAACTCTTTGGATGGAACAGGGGGAGTAAAATTTTATACCTGTAAAAACTCAATAATACTATAAAGAGAAGCTCTCTTATGAGACGGATTTTTTGTGAGACGGGTTGACCCATTACTAAAGTAGGCTTATTATATAGTTAAAGTATGCTTATTTATTGTTAAAGTATGTTAATAATGAATCATATTATAACACCCTAAAATCATACTTTAATTCATCATTTATCATATTTTAGAAAACATATTTTAACAACCATTAACCATACTTTATCTATATGATAGGCATACTTTAACACGTCTCACAAACCGTCTCACATGTATAATGTCTAACAAGAGAATTTGTCTACTATGAAATAAGCATTATATTCTGCTTTATCCCTACTAAAATAATATACTCCATATTTTTTTAATAATTTATACTCCACATTAATATTATAACTAGTTTTGTCTCTCGCAAACGACGTGGGTTTTACTATGTACATAATGTCTTTATTTTAAAAATATATTTTATATTATATTATTATTATTATTATTATATATATATATATATATTTTATTTATTTGTTTGTTTTTTACTTTACTATTAAATTAAATTTTTTTTTTACATTCGTGTCAAAAAGATGAACATTCAATTAATATAAAAGGAAGCGATCATAATAAAATATTTTCAACCCTAAACTTGAAAAATGAATAAACTATCAAATTGGGGTCAAATTATTTTTTCTATCAATTAGAGACCTTAAAATATGGAATATAAAACAATAAAAAAAGGGTAGAAATGTGACATAATAGGAAATTTTTTTATCATATTTATATTATTACAAAAATGTTAAACTTATGATTAATTATAATTTAATTAATAATCAATTATATCTCTCTTTTTATCTCATAGTTATTTTTTTATTGAATAATTAAACCAAATTATTAAGGTTAAAACTCAATTAATTTTTTTTATTGAATAACTCAATCAAAACATTATTAGTTTTAAATTAATTAGTAGTTGAGTCTGACTCTTTTTTTTATCTTTTACTTTTATTTTTTTAAACTGAATAACCCAACTAAAACATTTAAATGTAAAAATATATTAAAAATTATTATCATTTTTTATTATTTTAAAATATAAATTTTTTAAGTTATTAATTAGAGGGACCTAATAAAATATTAATTAAAATGTTAAATTACTTAATATAAAATATTAATTGCAAGATTAAAATTTTTAAACATATTTATAAAAATATTTTTATTAGAATTAAAATAATAATTTTCATTAAAAAATACATAAAATATTCTTATTAGATTAAATTAAATCATTATATGGTGAATTACTGAATTTTAATTTAATTATCCCTCTTTTCAAGATTAAATTAAATTATTATTAAATGAATTAATTAATTTAGTTTGAGTTGAGCAGGAGGGATAGCTTCATTAGTCATAGAGCCTTCTGTGAGGCCTTAGCGAAGGAGAGTAGGCATCCTCAAAGGGTTCATCCCCCATCTCCCCCACAACCCTCAGGTGGGTTTCATTAATTAATTTCGCTTAATTTTTAATCGGATAATTTATTTATTACAGCTAATTAATTGGTTTCTCATCAGTTGAATTGGCGGAGAATCCACCGGCGCCGCCAGTTACGGCAGCGTCGACGACTTCCACCGCCAGTAGTGGCTCAACCGTACACATTCCAGTGAGCAACGGGGGTTCAGTTTTCCCTGCTGTATTCACCACATCAGATTCCCCTGATCTGCACCAATCATCACCAACATCGTACTCTGGTCTTCTCCACGCCATGGATGCTACATCGGATCATTCCACCATTGATCCCATCTCCCTCTCCTTATCCACCTCTCTCTACGCGCCATCTTTCTTCCCATCCACCCAACAACCCGCACTCTCCGCCACCGCATTGCTGCAGAAAGCGGCGCAGATGGGGGCAACATCTTCCACCTCCTCCTTCCTCCACGGCCTATTGGGGGTGGCACCGCCTCCCTCCGCCCCTGCGCCTTCATTTGCAACCGTGAAGCTTGAAAACAACTCCGTGGCATCAGGGCTCGGGCTCCCCTCGGGTGGTTCTACTGCAGGGTATTCCGCGGTGTTTGGTCATAAGCCGACAACGCTGGACTTTCTTGGACTGGGAATGGACGGCGGCGAAGGCTCTTCCGGCGGGTTCTCAGCGTTCTTGAGCTCAATTAGCGGCGGGCTAGACATGGCGGCAGCCACGCCGTTTGCCGGAGAAACGTGGGAAGAAGCACCCAACAGGAAACCTTCGTTGCTATAACTTGTCGTTTTCAAGTGAGATACAATTAATGCTGAGAGTCGGAACAGATGCATTAACGAAGGTCGTTGACATGTTTTTCTTGCAAAATATTGTTTTTTTTTTAATTTCTTTTCTTTGTATTTATATGTTGATTTAGTTTGGCGAGATCCCACAGTGGAGGCAACTTTTACCATTTTCTTCCTGTACACCCTTTGTAAAAGAGAAGTGGGATTGTTGCCCATTTTGAAATGTTAAATTGCAAAAATGTCTACTTTGACTAAATTGATAAAAAAAAATCCACTTTTTAGTTAATTTTATTGTATTATTCCCATTGGATTGGTGTCAGGTACTGTAACCTATAAATCAAGACAAAAAGGATTGACTGACCGAGTGATTTCAATTTTCTTGCTATTATTTGTATTAATTTTGGCAAAAACCGAGTGTGTATTATTTGAAAGATCGAGTGGCCGATGACAGTTTAATTTGATTAATAATTCAATATAATTAATTAATTAAATACAAAGAACTAAACTCACCTCCGCGATCGAGTAATCGACTAGGAGTGTAATTTGATTAATAATTCTATATGATACAAACATCTAAACTCCCATCAGAGACCGAGTGATCGAGTGGGTGTTTAATTCGATTAATAATTCTATATAATAATTACTCCCATGAGAGACCGAGTGGCCGAATGGGTCTTTCATTCTCTTAATAATTCTATATAATAATTAATTAAATACAAACATCTAAACTCCCATCAGAGACCGAGTGATCGAGTGAGAATTTAATTTGATTAATAGTTGTATATAATTATTACCGAGTGGGTGATTAATTTGATTAATAATTCTATATAATAATTAATATAAAAACATCTATACTCCAATCAGAGACCGAGTGACTACATTAAATTGTGGTTTAGTATAAGTTAATGTTCATATAATTAACGATCTTAATTATGAATGATTTTTAAAATTAGTTTAATTAACTTTATAAAGTCAGAGTTAACAAAATATCAAGCATACAATAATAATTTTGAATAAATAGTTCCAGTAATTAGAAGATAATCTTTGTCAATTTCTTACTTGTTGAGTAGCATTATGTATTTGGGGGCACGTACGACGTGAGTGGCCTACCTCATCACAAATCAGACATTTCTTAGACCGTCGTCTCCGTCGCTCAATTCCAGAATGCATTCGTGACATTCTTGGACACCCTGCTTGTGAATGTGGAAGGGGCTTAATGATACGCAAAACAGCAACCTTGTCTGGCGTGATCCACTTATCTTGATGGGGAACGGGCATGACAACACCAGACCACATACCGACGATGCTATCATGATGATAAGAATGTGAAACAAAAGAACTGGTAGGCAAATCCAATTTTACTACAATAAAAGGAAAAACAAAAATTAAATAGATGAAATAAAATTGCAACGTAATCTAATAAGAGAAGGCAGAGTACTCACTCGATGACCTTTAATGCATGCAAACATGGAATTTTCTCAAATTGAAAATCCCCACAGGAGCACGTTCTCGCTTGAATATCGACAACCCAGTTATTTTCATCTTTGAAAACCTTAAACATGGTTTGTGTCAAGCCTTCCAAAGAGAACTTTTTGGCCTCATGCATTTTGTCAACCAGATCCTTGTACAATCTGCTACATAACACCGAGGTTACCTTTTGAGCCTCTGCCTTGTGCTCGTAAAACTATTTCTCGGTTGTTGTGCCGGCCACCTCAAGCAACACACATATTGACAATTTTTTTACCCATAAAAGTGCTGAGTTATAGGACTCAACTGCATTTGATACCATGAACTCGAACCGGCTCACTGGACAGTGCACTCTCGTCCACTTATCAAGACCAAGACCATCAATAACATTCATCAAGCTCCCAGAGTTATGCTTGCACAGCTTTTTCATACAACTGTTGTGTAAAATAAATTTGTAGCTGAAAAAGTGTTTAGGGTGTTATACGTACTCTTGAAACTCAGTCAAACTATATGTGTACATCGCCTTGCCAAATTGGTAAAGAACAACATCTCCGTAACCCATCATCTTCCTCTTTAGATGAACGTAGTATAAACCGTGTGGTGCAGTAGGGAACACAATTTGTACTACATCAGCAATGCTTTTGTGGCCGTCTGATACAATCAATAGACCATCTGGTAATCCATACGCTTCCTTCAAACTTTCCATGAACCATGTTCAGGAGTTGTTATTCTCCGTGCAGCCTACTCCAATGGCAAGGAAAAACACGCTATGATTCCTATCTTAGGTCACTGCTACAAATACGATACTTCGGTATATTCCCTTCATATGTATTACATCTGCTATGAATACCGGATGATCGTACCTCATAAATCCCCGTTGTGATGCTGCTAGGGCATAAAATGTGTACCTAAATATAAATTCCAACCAAACAAATCTTTGTATGAGTGAGCATACGGTGGGTATAAGTGAATGCTGAGTAGAATAAAAATTTAAATTTTTACCTGAATCGATCGTCAGCACCAGTATAAATTCTTATGTGTGATCCTGGATTTGTGAGCTCAAGTTGGTAAAGATACGAAGGTAACATGCTGAATGAAGTGTCGTGGTCGCCAAACGTGTGGCCAACTGTACGATGCTTGCCTCTAAGTGTTGTACTGTATTGAATGTCAAAGCCAAATTGGTGCAAGATTTCCTCCATCATCCCTTTTGGCCTTTTTTCAATCATCATGTCCCCATACTTGCTGGCAAAGTATTTCCCAAGTATTTTTGAAGATACCGTGCGTGGGCGTTGCATATTTGGATCTTGGTTGCAGGTGTGTTAGTCCACGAGCTTTTTAACTTGTCAGACGACTCCCTTTGTGCCACTAGAGTGCATCTTGAATGGACAATTGTGTCTAGTTCTTTGGCTGCAGACTGTTCAACCTTTTTATATCGGGTTTTTGAACTCTTGTCTTCACTTGATTTCGTAGCTCGTACATCCCGACCGCCGTCTGTAAATGATCTTTGGTCTAATAGAAATCTTTAAGGACCAACTGAACGATTGTGTCAAATGACGGAATATCTTCAGTGGGCCTGGGTGCAAGGTGAGCTGGGAAACCTGTGTTGGATAATCAAAAAGCGAATATAAATTTGAAACTGTGTTAAAGTCTACAAGACATTAATAGAATAGAAAAACAATATATGAAATAGAAAAATGCTTATCGGGTATTGACCAAGGTTGAGTGGGATGGGTTAGGTTAGGGTCTACTGGACGGTGAACGTTTGACGGAGGCAGATCATTTGTTATAGGTTCAATAAAGCTCAATCCACCCCTTTCTCGAATGTAGTCGCAAAGCTCGTCTAACTGTTCTTCTATATAGTCAACATCTTCAACACTACCCCCTGTCTTACGATCTCACTTGATTTGTTTTATCCATGTTCGGCTTTCGACTTAGAAGATGGAGAAAGTGTTGATAAATAAATTGATGTTAAGATATTATACCAATCACATTGATCACTTTAATAAAGTTAACAGTATTGTTTGTGATTTAATATCATTTGATATGATAAATAAAATTGATCTTTTATTAAATAATACTAATTGGCAAATTACGATTAAGTATTATTTATTTATTTATTAAAGAATTCAAATAAATTAATTCGAGATGATAATTAATGTACGTGATTTATTTTAATTCATTAAGTTAAACAACTCAAACAAATTAAAGTAGGCTTCATGTTAAGGCTTAGTTCACCAAGTCTCCTTATAACTCCCCCTATTCATTCCCAAAGGAAATCGAACCTGAATCTCTCGTTTTAGTGAGGAGCTCAGTGGCCAGGTGAACTAGCACACCTAGTTGCTTTGTGGTATTGTTTACTTTCGCAAACCCACATTCAAATTTTAAAAACCACCTCTATATATACCTACTACATTTTTTATCCTCAATTAATACACTTTTTCTTTTTATCTCTCTTTTCTCATTTAAATTTTTAAATGAATTAATATATTGATTTGACATAAAGTTAAAACTTACCCAAAAAAAAACATAGAACTCACTATTCATTACTTTTAAAACCCACATAAAGTCACATGTTAGGTATGTGTAATATTTTTAAAAATAAAATATATTGAAAAATTATTTATATACAAAAAATTATTTATATATAATATATTTATAATTTTTTAATGTAAAATAATGAGACGAATTGAAAAGAAAAAAGAAAGAGGTGTGTGAAGCTTGAAATAGTACAAGTAATAAAGTTTTTAATTTTTTTTAAACAATACTAACATTTTTAAAATCACCACTTTGCCGGCCGTTTCATTTTAATGCATTTTTAGAAACTTAAAATAAATAAAATTGTCATATCTTTATCTTTATATATATAATAACACCTATTTTACCATGGGTGCAAGATGAAATATTTTTCCCCAAAACCAATTTTACCATTTTATGTTAAATAATATTCACATATGGTAACTTATGTGCACTAATCTCTACCATTGATTTGTTTCAATTAAATCAACACCAGTGAATTAAATCTTCCCTAAGTAAAACTCTAATTTTTCATTTCCTTTCATCTGCATCTATTACCAATCGAAGAAGAAAGAAAGAAATATGGATAAGGAAAGAAAAGAAAAGAGAAAACCATAGTTTCTTCTCTCCTCTTCATCTATGGAAGCTTTGAATCTTTAATTCCCTCACTCAATTACTCCACCCAATCAATCCATTTGTACCTAATTAACATCTCAACTCTTGATTTCATTTATTTTTCTATACTATTTGAAGGTACGCCGTAAGTCGATCTTGAATTGTTTGGACGATGAAGCTGGATTCTTCTGATGGACGAAGTAGCATCACTGTC
This sequence comes from Pogostemon cablin, assembly GCA_023678885.1. Lineage (NCBI taxonomy): Eukaryota > Viridiplantae > Streptophyta > Magnoliopsida > Lamiales > Lamiaceae > Pogostemon > Pogostemon cablin. Next base: position 10,936,289 of record CM042989.1, on the reverse strand, counting down.
TACCCGGTGGAAGATCGATAGTTTTCGCTAGGAAACTCGCCGCCTCGCTCTGGCTATTGACGACGGCCGCCAATTGCGGCGGTGGAGATCTTGGGTCAAGGTGTTGAAACATTGAATTTGAAGTATTCCTTTTTGTTGATTTATTTTTATTTTTTTTAATTAAGTGGAATCTTGATTGCTGAGGTTTTATACTTATTCAAACAATGTCACTGAAAGTAATACAATTCTCCTTTCTGAAACCATAATAACATTTTCAAGAGTTTCAGTATGATGATTGTCATTTCACCTTTTTTTTTATGAGTTTTTCTGTCAAATTTTTGCAAGAGGTAAAATAATTTCAACTTTTTTTATTTATTTACTTTCTTCTTTGATCTAATTTCATAGTTCTTGAAATTTACTACCGCCTAAATTGGAGCGAAAAATGTCAATTGTGTCTTGTGATTCAGATTGAAATTGGCCTATTTTTCCTGTCCCTTTTCCTTCCCCACATTTCACACACACATTTGCTTTCCTCTCGATTTGATAATGGGAATTTTCGGCAAGGGAATTTTTTTCCATATCTAATTGGGGCTTCTTAATCGCCGATCAGAAGTCAATGCGTTGGCGAACATTGCTCAAAATCATCGTTCTCGATGACAGTGGCTATTCTGGATTTTGATTTTTTGTGAAATGTGATTTCGCTTGATTTTTTTTTTCGAGTTTGGGATTAGGTGAAGAAGTTTACATGGTGGTGGTTTATTTTTTTCATGGTTGGCAAAACCTAGATTTAATCCAGTGTCTGATAGCGGGTCGCCCATGTGAGGTGAAGTCGGAGCAACCGATAGGGAGATCCTCCAATGGTGAAGGGCCGATTGAGGGAGGATGAGATGCGCACCAGAGTGCGGTGGCACATCAGAAACGGGGGGTATCGAAAAACCCTTGGAGGCAAGCCCGATATGAAATTCACCATGTATAGAAGGGACCGCCGGAAAGAAATAGGAGAAACCTATACAGAGGCTTCAAAAGGGAAGCCCAATCACAAGAGAGCGTGGCCGGTATGGTGATGCTCGGCCGAGAAAAACCACCGCTACATATGTATCCGTAAGGCACAGAAAATCAAAGTGGCGGCGGTGGGAAGGAGGGGAGCAGATCCCAAACTAGGTGGTGGAAGCCTGTGAATTTCAAACGAGATGAAAATAGGTTGTCTTTAAATGTAAATATGTGTCGTCAGTGCCTGTTGTTTGAAGAGTTCAACCAAGACAGCGGGCAGCTAAGGAAGAATTGGGGCAAAAATCACTCCCCCTCCCTCTGAAGCATGAAATATACACGACCAGATCTTAAGCGGAAACTTTAGGTGCGAAGGGGCCATCGGAAGTCCACGACCAGCAAGTGATCGGCGAGCGGAGGGACCCAAGACAGCAAATCTGTCGAATTTCAGCAAGAAGAAGCGGCAACTGGGAGAGGGACGGCGGTGCTATTTTAGAGAGAAGGAGAGAGTAAATGTTGATTTTGTTGAGGGTAATTTTGCCTCTTTATCTACTACTTTGTGTATCTAATTGTATTTTCTATTACCCAATGTATCTTATAGTAAATAAGTTCAAAAGTGTGTGTGTGATAGTAATAAATCCATTAAAGTATGATTTTAGAGTGTTATAATATAATTAATTATTGACATATTTTAACTACAAATAAGCATACTTTAATGATAGATCGACTCGTCTCACAAATAACCCTTCTAATAGGAGAGTTTCTCCAAAAATAAAGTAATATTCACTCTAATCATCAATTTTTAAGATATTGGATTTTGTAAACGGCAAACCACTCACAAGTCGGATCTATTTTTATTTCACGGTGGATTTATCAACTTTTTTTTATATAACTTTGTTTGATGTTTACCATATGGGGATTATAAAATTCACATTTAAAATAAAATAAAATTGAACATACTTAACACATAAATTTATAAATTAATAAATAGTTATTAGAATTTAAATTATATTTTTTATTTATGATTTAAATTAATATTTAATTATATGATAAACCATGCAACTCACGGGATAATAACTAATTTTTGCTATTAATGTCTTAAATTATACCTGTGACTTGATTCATTATTAAACGATTCTCCTCTCTATCAAATTGAGTTTTTAAATGAGGTGGTCATTTAACATGTACGTTTATAAGAAAATTTCACATGCAATGCTTGAGTCAAAAAATTAACTTAGTCTGCATAAGAAAATTCTACATGCAAAGCTTAAGTAAAAAATTAACCTTGCCTGCATGTGAGAGGGTATTTGATTAAATATTAAACAATTTCCCTCTTAATCAGCTTGAACTTTTAGATGAGGCAAATCTTAAAACTGTAATCGAACTGTAATAATGATTTTTTAAAATTTGGAAACTGAATACCAAATCATATATAAGTTCGCCAAAACGATTTGAATTGTTTGGTTTGATTTTGGTCGGTTTTTTTATTTTTACATAATACTGCTCACCTCCAATTTTTAAGTAGATCTTGTATGATACCGTCTCACATAAGCCCTTACGTAAAATGGATAAAAAATTATAAAATTATTATCACTTTCACTATTAAATATTATCATTTTCTCTATAAAATGTTATCACTTTTTATTTATACTATAAATTTTTCATGAATTTACTGCACCATTATCAGTTTTTATCGATTGAGTATCACTTTTGGTTAATGATATTATCATTTTTTATTCGTCTCACGTAAGGACTTACGTGAGACAGTCTCACACATGTTTTTGCTATAATTCTAATGATATTTTTACCTTTTTGCTCCTAATTTTAATTTGTATTGATGGTAAATTATGTGATATTATATTTAAAACTTTAAAGGATATTAATATTTACAAGCATTTTAACCCGTGTGCTGAACGGGGATAGATTTTAAAAAATAAAATTATATAAATATAAATTTTTTGTAATAGTATATAGTATATATATATATATATATATATATATATATATATATATATATATATATATATATATATATATATATATATATATTATGGACACATAAATAAATATAATTACGTATTCCCTCCATCCCATCCTAATAATTACATATTTTAAAATGGGGTGTTTCATTTTAATGGTTACATTTTTTTTTGTATGAGGCCCACATAATTAAGTAATTAAAATATCTTAATGGGACTCATTTGTCACATTAATACAATCATCCACTATACATTAAAATATTATTTATTTCACCTCAATACACATTAAAATACTAAATTTCTTAATCCCCGTGCAAAAATCAACCCGTGCAAAAAGTAAATATTACTATTAGAATGAGACGAAGGGAATACATATGTATGAGGTTTTATATTGTAATGGTATATATATTTAGTTTAGTTCTTTATGTGTAATGAATTAAATATTTTTTAGTTGAATCGACGTTATACGACCCTTATTTATTTTTTATGTATAATAAATTAATGTAATTATAAAAACCAACAAATTTAAAAATTTTATTAATATTTATATTTAATTACGTAATCATATGTTATAAACAATTTCAAATAATGTCTTAATTACTTAACCTTATTTTTAAATACAACCCAAATTTTCTTAATAATTAATTCAAATTGAAACAAATTTCAACATGTTAATTGATAAAAAAATATGCATACAAAAATAATATTTTTTATTTTAATTATTTTTTTGGACGTAAAATTTTAGGGTTAAAAATGTGATAATAAAGCACCTAAATGTATTTATTTAAGAAAATAAAATAAAATGAGTAGTGAGAAATTGAAGAGAAATTAAGAAGGAGTGAGAAATTGAAGAAATTTTGACCTAAATTTTAAGCGGGAAAATGAAGTTGACTTTAGGTGATATATATATAATATATAGGGGGAAGGATTACATTTACAAAACATAAAATGTAAATCTTTTAAGTCATGAAAAAAAAAAGGTAAAGTGGAAAGGAATGAGTATTTAAGATATGAAATATTAGATGGAATAAAATTGTAAATTAGGAAACAAATTACTACCTCTCTTCATCGTAATATTTACATTTTTTTAGCGTCTCACTATTAATTGTTTATATTTTTCTTTAGTAGATGAGACTTACATAAATAAATAAATAAATATTTATATAAAGTCCATACATAATATTAATATAACTATCCACTATACATTAAAATATTATATTTTTAAATCTATAATACATTAAAATATAACTACATACTCACTTTATCTCACGTTAACGTTTACGTTTGTTTTTTATACATAGATTAAGAGATATACTAATATTTTAATGTATAGTGAAATGAGAGAAATAATATTTAATGTGAAATGCATAGTTGTGTCAGTGTTGTGTATGACTCCTACATAAAATAGTTAATGATTTTGTGTTGTGCCCAATTTGATAAAAATAAAAATGTGATTTTTAACTTAAAAGACAAACCAAAATAAAAAGTATAAATCTTAATATCGAATGGAAGGGGGTATTCATTAATCTTTATGTTAAAAGCAAACATAAACCTTCTACTCCCTCCGTTCATCATTAATCTATTCATTTTATTATTTTAGGCCGTCCACCCTTCATCTATCAATTTCTCTTTTTAGACTATGGGACCCAAATTCTCCACAAATACAAATAAAATATGGGTCTCACACCCTCCACTAATATAACTACCTATCATATATAAAATTATATAAAATTAATTCACGTGCAAAAAGCACATGAATAGATTGAGGATGAAGAGAGAGAAATATAATGGAAAAGCATGAAATAGAATACAAAACACAGAGAAATAAGAGCGTAACTGTAAGATGCAAGAATAAACAACTGGAATCTTGTGTTAGATAAAAAGGACAAGAGGTGTGTCTATTCAGTAATCCCTCTGTTATTTTCTTGCTCCTCTTTCTCTCTCTCTTTCAACGCGGTCTTCTGATACGGCCAAAGAAAAAATAAGAGCCCAACATCAAGGCCCAAGTTGTGCCTGAGTTGGCAGCCCATTCTATTGATATAAAATTAGGGTTTATGCTGGTTTTGGAGAATCATCAGAAAAGTGCTTCTCTTCCCCTGTTTCTTCCCCTCTATTTTCCCCTATCTTCTTGTAGTTGAACACTGGCTCGAATCAGTGTAATGTCGTTTATAGTTTATAGTTTCCGTTATTTATCAATTTGGGGGTGTATCAGTGACAAACCCTCTATCACCCCCTCCTCCCTTTCTACTAATATCAGTATCCTTCTTCACCAAAACACACACACTCACACCAACTGAACTATTAATTAGCTTCTGGATCGGAGCTCAACAATGTGCATTTGGGCATCTAGATCTCTTCCTATTTCTCTTTGCTCTCTCTACTTCTGCCCTGGTGGAAGATGGTTCTCTCTCTCTCTCTCTTTCTTATATCATAGAATTACTTGAAGAATCTGAATGCTGCTTCTGATTATACATCGACATTAATGGAAATTAAGATCCTGTCATATTATCATATATAGTTGATCAATTTAATGTGTGGTGGGTAATTTTATTTTCATAAAGTTCGTAGATATAGTATTTTAATTGTATTCATGAGTCTTGATATGTTGAAGAGGAAAATAAAATCTTTTTGGGTAAATGCCCTAATACATCAAAATGATACACCCTAATCTTGTTGAATGGGATTAAATTAGCCCTCCAACTATATTTTTATTCATCCAAGCCCCTTATCTATTTTGATGGATCAAATGGACCCTTTTTCTCAAAAATTAAATGTCAAATATTTAATTTTTGTCTCCATCATAATTAATTTGGGTTAATTAATTTTTGTCTCCGCCAATGGGGAGGGGTTGCCATTTGAGGAGGGTTCTTGAAGACAGAGAAGGAGAAATGGTCCTGGTCATCGGCAGCCCCATGGCGTAAGCTGGGTTGTGGGTGGGGGTGGGGGTGGGGGTGGGTCTTGGTGGGAATGGAAGCTTGGTATTGCTAAAGTCAATAATTATGTGAGGAACTTCCATGGATTTCAGGGTGACCTCAGAGAGGTACTTACAGCGAGCCCATCTCTTGCAATGTATTCTTGGGAATGTTGAATCCAAACAGAAAAGAAGCAATAACTTTGATGTGGTTTCAGCATGTGCGTTTGCGTAGGTTTTTGAAAGGGATACGAAATTATGAAGTTCGTGAGAAGGTTGGACTTGGATCTGGCAGCGGTAGGACTCCCAAGTCGGTGGTGATTGCTGATTATTGTATTGAAGATCTGATGTCATGGTGCTATTGAAGATCTGATCTATCTGCATAACCCCCCTGCAAGTGGCCAACATGGAGGGGATGGCCGAATCGTCAAACTTTTGAAGGGAGGTTGAGATAGACGCGCCCCACAGCTCTTGTAATTGTGACCTTAGGGCAAGGTCTTATGCCTTTATTGGGCCTTAGAGCTTCCGGCCCAATTGTTGTTTGAGGGAGGTGGGGGCCCAATATTCGGGGCCCTACTACATTAGCCCAGGGTTTTTTCATCACTGGCGCGTGGCAGGTGAAGGCGAAACCTACCCAATGCACGCGTGTGCCCTAATTTTTTGAATTTCAAACTCTTGACATGATGCCTTGGGTGGCTAGGATTCTGAGGCATCGTTTCGAGATCCTTGGATATGTTTCCAAGGCGTCTTTTCATCATTAGACGTGTTTGGCATTAACTGCTGTCCTGTCAGCGGTGGCGTCGATTGGGAAAGTGTGCTATAAAAGGGGCCTTCTTTTTCTTCGATTCTTATTTTCCTTTCGTTGTTTCTGCTTTCAACTCGTAATCCTCCACCGACTCTCCTCCCTCAGTCGTTAAGCATGAATCCAGGTGACCATTCAGCAGGCCATTCAGACCCAAGGCGGGTGGCGAGTGGCGGAGAAGGGGTATCGGAATCCCTAGAGAGGACCTTTTAAGATCTACGGGAAGAGACTGAAGTTTCTTCATCGCGGTGAAGGCTTCCGGCGGCAACCCGCTCTCTACCCTCTTCCTTTGCTACAGCGGAGGATGTGCCAGATCCGGAGAGCATTCGGGCCCATATTGCTTCGCATGATGGGGCCCACAATGGGATGTGGGCCCACTTCCAGGATAGCACAATTCCTCGTTCCCAATTTGAAGAGTTATCTTCGAAATATGCAGCGCCGTGAGTGGAATTCATTAGGTCGGTCGCTAACAAGAAAGCGAGCAAGCCGTCTCAGGGATGGGTGGCAGTAAATGTCCATATGCTGAAGCTAGGGTTCCGTCTGTCCCTTCATCCTTGTTTAGCGGAACTCCTTAATTATTGGAATTTAGCACCGCACCAACTATCTTCGAATGCCTGGGCTGCGATAATTGGGTTTATACTCATGTTCTGTAAGAAGGGGTATCGTCATCTGTCCCCTAAGGAAATCAACTATCTATGCCGTCCTTCAGAGTAAAATTTGCATAGAGGATTTTATCGAGTCAATCCTTCTCGTGGATTGACCCTCTCAGGGAAGTTTACTTCCATAAAGTATTGGAAGGAATAGTAGTGCTGGGTGGCGGGAACATGGAAGCCGCCGCAAATTAGGGTTCTCTCTGCCTTCCAGCTAGTCCATTCTCGTGGAGGTACGTCCTTCTGTGTTTTCTCTAGACTTTATTTGTCTAAAAGGTATAGTAATTGTGCTCCTCACCTTGGTTTACAGATAGGGATACATGTCCGGGGCCTCCCCTTTCCAAGGAGTTCTTGGAGCTAGTGGGCATCATTAGTAAAATGAATGCCCAGGAGAGAAGCATCGATATCATTATCGATGAGCTCTTGAAAAAGTATGGGCTGATGGTGGATCCGAGTGCGCCAGTCCCTTCGTCGGCGGTGACTGTGGCTGCTCATGTCGGTGCAAGTTCGGAGCCCCCGGGGACCTCTCTCGTCGATTCGGACATTCTTGTTGGGGTGTAGGGATGGCAATTTGCCCCGACCCAAAGCCGTCCCCCCGCCCCGCCCTGGTTGGGCCAGGCCAGACTCGCCCCACACAGAGAACGGGCCGGAACTGCCCCGCTCCGTACATGGAACAGTTCAAATATGGGTGTTGCTGTTTCCCTGCCCCGCCCTGACCCGCCCTGCCCCGTACTAATTTATTATATTAAATTAAATTTTTTATTTATGTATTCTAAAAATATATATAGTTCCTATATTTACATTCCATTCAAAAATTAGGTCTCCCTATTCCACCCTAAACCCTAGCCGCTCCTTTCTCAGACGCTCCCACTCCCATTTTCAAATCTCATTATCTCACTCACCTCGACTGCTCGGCACCTCCATCTCAACACCACCTCGGCACCTCACGTTCCACCAGCCCCTCGCCAACGCACAGAAATTACATCGGTAGGTCTTCTTTGCCCAGTTGAATGCAAGAAAAATAGGGCGGAATACGTGAAGAATTGCAGACCTACTTGGGTAATTTTTTATGAATCTGAAGAAATATTGTGCATTTGTTGTGCTAATTATCGAAATTTAAATGGATATGTTCTTGATTGAATTCCTAGTGTTTTTAGCCTGTAGGTGAAGCATTTTTTATCGGCAGTATTATGCAAAGAAGAGGGTTCTACACATATACATGAAAAATTTAGATGGCGCAGGGCGGGGCGGACCTGCCCCGCATAGGGGTAGATCTGGGTACTAATATTCTGACCCGAAGTGGGTCACGGGGCAGGGTGGTGCATCGGGCTAGGTGCACGGGGCTGGCCTGGGTACACAGGTACTCGCCCTGATCCGCCCCATTGCCATTCCTATTGTGGTGGCGGTGATTCCTATGGGGTCATCCGCTACCCTGGATCAGGCAACTGTAAGGTCAAACACCTTAACAGAAATAATAGAGGTGGACGAGTCTTCACCGATGGAGACGAGCCCTTAACAGAAATAATAGAGGTGGACGAGTCTTCACCGATGGAGACGAGCCCCCGGGCCCCACAGGAAGATATGGTCGCACTAGATTCCGGAACTGGTGCTCTCGTGAGAGAGGATATTACCGTTAGACGTGAGCCCGTGGACGCTATGCCTCAAGAGGGGCTTGACGACATAATGGTTACTTTGGAAGGGGAGCATGAGGAGGATTTTTTGCTTTATGAATTCGGCTATTCTTCTCCAGTCATTCGTATGGTGTAGCGGCGTCCTGGGGGTTCCAGTGGGATTGTTGTGGAGGATCAGTCGAGCCCTATCCTTCCGAGCCCCCAAGCAAGAGGAGTCGGGCCGATAGTTATGGCCTCTTTTCTGGTGGGACCGCTTTGGGAGTGCCTTCAATCGAGACCCCTTACCTCAGTTTTAAAGTTGGTGCCTCTACTGCGGAGGTTCGCTCTTTGCCACCAGTGCTTCGCAGCCTATATGGGTCAAATCTGTATAATCTCAATCAACCTACTCTTCCCGCATATAAGTTGAGAGCAATGGAGTCTATCCCTGTTAGCTTTACTCAAGAAGAAAGTAATATCATCGGAGCTTTGAATCCCGACGATCTTATTCATGCGGTGACCGGGTATCATGCGTGGGCTTTGAGCTACTCAAGCCAGGCGTCTCTCGTCTTGGCTCGTCGAAGCCAAGAGACGGCTCAGTCTGCTGCTTTGGGTCATCAGAGGGAAGCGGAGCTAGCCCGGATGAGGGAAAAGATGGAGGAGGCAGATCAAAAACACTCGGAGGAGGTCGAGTCAGTTAGGGAGGAGGCAGTCTGCCAGCGTAAGGCTTTGGAGGATGCCTTAAAGGCCGTTCAGGAGGAGTTGAAACTTGCCGAAGGGAAACTTCTTTCGAGTGAAGCATCATTGAGGGCCGCCGAGGAAGCCTTGAGAGAGTCGGAGAAGAAGGTGAGTCGACTCGTTCAGGAGTTGGACGTAGCAAAGGGGCGACTAGCTGACTATCAAGAAGAGCTAAAAGTTAAAGAGGCTGAGGTGGCTGCCCTGACTAACAAATATGAGGCGAGCTTTTCCTCCTTAATCAACTCCGAAAGAAAAATTATTGGAATAGTCGGTTTTATCAAGGCTTTGGCGCACTCGGCGTGGTTGGCTAACGGGATCGGCGCGACTGTTCTTCTGGAAAATTTCTGCCAGATGCTACATGCCCGTATTGCCACCTCGGGATTGCCGGCTGGCATTGATTGGGAATCGGATGGGATGAACTTGGCTCCATTGGGACTTGTATCCGACTTTTTTTGCATTCTGGGTTTTCCTAGTCGAGTGGCCTCTCAGCCGTCTACAGCGTCGACTTCCACAGTCTCTTCCTCTCATCCTGCTCCTGCTCCGACTGGTTCTTCTGGTGGGACTTAGTTTTTAGGGCAAAACACTTTTGTAATTTCCTAGTTTCTCTTTTGTTACTTGGCTTGTATTTTTGTTCTTCAATGGCAATGATTGCATTTAATAATGGTTCTGACATGCATTAATTATGCATTTAATGCACTTGATCCCCCATATATTCGCCGCCAGTTTTTTCGAACTATCACGTCGATTGTCATTCCTACCATGATTTTTTACCTGATCGCGTCCACGTGTCCTGATCCGACGCTCCACAATCTTTTTCTTAACGGGACTCTTTGAGTTCTAAGGGGGACAGTTATTGGGCCCCCACTTTCTCCTTCTATAAAAGGGGTTGGCCAGGCAGATGCTTGAGGCCACACTTGAATTTTTCACCCTTTAGCAACTTCTGCAACTTATCTTCTTCCTTGATTACTTCTGCTACATATTTTGCTATGGCCCTCAATGTATTTATGCTTGTGCTTCTAGTTTTCATTGGTCTCCTTTCTCCTCTTACGGCTGTCGACTCAAGGTCTTCTCAGGAGTTCCTTAACTCTGAAGAAGATGAAGAGGCTAGCACTGCTAGGGCTCCTCCTGTTGCTCCCGTTACATGGAGCGGCTGCCGTTCAGTTCCACCACCACCACATTATGAAATTCCTCGGGAATCTGCTGCTCTAGGAGAGGGGCCTTCGCGGCGGCGCGTGGTTCCCAAGACTAAAAATTGGGCCTCCCCCTCTTTTGTGAATTTAGAGGATTCCATCGATCCTGACAGCATGAGTCGCCCTTCTGGTCGGGGCCGCGTTGTAACTAACTCTACTTTGAGGGATTACTCCACTAGCATGCGGAATGAGGATGTAGACAGTGCCTTCATCCTTTATAGTTACCCTGGGATCGAATTTAGGACTCCTAGTCATCGTGAGCGACCTTGGAGTGGTGAGCCTGATCATGCTGCCTTCAACACAGGTATGTTTGCCACCGGCGTTAGGCTGTCATTGGCTCATGTTATCGGCCGGGTGTTGATCAATTGGGGTTGGCCCCAATGCAGATAATTCCCTCGGCGTGGGATAATCTGATAGGTTTGTTGGTGTTGCTTCATGAGAATGGGTGTCCTTCTCCTTCTGTCCAAGATATCGATTATGTTTATCGTTACGTTCGCGATCCGGGCTATCACGGCCATTACTATTTGCAAGTGCAATGAGGCGTTCGCCCTATTTTAATAGGAATTCAACTGGCGGTCAGCATTGGAGACGTCAATGGTTTTGGGTTTGAGGGTTCGAATGCCGAGACCCACTTGAAAATTATTTGCCTGTGTCGTGTGCCTTTCGGACTCCTGAGTCTCATAAGCCTTACTACCGCCTCTTTTTCCTGTACATATACCATTTCTTACTTATGATTTTTTCTCTATTTTTTCTTTGCATTGTACCTTTCGGTAGCTCTGCTTCGTCCGGCTGAGGAAGAACTATCTCTGGGATTCCGTCGAGCTTTAGAACGCGATCAACCGAATGACTCTTCCTCATGACGTCTCATCACTTATAACTGATGAGAGGCTCTTGGAGGCGAACCTCTATGAAGATCCGACTCGGGCTCCTCCGGTAAGCTTCGAGGGGAGGGTAAGTGATAATTTCTCATCTTGGGACGCCACCCTTGACGAATATTTTTCCAACCAGGTCGTGTATCCTCCGCCTCGAAGGCCCCGTCAAGAAGTTGGCCCAAGTTTAGTTGCAGCTGAAGATACTTCCATGGTCGTGAGGGGCATGTCTAGGCTCCGTGGTGTAGTGGCTGTCAATGTTGACGGAACTGAGGAAGTTGTACCAGAGGCGGCTCAGAGTATAGTTGGAGTGGTGGGTAGGGTTTCTGCGGACACTGGCGAGACGGTGCGTGCTTGCCCATCTGACAAGGGAAAAGCCCCCATGGAGGAGGTCGAAACACGAGAAAATGATATTTTGGAGGCCACCCTCCGTACTAGTCGGGGTGTCGGTATTCGGATTAGTCCAATTGAAGATCCGCTAAGTACCAGCCAGCCTCAATCTCTCTGTCCTGAAAACGATCCAATCCTTAGAGGGGAAAGGCTTGACGGTGGTGCCCATCAGCAGACTCCTCCTATAGGGAAGGCTCACGCTACCGAAGACGGTATTGGCGGGGGTGTTCCCCTGGTTGCTCTGGAGGAATTGCTACGACTGAGGAGCATGGGTGATGCTCGGTCGGGCATTGAAATGGAACTGAGCATTTCAGAAGCCGGCTTCATTCCCGCTCATTCGTGGAACCCTATGCTGTCTCGCTGGTTGCAAAGTATTGGGCCCTATGAAATTCCAATGCCGCTTTGGTGAGTGTCGGACACGCTCTAACTTTCCTATGCCATTTTCTTCTTTTGACGGAATCTGGGCAGGTCATCCCTCCTGAGGTCGGTCTTAGTGCGGGGGCCTCTACTCGTGCTGAAGGGCTCTCTTCAGTGGCGGAAACTCGACAGACTATGGTGGCAGAGCAGCTCATCATCGCCGCTAATACTCGGGCTACAACTTATAGAGAGAGAGCACATTTGGCTGAGAGCCAAGTTCATTAGTTGGAGGTTGCTCGCTATCTGGCTGAACATGAATTGGAACAGAAGAGGGAGCCCGTTGCTCAACTGGAGGCGTAGGTGGCATGGATGAGGAGTCTTCGCAACTTTTCTGGCAGTGGTGATGGTGCCGGTCCTAGTGGCGCTGGTGGTCCTAGTGGTGCCGGACCTAGTGGCGTTGGTCCCAGTGGCGCTTGACGGGAGGCCTTTTCAGTATTTTTTTATTTTTTGTTATTAAGTCCTTGTTGGACTTTTTATAGCCTTATTGGGGCATATTACAAACTGTCCCTTGGGTTGCGACGTTAGTAGGTTTTGTGGTACAATGTGATGTGCATTCTTGCTTTTCCTTGCATTTTTGCTTATTATGGGCTTTTACATGGCCTTATGCTCATGCAGCCTTACCACATTTCCTACAATTTATACGAATGACGATTTGGCTAAGTATTCTCAAGCATAGAAACGCTTCAAGTTCTGATCATTCCATGGGTGCTTGATACTCTCGCCATTGAGTTCGTTGAGCTCGTACGCTCCATTACCCAAGTTTCTTTTTACTATGTATGGGCCTTCCCAATGCGCACCGAACACTCCACTACCTTGTTGACAGATCTTTCTCATGACCAGATCTCCGGCTGTGAAATCCCTGCTATGTACCTTCCTGTTGTACTGAGATTCTAGCCTTGACTTGTAGATTGCATGCCTCTCCACCGCCTATAGTCGAAGTTCCTCCAATAGGTCAAGGTTAAGTTTAATGGCCTCAGAATTGGTGCCTTCCTCTTCGTGAGACACGCGAAATGTTCGGCAAGGAGTCTCTCCAGTTGATGTTCTAGTTGTGGTGCGGTATGACCAAAGAACTCCAGGTAACTGCGAGGCCCAATTTTTCTTGAGGCTTTCTAGACAAGCCTTGAAGGTATGCTTAATCACTTTGTTAACTGTTTCAACTTGTCCATTCGACTGATGGTAATAGGGCGTTGAAAATAGCATCTTTATTCCCAATCCATCACAGAATCTTTGGAGCTGTATGCCTTCGAATTGTTTCGCATTATCTGTCACAATGGCGTTGGGTATCCCAAAACGATAAACGATATTTTTTCATATGAAGGTTATCATATTTGCTTCATTAATGGTGGCCAATGCTTCCGCCTCTGCCCATTTTGAGAAGTAATCTACTGCGACCATGGCATACTTGACACCTCCTCTGTCGGGAGGGAATGGGCTTATCAGATCGACTCCCCATTTCACAAATGGCCAGGGTGCGGCTATCGTAACCAATTCGGTGGAGGGAATTCTAATTATGAGAGAGTAGATTTGGCAACTTTTGCACGCCTTAGCGTATTCGATAGCGTCCTTTCTAAGGGTAGGCCAGAAGTACCCTTGTCGAATTATTTTTAAGGCTAAAGCTTGTCCTCCCGAATGGTTCCCGCAGACTCTTCCATAAACCTCTGCCAACACTTTGGCGGCTTCTTTTTTGTCTAAACATCTTAGCAACGGCATCAAGTATCCCTTTTTGTAAAGCACATAATTTATCATGGTGTACCTGGTGGCTCGGAGCTGTAGTCGCCTTACTTCTGTTTTGTCTTTCGGCTCCGTTCCTTCCCTTAGGAAAGCTTTGATAGGAGTCATCCACGTCTCTTCTTCGTGGATCTGCCAAATTGCCTTATCACTTGGGACTTCTTGTCTTGCTACGCTGATGCTTCCCAGTTGTTTGGCATTTTCTGAAGTCGCCAAGTGGGCCAATGCATCTGCCTGCGTTTTTGTAGCCTGGGAACCCGCGTGATATAGATGTGATTTTGAACTTTCGGATCATGTCTGCTACTAACTTGCGGTAGCTGACTAGCTGTTGATCTTTGGCCTCGTAATCTCCCTTTATTTGATTGACCATTAGTTCTGAGTCGCTGAAGATCATTATTCTTTTGACCCTGATCGTCAATGCCATTCTCATGCCGGAGAGTAAGGCTTCATATTCGGCTTCATTGTTGGTTGCTGGGAATCCAAACCTAATTGCCGAACAGAACGTCTCTCCGGTGGGACTTGTGAGCACCACGCCCGCTCCGGAGACATAAGCTGTGGACGATCTGTTTACCGACATCTGCCAGGGCTTATTGATCACTTCTCCTGGTAAGATGGGGATGGTGAGTTCCGCTATAAATTCGGCTAGAGCTTGCGCCTTAATTGCCAATCGGGTCACGTACTTAATATCAAATTGTCTTAATTCCACAGCCCACTTCATTAGCCTTCCTGCTACGTCTGGTTTTGAGGGAATGATGTTACTACCAAAATTGGATGTCCCAAAAAGTAGGGTCTCAGTTTTCGCGCGCTTATTACCAGGGCATAAGCAAGCTTCTCAACTACTGGGTACCTGAGTTCAGCATCACGGAGCATCCGACTCACATAATATACCGGCTTCTGTTGCTTTTTCTCAATTTGGACCAACACCGCGCTTAACGCCGACTCTGAGGTTGCTAAGTACAGACTGAGAGGTTCGCCCGGCTGTGGTTTTGACAGGGTTTGTGTGTTAGCCAGTATGCTCTTCAATTCTTCAAAGGCCTTTTGGGCCGCAGACGTCCAGTTGAATTTCTCTTTTCGGATCACGTCCATGAGGGGCTTGCATTTATCAGATGCTCTAGGTAGAAAGTGGCTGAGATATACGATCCTGCCGACTAGTCTTTGTACACCCTTGGAGTGTTTGGGAGGCTCCATGTCTTGTATGGCCTTCACTTTATCTGGGTTCGCTTCTATTCCTCTTTTACTCACCATGTACCCGAGGAACTTTCCCGCAGATACTTCAAATATGCACTTCTTAGGGTTAAGTTTCATCCCGTACTGCCGTAGGATGTCAAACGCTTTGCTCAGGTGGCGTACGTGGTTGATGAGTGTGTAAATTCACTAGTTTTGAGCCCGGATTCGTGTACTTATGGTGTAATTAATGGTTGTAATTCGATGTGAATCGGTATACTTGGTGAAAAGTCACGAATCGGGAGTTTACAAGGCTATTTGAGTGGATTTTCGATGGAAAACAAGTTGGAAGTGATCAGATCCGAAAAGAGGAAGAAACAGGGGTGGATTCGACCAGGTTGGGGTCGGATTCGACCAAGAGGAATGGAGTTCGACCAGCACCTCTGGTCGAACTGATCTCGAAAAAATGCGGTTCGACCACGACAGCCGAGTTCGACCAAACCACTTGGTCAAACCATGGTCGAACTCGAAGCCTAAACAGAAGCAGTTCCAGTTCGACCAGGAAGTGTCCAGTTCGACCAACGCTCTGGTAGAATTCAGAGTCAGAAGCCAAGTTACAGATGGATTCGACCAGGGATTCGACCAGCATGGAAGAGTTCGACCAACTTGCTTGGTCGAATTGACATCCAGAAACTTACTAAATTCGTATTTTTACACCTTCAGTGCGTGTGTTCACTAAAAAAACCCATCCAAAGCCCGTAAGAAGAGTTTACAAGTATAAAAGAAGAGCTTTCGCAGGAGAAGAAAAGATTGATCAAGCATTAATCATCCATCCTTCACCAAACCCTACCATCATCCGAAGGAGTCGTGAGGAGAGGTTCATCTGGCGAGTCAAGTAAGATCATACCAACTAGCCATGATTGTTCTTAGATCAATCATGGGCTAGAACCGCTCCGGTAGTTCTAGGGTTATGAAAGTTTTATGAGTTAATTGAATTTCCATGTGTAAACTCCGTACAACACTACTTGTAGTTTATTTTATATAAGATTGTGCTTTTCTAATTCATACTCACAGTCGTTTTGTGCATCTTTAATTATTATGTAGAGTCTGAATACATCTCTTGATTATTGATTGAGTGCGTTCACCGCTGAGCAGGATTATACGTTATAATTCTAAGTGAAGGGATTTCGAAATCTTATTAGAACTATTTTATATAGATACTTGTTAATTGAATCATATTCGGGTTAATAAGTAGGATAAAGAGTATAACTTTATAGTACCTAAAAAGGGAGATCAAATCGGATTAGAGTACTAAGTGCACGGAAAATAATTGATTATGATAGTACCTAGAAAGGGGGGTGAAGTATATGTCTTGCTCCGAGGATATTCACACGTGTCATACGCTTGCTTACTTGTGTCTATAGAGTACACTTGCATGGTTTAGTGATGCTCCATAAACCACAAGGTAGAGTCGAACATCAACACATGAAAAGAAAATTAATAAATAAAACTGGATTACCTGAAGAACTACTCTATTACTTGATCACCACCAAAATTTCTCTATTGCTTGCTTAATTACTTTGTTATTTCAATTTATGTTATTTAGTTTCATAATCAAACCAACTCAAATTTACCAACATAATATTAGTCAATTAGAATATAATCGAATTAATACTATTCTGTCTCTTGGTTACGATAAACACTTGGTTACCTATCGCAACTACAATTGATATCCTTATACTTGAGGATTAATTTTGTGTGTTGAGAAAACGCTCATCAATGGTCGTTTATGGCCACGCTCTTGACCATCATATCATCCACGTACACTTTTATAATTTTTTCTAGCTCGTCTTGGAACATCTTGTTTACCAGCCTTTGATACGTAGCGCCTGCATTTTTCAACCAAAATGACATCAGTACCCAGCACAATAAGTTCCTTTTGGTGTAGAAAGCTATTTTTTCTATATCGTCTGGGTGCATAGTGTTGGATTGTATACTAAAAGTCTAGCTTTAGTATGAACAATGTCATAACAATATTTGAAATGAGAATCATTGATCAAATGATTGCATCTTATAATTTATTTTATATGCATGATGCAATAGTCCATTTACTTTATACTGTAGATAATATGTTG
Organism: Pogostemon cablin; assembly: GCA_023678885.1. Taxonomy (NCBI): domain Eukaryota; kingdom Viridiplantae; phylum Streptophyta; class Magnoliopsida; order Lamiales; family Lamiaceae; genus Pogostemon; species Pogostemon cablin. The sequence continues at coordinate 10,918,743 of CM042989.1, read as the reverse complement.
TGCGACAACACGCAGAAGATCATATTATCGGTTTCCTTATAAAGTATAAACAGATGCTCACAACTGAGATAGACGGGGACTCTCTATCGGTATGGTTGTAGTGTGGTTTGGTATTAGCTTGTCTTGGCTATAGAATCACATTAGTGCACTTGTGTGTATTGAGCAGGACCGCCTGAGGTCGTTCTTCTTATACTGACTATATAGTAGAACTTGATCTCTGTTATTATGGAAGTTCGTGCTCTTAATCCCTATACAATAACCTCGACACGTAGGGCAGTATGTATTTCTTTGATTCATCAATGGGTGAGATTTATAAGTATTAAATCAACAAACTCGGTGAGTTGGGAAGTAGTGCTGTATCTATGGTGTGCTGTTGATTGTAGAAGGAATCTATGTCCGTCATAGGATGATGATGTCCCCTTGAGGAGCTCATAAGGTTTATCATGTAAATCTTGCAAGTGGATTAATTTCCGGCATGATAAAAAGGTTGAGTGGTACTACTCTCGGATGAGATATTAATTAATTTGAGTTGTCAGTAACTTAATTAATTAATGGACATTGTATATCTTAAACATGGGGAGACCATCGGGCTTATAATAAGAAGGAGCCCAGAACATAACTTGAGATTGGACGGGTAGTGCAGTAATAATATTTTAGTGGACTATATTATTATTATTGGATTTAATTAAAAGCTTTGGGCTAAGCTTGGTTAATTAAATTCAATTGAGGCCCAGCCCAATTTCTCCTCCTGGTCCCTGCTGTAGCCCAATATATATAGTCATCTCAGCTTCTGGAAACCTAAGTTTAACTGCACCTCTTTTGACGTGAGTTAGGAAAAGAAGCAGATTGAGAGAATCCTGCAGATTGTTGCCCACACAACAGCAGGATTCGGCTTGGGACATACAGCAGAAGATCGAGAGGTGGTTCTCTGCAATGATCAACCTCTACATCGACCCAGAAGTACGGTAAACATTGTTTAAATCGCTTCCGCTGATTGTTTGCCTTAAATCCTAACGATCACGTTGATCCTTAAGATCCAATTGCCAACAAATGGTATCAGAGCGAGGTTTCGGGGTGAAACGTGATTCGTTAGGTGGGTTGTGATTATATGATTAATTGTTTTAATCTGGATTAATCGCATGTTTGTATACCCAGAATTATGTTATTGATTAATTTGATTATGTGATATAATCTGGAAATTATTTCATGGGTTCTGTACTGCTATTTTTCCTCCATGGTATCCAATATGGTTAGTGTGTGATTGTTGTTGATTTTAATTGTTGGACATCATACACACTGCATCAAAACCAATCTACTTTCTATCACCCTGTACATCACACACACGTTACGACGTGGAGATTGGCATCGTCGGAAATCTGCAAATGAATTCACGCACGTCTGTACACGGTGAAAGAATCAGAAAGACAGCGATGGGTGCCCGATGGCTGGTGAGTGTCGTGATCATGGGCAGACAGGCCTGTCGGTGGAGACGATCTCCACTGCCGGCTGGTGGACGGTGAAAGCCAAAGTTTTTTCATCGGAGGCGAGGCTGCCGAGCATATCGATTGCTGGTCGCTGTCGGCGAAGAGGCAGTCATAGGCGGGAGCGAGCGCCGGCAATCATTGGCGGCAGCGCTGATGGTTGGCGACTAACCCGGTGGCGGCGCTGTTGCTCAGCGATGGGCCGATGCAGCTACGGATCGACGGCTGGAACATATTTAGTCGTCGAGGGTTGATGGCCAGTGGACCGCCGGACGTGGCGCGGCGCGGCGGCTGGAGGCTGGGACGCCAGTCGGCGATAGCGCCGATGGCTCTGCGCGACGGCGGCACTGATGGACGTTCACGGCGGGATGAACTGGTCGCGGCAGAAGGGTCGACGGCGCGACGACGGCAGCTGGTGACTTGCAGAGATGTCGGAGGTGACTCAGCAACGCTTCCGGTCGACTCTGAAACTGCTTCCGGGCGAGCTTTTCTCAATCCCGGTTGCGACCGCCATGGTTCAGGGCGAGAAGGGGAAGAGCGGTGGACGGCGTGACGTTCAAAGGTTTTGGACCTTGACTGCAGACTACGGGCGAGGCGATGGTGGTCCCCAGCCAGTCGACTCGATGTTTCCGGTGCGGTCAGAGGCTCGATTCTGGCTTACCAGTCTGGACAGTCGTCGGCAGCTGCAGGCATCTTCAATGAGCAGTCCAACTCAGGTTGAACGCGTGATGCGGCTGGGCACTGATGGTGGCGGCTGATGATTAGGGTTGAGCTAAAGTGTGGGCCAGATTCATAGGCTCTATGTTTGGGCTTGATCTAATATTGATTTAATATTGGGCCAGTTTCATGGGCTCAATTACTGCTTTATTTATGCAGGATTGTTGTTGGGCTGATAGAGGCCCAATTTTATTTAATTTAGTTATGGGTTGTTGGGCCCATATTTAATTAATATGCTTGTGGGCTGTCTCAGTTGGGTCTTTATTTTAATTAATTGGTTTTGGGCTGATGGGCCCAATTTTAATTAAAATGGATATGGGCTGTTTGACATCTAATCCTGGTTTTAATTAATTGTGGATAATGGGCCAAGCATGATAAATTAGCTATTTAAATAATTGAGCTAATTTTGTGCTAGTGGGCTTGGTGGATTTAATTTGTTTTTGGGCTAAGATTATGGGCCATAGATAATGAGCATGATTAATTAATTAATCTGCTGCTCATTTTGTGCTTATTTGTTGCTTTTGTGCCCAAATTGATTGATCCACAATTTATGCAATTAATTAATGATATATAACTGATTTAATTGTTTTAACTTGACAATTAATTGTTATATATGAAAGGCATGTTCTATATGATTTATTTATTTAAATTGCTGTTAATAGAAGCATGTCTAAGTTGTATATTTTATTCTGGAATATTATATGCATGTTTAAAACCCTCGGTAATTAAATAACTAAGTGGGAGAGGGGATTGGTAATAAATTCCCGCGGCCTCCATTATTGGTTTGTTAGCGATGTGAATAGACTTGCGCGTCGGCATTAGAGCCTTCCTCCCCATCGGATGAGTTTATTCATGGATTGCTGGAACAGACTTCATTAAATAATTACGTTTGTAATGTGATGCATATGAACTTGCGCGTTGGCTTAGACCTTCCTCCCTATCGGATGAGTTCATATGCGATTCACTGGTACAAACTTGTAATTGATGACTGTAGGAAGTTATCCGAGCGCGTGTGTACTTCTCCATCTGTAAGGCACACAAGCTTAGGCCGCGGACTTGGGGTCAAATAATGGTATACACTTAGATGTAAATAATAAGTATCCTCCCCATCGGAGTCACTGCTTTTATTTGCAAGGCTAAAGAGGAACCGACTATTAATTATTTTGTCATAAAGTTAGGTTGACAAATGAAATTAATGGGTAAAACCTTCTCTTGTAAATGTTCGAGTTTGTAAACGTCCACACTATCGTGGCTTGCAGATTCACGGTGCTTGAGATGTCGGTGAATTTTATTTTATATTGTTTTGAGGGAAACGATATAAAAGGATAAAATTCGAATATTTGATCGGAATATTTAATTGTGATTCTCTGAATTTCTAATGATTTTATTTCACTAATTGCTTACTATAAGACATTATATTTACTTGTCCAAATTAGTTGATTAGAAAAGAATCTTGGTTTTGAAAATTACTGCTTAAGAAAATACATGTGTGTTCTCACAAAGGACGTCTCATGATGTCTATTGAAGTCTCTAGTGAAGAGATGAGAGGTTCATAGAAATATGGTAGTCTCATGTAACTCTTCAGATACTTGAGTAATTTAAAAGGCGCAAGATCATGATAGAATTTGATGAATGAATTGGAAATACATGGAATAGAAGTTGAAGGGGAAACCTAAGTCAATTTTATTCTCCATAATTGCCTAGATGTTTTGAGTAAGTTCCACCTGAATTACAAGAGGATGTAAATGGTGGGAAACTTCTGACAAAACAAGTGGCAAAGGAAAGCCATTTTCATCATGATATGAACAAGTTTAATATCTTATTTACTAATGGTTTAAACATGATTAGTGATGGCATCTACTGACTCGAAGTGAGTAGATACTGGAATCACTAAATGTTTATCACTTAGTAAGCATAAGATTGTTAAAACATGGGTAAAACTACAAGGGTAGTGGCTATTGCAGTGGGAGTTGTTTATTTATCTCATGATAAGAATAAACGATTGATTATGAGAAATTGCCTTTACGTACGTTTCATAGAAAGAATTTGATTTCGGTTTCTATGCATTAATGGATGGATACTTCATTTCATTTAAATGACATGGTCATAGTAATGATGAATGAGGCTATAATCCGTTAAAGTACGTTGGTGGATAATATGTATATTCTTGAATCATGTACATCCCATAGATGCAATAAATAATTATTAATAATGCATCTTCTAATATTAGTAAGAGAAAGGAACCTTCAAAGATGAACTAAACATACATTTGGCGTCTAAGAATAGTTCATTTTACTTGAGTAGGATTCAAAAGTTGATAGCCGATAGACCGTGAGGTATATCTGAAGTGAAAACTATCGGACTTGCGAGTCTTGCTTGGAAGTAAAAATGATTAACTGTCTTTTCAAGGCTGTGGGGTTTAGAGCCAAAGATATATATGTTGGAATTAGTTCATTCTGATTCAAGCGAACCTAACATTATCCGGGCGATAGGTGGTTATGAATATTCGAACATTATTCTGGATATCAATATATTTATTTGATGCACTGCATGTCTAAGTTTTTGGATTAATTCAAGAATTGAAAGGCTGGTACAGTGAAGCGTCATGGAAAATATATTAAGTCATTACGATTTAATCGTGATGGCGAATACCTCAAGGGATAGTTAGGAACTAATAATCAGAAGTTGAGATTAAATCTCAAGGTAACTACACCGGGCATGCCCCAGCTGAATGGTGTGGTGGGTTGAAGGTATAAGGCTCTTATGGTTATGATTAGATAGATGATGAATTATTTGGAATAATTAAATTCATTTTATGGACATGCCCTAGATACAGTAATTCGTGAAACGTTTATCTGTATATGGGATATCATAGAAAAATGGAGAGTGATTTATTTAGTCCAAAAGATCGAAGGGTGATTGTCAACACAAACACTAGATTTTTTGGAAAAGGACTATGTAATAAATCACAAGCCCATGTATAAGTTGTTCTAAAGGAAGTGAGAGGAAAACACTAAGTATAAGTACCAAGTGTACAAGAGGATATACCACAAGGTAAACTGCATCGCGTGTCACGTCTGATACACAATTACATGTAGTGCCTTGTCGTAGTGGGAGGGTTGTGTGACAACTCATAAATATATGTTTGGGAGAGTCGTGAGACTTGATCCCTAGTGAACATGGTATTATCCCACGGATACGACGTAGCACTACAAGATTAAAATGCGGAATCTTAGTAAGTTGCAATGTACGTTGAAATAGAATCTACGGATTCTATATTAAGTCTGGGAACTTGTATGACCACTAAATGGTGTAAAAACCATTGCAAGTGATCATAGGAAATAAAAGAGGATCATACGGAAAGGTGAAAATCTTGGAAGCAAAGCTTGTTGCGAAAAGATGTACTCAGAAAGAAATGGTTCGATTATGAGGGAACATATTCGCTGGTAGCTATGCTTAAATTGATCCGGATTCTTTTATTTATTGCTGCTCATATTAAATTATGAGGTACAGCAAATAGATGTCAAGACAGCTTTCCTGATTGGAAGTCTTGAGGAAAACATCTATGTGAAGCAACCAGAGTAATTCATTGCAAAGTACTAATAGCATTTTGATAGTAAGCTTAAAAGTGTCCAGCGATGGACTAAAGCAAGTTTTAAGATCGTGAAGCATCTGTTTTGATTAGATAATCCAGTGGCATGGATTTAAATCAATGAGCGGATGAGTCTTGTGTGTTGTAAAGAGTGACGGAAACGTGGTGGTATTTCTTGTACTATACGTAGATAGTATCTTGCTCATTGGAGACAATGAAAGAGTATTATCGGGCGTATGGGTACGGTTAATAAAGCGGTAGTGATGAAGGACTTAAGAAAGGCAAAATACATCCTTTTGATCACGGTAATACGGATCACAAGAAAGGATGTTATGTTTATCTCAAGTTTCATAAAATCATACAGTCCATACTCGTTTAGCATGTAAATTTATCTAAGTGAATGTGTCTTTAAGACGCAAGAAGAAGATATAGTAGATGAAAGCGGTTCCTTATGCTTCGGCGAATAAGGAAGCTTAATCTAAAGAATGCTATGAACGAAGTTGGATATCTGTGTTGTTGAACGCATGAACAGAAGGTATCAACGTAACCCGGAACAAGAATGATTAACTGTAGTAAGACATATATAAAGTGCCTGAGAAGGACTGGAAATTATATGTGGATTTACTAAACAGATTCACTGCTTCTTGTGGATTACGTAGATTCAGATTTTTTAGTCAGATTGGACGCCAGTAAATTCTCCTCAAAGGTTATGTGTTTAATCTTAGGAAGTAGAGTCATAATGTGGAGGAGTGTTATATAGAAATATATTTCAGACTCCGGACTCCATCATGAAAAGATGATGAATTGGAGCCTATGAGGCAGCCAAAGTATCTATATGACTCTAGAGACTTCATGATGGACTTCGAAGTGTTTCTAAGTTTGCCCAAGGTAATCACAATTTACATTGATGATATGGGTGCAGTTGCAAACTTGAAGAAATCACAAGTCCATAAGGCAATTAAACACATGGAGCGCGAGTACCACCTGTTACGAGAAATCGTATGATGAGGCGAAGGTTGTTCTCGCCTAGATTGCATCGGATGATGACCTAGTAAACCATTTACAAGGACCTTAAGGCGAGAGCTTTTAATGGTCGTGTAAGTGGGAGTAGGAATCAGATGTATGGCAGAAGACATGACATCATAGTCTTTTAGTATAAGTGGGAGATTGTTGGATTGTATACTAAAAGTCTAGCTTTAGTATGAACAATGTCATAACAATATTTGAAATGAGAATCATTGATCAAATGATTGCATCTTATAATTTATTTTATATGCATGATGCAATAGTCCATTTACTTTATACTGTAGATAATATGTTGTGCGACAACACGCAGAAGATCATATTATCGGTTTCCTTATAAAGTATAAACAGATGCTCACAACTGAGATAGACGGGGACTCTCTATCGGTATGGTTGTAGTGTGGTTTGGTATTAGCTTGTCTTGGCTATAGAATCACATTAGTGCACTTGTGTGTATTGAGCAGGACCGCCTGAGGTCGTTCTTCTTATACTGACTATATAGTAGAACTTGATCTCTGTTATTATGGAAGTTCGTGCTCTTAATCCCTATACAATAACCTCGACACGTAGGGCAGTATGTATTTCTTTGATTCATCAATGGGTGAGATTTATAAGTATTAAATCAACAAACTCGGTGAGTTGGGAAGTAGTGCTGTATCTATGGTGTGCTGTTGATTGTAGAAGGAATCTATGTCCGTCATAGGATGATGATGTCCCCTTGAGGAGCTCATAAGGTTTATCATGTAAATCTTGCAAGTGGATTAATTTCCGGCATGATAAAAAGGTTGAGTGGTACTACTCTCGGATGAGATATTAATTAATTTGAGTTGTCAGTAACTTAATTAATTAATGGACATTGTATATCTTAAACATGGGGAGACCATCGGGCTTATAATAAGAAGGAGCCCAGAACATAACTTGGGATTGGACGGGTAGTGCAGTAATAATATTTTAGTGGACTATATTATTATTATTGGATTTAATTAAAAGCTTTGGGCTAAGCTTGGTTAATTAAATTCAATTGAGGCCCAGCCCAATTTCTCCTCCTGGTCCCTGCTGTAGCCCAATATATATAGTCATCTCAGCTTCTGGAAACCTAAGTTTAACTGCACCTCTTTTGACGTGAGTTAGGAAAAGAAGCAGATTGAGAGAATCCTGCAGATTGTTGCCCACACAACAGCAGGATTCGGCTTGGGACATACAGCAGAAGATCGAGAGGTGGTTCTCTGCAATGATCAACCTCTACATCGACCCAGAAGTACGGTAAACATTGTTTAAATCGCTTCCGCTGATTGTTTGCCTTAAATCCTAACGATCACGTTGATCCATAAGATCCAATTGCCAACACATAGGGATTTAGTGATAGCCCGAATATGCATCCATAAAGCTCATCAGTTCGTGGCCGGCCATAGCGTCCACCATTTGATCGACGTGCGGCAGTGCAAAGCTGTCCTTCGGGCATGCTTTGTTGAGATCTGTGAAATCGATGCATAATCTCCAGGACTTATTTGCCTTCAGCACTAAAACTGGGTTAGCCACGCATGAGGGGAATAAAGTTTCCATCACTGGATTGTTTGCCAATAATTTCCTGGCTTCCATCTCGATGATCTCGTATTTCTCGGGACTGTACTTCCTTTTGTTTTGTTCCACTGGGTGATAGGACGGGTTTGTATTGAGCCGGTGGCACGCGTGTTTTGGGTCTATTCCTTGAGTGTCACTTGGTGCCCAGGCAAACACGTCTAGGTTGGACCTTAGAAATTCGATCAGGGCCGTTCAGTGCGGCTCTTTCCACTGCGACCCGACATATAGTTCCAGGTCCGAGTTGCTTGGTTCCATCCTTATTGCCTCGACTTTCTCGGCCGATTTCCCTCTTTTTCTTTTCTTTTCCTATCTCGGATCTTCATCGGTTATCGAGGGTAGATTGACTTTCTTGTTGTCGAAGGGTCAGAACTTCTGGTCATTCCTCGGCTCCAGATCTACTATTATCGGGACATCTGGTGGCAGGGCTTCTTCACGATTCGTCTCCTCCTCTTGATTCGGCTGCTCCACCACCATTAACTGAAAGCTCGGATCGTGGTAGTTGAGTCTGTCTCCCTTCTCAATGAATGAGCACTCCCTGGCCTTCTTTTGGCTGCCTCTAATAGTGCCGACACGACCGTTAGTGGTTACAAACTTCAGACATTGGTGGAGCGTGGATGGGACAGAACTAAAACTGTGGATGAACGTCCTTTCGAGGATACAATTATATGGTGATGGGAGGTCCACTACTTTGAATTCGAGGGTGTGTTGGGCCTTCATTGCTTTTTTTTCATCTTACATCTGGATCGATAGATCCGTTTGCATTAAGGGGGTAGTGATGACATTACCAAAACCTCGAATCTCATCGTCACACGGGGACATCTTGTGGTGAGAGGGCCCTCCGATGGCTTCAAACGCATTTTTAAATATAATGTTCGTATAGGCTCCCATGTCGACCAGACATCGGTGCACCTTTACACCTGAAATTGTAGTCGAAATCACTAGCGGGTCGTTGTGGGAGGCTCGTACCTCGGCGAGATCTTCTTCAAAAAAGAATACGTCGGCCTCGTGTAGGGGCGGTCGGGGACTTGTTATAAATACATGTTGGTACCTGTCGAGCTCTCGCAGCTCGACTTTTCATTTCCTTCGCGATTGGGTGGTTAGGGCCTGTGACTTTCCCATGTAGCTTTCGTCCATCATGTATACTTCCCGAGGTGGTGTGGATCTTCGGGTCCTATCTGTCCTTGCAGATGGGCTGGTCCTTTGAACCGTTCGCCCGTCGCAACAGGTTGCTCTCTCCTTCGCTTCGGGCCAGACATCAGCCGATCCAATTTTTCATCTTCAAACAGTCTTAGTAGTTCGGCCAACATGTCACGACACTTGTTGGTGTCATGGCCGATAGATCTGTGGTACTTGTAGAATTTCTTCTTATTCAGCTTGGCCGGATCCGCTCGTATCGGGCGGGGACTCAATAGGTTGGTGTCTTGTATCTTGCTAAATATCTCTTCAGGAGTGAGCTCGAGTACCTCGGTCATTTCTTGGATTTGGTCATCGTCTGGGAATGATTTGAAAGATGATGTAGCCCTATAATCTTTTTCCCCTTTTTTCTTTTTCTTATCGCCTTCTTTGAGGTCGCCTTTAGACTTCTTGTATTCCTTGAGAATTTTTTCACTATAGATGAACGCTTGAGCCAACGCCATAAAGGCTGCGTAACTGCCCGGTAGCTTTTGTTGACAACTAGTCCACATGGGTGATCCCGGAAGCAAGGCGGCGATTGCCAAGATGGTCGATGTTTCATCCGAGATCTCTTCTGTGTTGGCGCGTTGTTCGTTGAACCTCTTCATAAAGTCCTTCAAAGACTCCTTTAGTCCCTGCCGTAGGCAAGCCAACTTCTGTTTCGGCTCTTTCCCTGCCCCAGATATGCAAAATAGAACGAAAAGACCGTAGCGAGTTGTGCCCATGAGTCGATAGAGTTAATGGGTAGGGACTTGAACCATGAGTGTGCCTTGTCTCCCAACGTTAAGGGAAACATCTTGCATCGGTCTTCTTCTGAACTTTCCTGTGCCAGCATCCAACCAATATATTTATTGAGATGAGAGATTGGACTAGTATCACCAGCATATTGGAGGATCTACGGGATCCGGATCTTTTTCATGGTGGCTGCCGAAATGACCCGATGGGTGAACGGAGTTCTCCCCGACTCTGGGTCGGGAATGACATAGAGTCCAGCTTCGTTTCTTCTTTCATTTCATCGAGTCATCTCCTCAATGCGTCTATTTCCGTGTCATGCTGTCGTTTGAGCCTGAGTTACGGAATCATCGCCCGCACTTTTCCCCATTTGCTCATGTCGGGACTTGATCGAATCCGGTCCCAGTTGGTCTTTGGCGCTTATGCGTTCGGTATTATGCGTGGGGGATCGGCTAGTGATCGAGTTAGCGTGGGATGCCGCCTTCCTCCATTTGCATCCCTCGTCTACCATTTTCTGGGCCTTTCTCGGCTCCTTTTGTGCGTCCTTTTGCCCCACTCGCTCGTGCACTGACCTCCTAGACGGAGTCCGTTCACGTTGTCGCTCGTTTATTTATTCTGCCAAGTTCTCCTCAAGGCTGAAACTCAGCCTTCGACTGGCGGTCTTCGGCCCTGCTGCTCGCTTTCCCTTTGTTTATTTAAGAAGGTTAAAATACTTCTAGCGGAAGTCGGTCTGTGGTTCTTCTGGATCCACGTCTTGCGGCGAGATCTCTTTTTCTACAATGTGAAGGGGGTTTGGGTCTTCTTGTCGATGTTAACTGGTCGTGGTGTCAGCCCGACTAGGAGTAGCTTCCTCCCAACTGTTTGTCATTGTAGATACAGCTCGTCCCAACAGGATTTTTATCGGGTTTTGACGGAGTCCTGCCGAAACATCGGCGACGGGGGGTTAGGGTATGCTTGGGGTGCCAGTCGGAGGCGAGTCCCGCCCTTTTTCTAGCTCCAAATGTAGCTTATCCGATTTGATCCCTTCCTAATGGTGGGTTAATGTGGCTGTTAAAGGATAATAAAGGGATTATCTGTGCTAAGCTAACATAAAATGTGGAGAGAGAATTGCCCCCTAAGCAGTCTTGTGCCTTTTCGAGGGGGTAAAATAAGTGATTAAAATTATTTCATTACTATGGGTTATCCCCACATTTATATTGTATGACCTGACGTCATCCGTATCTGGATATATCGCTAGGTCACATCAGAATATAAGCGTACAATACGAGCATTAAATGCTTTATCTTCACGTGATCCTTTTTAGGATCCGTCTTAGGATATCCCCTATACAGATATCCTAGGGGATATCTGCATAACCCCCCTGCAAGTGGCCAACATGAAGGGGATGGCCGAATCGTCAAGCTTTTTAAGGGAGGTTGAGATAGATGCGCCACATAGCTCTTGTAATTGTAACCTTAGGGCCAGGTCTTATGCCTTTATTGGGCCTTAGGGCTTCCGGCCCAATTGCTGTTTGAGGGAGGTGAGGGCCCAATATTCGGGGCCCTACTACAATATTGAAATATGATTGTTATATACTCTCTCCGTCCGACATTAAGGGTAGTTTTACTTTTTGGCACGTGGATTAAGGAGTATTATTATTTAATGTGTAATGGGTAGTTGTATTAGTGGGAGTGTGGGTCCCATATTTTAATTATATTAGTGAGTGTGTGTGGATCCCATGTATGTAAAAAAGAAAAGTGGACTCTTTGGGTGTGACGCCAAAATGAAAAAAATAGACTCTTTGGGTGGGACGGAGAGAGCATGTAAAATATGTTTATTTATAACTAAAGTATTTTCTATAATATATTAAATGATGTTTTAAAATATAATTCTATATTATAATAATTAACTATTAACGGGCAAAGGAAAATATGTTTTAAAATATGGAAAAGGAAAAGGTCGAACCAGAACTCCTGACAAGAGATATTAAACGAGGTAAAATTGGCAGGATGGTTTCAGTACCAGTGGCGATCATGGCGGCTAATTCGGCCTTCTATATTAGCCACTCGATAGTTACTTGTCGGATTTATGGCACAACTCCGAGTGAGTTGATAAACACAGGCTGCACAGGTGACGTGCGGCCACAGCCATCGACCTTAATTTTTGTTGAAATGTACAACCTTATTGACATAGGCGGCAATTCACTGTGTTTTTTAATGATAAAAGGTTTTTCATGGCTTCCCACATAAAAGAAATAAGAGAAAAAAGTAGAGAAGTTGAATGTTAGCAATGAAGATGATCATGAATATTTATTGCTGTTAGTGTGAGATTAGGGCTTAATAATTTTGATGAATATGAATATTTATTGTTGTTACGGTGAGATTAGGATTTAATAATTTTGGAAACTTTTAGTAATAAATTTAGGAGTCCAACTTTAGTGCACCGTTACACCTAAATAATCTAAGCCATTAGATCATGAATATATTTAATCATAATCACTAAATAAAATAAATTAATTAAAATTAAAAATAATAACCACCCACTAACTACCATATTTACTTTATAAATTCTCAAATGCACTACAGAATAATCCTAAATTTAGTAATATATTTATTTTAAAGGTATATACAAGTCATATTAATTAAGAGTATTTTAAATGTTATATTTTTGGGGTTTATTTAGTATTATCGGAATTGTGAATAGCCGCCTCATTAATGAATTACTTGAGAATTAAATGTGACCCAAATGTCCCATCTACCCTTTTTCAGTAGTCCGGTGTCCGACTCGGGTTCAAGGCATTTTCTATTTTGAATACAATCCAATGCCTTTTGGTCCCACTAAATTAAAAAAATATCTTTCGGAATAAAATTATTACACATTTAATTATCGAAGTCCAAAATTGTAAAGTATTTATTGCTCTTCGGGGAAAATTAGATTCGAGGTAATTCAATTTTAAAGTATTTATTTTATTAAATTATTGCCCTAATATTTTAACTTGGTATTTATACATTTCTCTCTTAATCCGATATTCATTGAAATTCGGTGCCAAGTCCCTACAATTTTTATTTATTTATTTATTATCCATAATTAGATGTAATTGAAAATCATACTCCATGTTAATATTATTTTTATTAATGATAAAAAAATTCCTACAAATTATTGCAAACTTCAAATACAAAATTATATTTTACATTCTAAATATAAAAGAATTAAAAGAAATTGTTTTTCTAGCACATATGAGTATATTTTACTTAAACATGTCGTACATGTAAAATATAATATTCCTTTTTGTTCCATTAGGCCCAATGTGTATACACATTAAGTTTTTAAAAATTAATTTTTGAATAGTTTAATTGACGTTTTAAAAAGTATGTAACATTTTAATGTAATAAACAAAATGTAAAATATATTATGTAAAAAAAACTAACACTTTAAACATTAAAATATTAAGTTATTGAATTAATGGTTTTTTTTCTTTTAAAATGCACATTATTATTGAACAGACAAAAAATAAAGAATGTGCATATGATTGGAGTCTCAAACACTCTTTATTTATTTTTAACAAGTTTTATAAATACTATCTACTTGCATGTGCTATTGAATATTTCCCTCACTCATTAAATTGATCATTTCTTTATAAAGCTTGTCTTTAAGAAAACCCCTTATAGAGTTTATTTGATTTTGATGGTTATAGACTTAAAAATAAAAAATTATATATATATATATATATAAAAGTAATGACATTTTATCATTATTATACATAATCTGTTTTAAAATGATGCTTTGATAGGACTGGTTTTTTATTGTCGTTTTATAGATTCGAATAGCTTCAAAAGTTCATGAACAATATAACGAACTCCATTCATAAATATAACGATTCTCATATCGAACAAAAACTATCTTTTGTTAAAAGTTTCTCTCTGTCGCGACTCGCAATTTTTTTCGATTCCAAATGTGATTAATAGGAACTTTAAGCATTTAACTATATATAGTGAGAGAGAGATTTTCGGGCGAGATCCAAAATGGAGGATGCTTTAAGTTACTTACTAAAACTCTCTTTATTCTCTTTTATATTAAAAAAATGTTATTAATACCAAGATAATTTCTTATTAAAACTCCCCTTCTTATAATCGACAAAAAGTCATCTATTTTGTAGTACAAAGTCCAACAGACCATGTTTGACCTACAATGGTAACTATGTCCATATCAAAATGAAGGAAAAAAGGAACATATAAAGAAACCTTAACTCATATAATTTGCTTTTCCTTTTTCATGTGACTATTAATTTCATTTTGCAAAATTATTTATTCAAAATAATATATCAATTAAATTCTAGAAATATTGAAAGAGAGGATAATACATCGATAATAAATATGCATTCGAGATTAGAGCTGTTATATCGAACGAGAAGCTCAAAAACTCGGATCGACTCGGCTCGAAAAGCTCGAACTCGGCTCGACTCGTTTTCTATTCGAGCTCGAGTTCGAGCTCGTTTATATACTCGTCTAGTTAACGAGTCGAGCTCGGCTCGGCTCGTTAAATCTCAAAAATAATAATTAATAATATTAATAATTATTATTATTTAATTATAATAATATATAATAAAATAAATATTTTAAAAAATATATATATAATATATTAATTAATATTGGCTCAACTCGACTCGACTCGGTTCGAAAACTCAACTTTTTTGCTTAACGAGCCGAGCTCGAGTTCGAGCTTGCACGAGTATTTTTCGAGCCGAGCCGAGCTCGTATATAAACTCATTTACTTATCGAGCCTAGCTCGGTAAGTAATCGAGCCGAGCTTGAGTATGGAGTACTCGAGCTCGCTCGGCTCGTTTAACACTAATAAACCGAGATAGAAGATTCGACGGTAAAAATAAAAGCCCCCTCGCTTTCTTGCAATGGCCGAGTTTCCAGTGCAATGTGTAGGCTCGATAAGTACTCGAGTCGAGCTTGAGTATGGGGTACTCGAGCTCGCTCGGCTCGTTTAACACTAATAAATCGAGATAGAAGATTTGACGGTAAAAATAAAAGCCCTCTCGCTTTCTTGCAATGGTCGAGTTTCCAGTGCAATGTGTCAGCATTCAACCCCCACCCCACCCCACCTCACTCCTTCTTTGATACAAACACATATATTTATTTCCCTTAATCTCTAGTCTCTCTCACTCCATCCTTCTCTCTCTTTCTCTCTTCACATTCCAAATCTCACTCTGTAAAAGAACACTCCAAAAGCACCATCGTTGTTCTCTCCTTAGGCCTCCCCCAATGGGGAGGTTTTTAGTGACATGGCAGAAGTTAAAAACCTTGGGCAAAAGTTTTTATTGATGGGAGGTGTTGAAGGTTTTTTCAGATATATTGAAAACACAACCTAGGTTTTTAGGAAATGAGGGAGAGTGGGGAAGAAGAGAGTGGTTGCCACATCCCAACAGCATAGCGCGTGTATGACACGCGCGTGTAAAAGCAGAAAAAGAGGGGGCCCGCTGTGCAGTTCCCAACCGTTACAATTTTTTTTAATTAAATCCTCACTATAATAAAAGTTGGCAGCCCTATTTTAAAAGTTGGCAGCCCTGTTTTAAATTCAGATTTCCTAAATTTTTTTTAACAATTTTAAAGACACAATTCAATACAATTGATCAATCACAAATATTAACGTTATTTTATATCCGTTACAATGTAATCGTTAATACTTTTTTATTTTTTTAATTTTTTATATTAAATTCTCACTATAAATATATCTTCCACTCTATTTTTTCTTACATTATCTTCTATTCTCCATCTCAATCTCCATTTCCATCTCAATCTTATATTTTATAACTCAAACATATATCTTCTCATTCACACACCAAAAAAAAATGGATAGAGATCTGTGGATGCATTTCGGGTTGAACTCTTCAAATTTAGGAGAAAATCCACTGCCTCCAAATGTGAATTTTCGTCCACGTGCCAACTTCTATCCCCAAAATTCAATTTTTCCAACAAATCTTCCGACAAATTTTCCGAATAATCATCCACCCCAAAATTTTCCAGCTAATTTTTCAAATTTTCTAGAAGGTAGTCTCCCTCAACACAATTCTTTTAATTCCTATGGAGCACCATTTTACATGTATCCAAATCCTTATATGTCTCCTCATTCTCAATACGGATTTCGTCCGCCAATTGGCACAAATATATCGGATACAGACAGAGACATAGACTATGTATCTCCGAACTCTCAGCGTTTGTCTTTCTCGTCTCAATTCTCTCCAACAGGAGTGGAGCGGGTAAATCTCGCTGCAGACTTTGAGGAAGCCGAAGATCCACCAAACGCTCTGGCTACTAAAAGGAATCTTTATTCTTTTGATGAAAATGCTCTTCTTGCGAGATGTTGGCTCGATATCAGTATGGACCCCATTGTCGGAAATGATCAGAAGTCGGAACAAATGTGGATTCGAATCGCCGAGGCATACAACACTAACCATTTAGGAGATATGATAAGTAGGTCTCCTAATAAATTGATGTCACATTATTACGCACTACAAAAACAAGTGAAGTGGTTCAACTCTTGCTACAATCAGGAGAAAAAGACATGGGGGAGTGGGTGTAGTGATGTTGATATTGAAGACAAGGCTAAGGTTCAATTTAAAGAGAAATATGGGGTTAATTTTTTACAAATCAAAGTATGAAAAGTATTGAAAGACAGCCCGAAGTTTGCCGATCCAGATTGTGCTGGTCGTGGTTCAAAGAAGACTAAAGTCTCGTCGACAGGAGAGTATATGGTATCTTCAAACACTGAATCGGAGGATGCAAATAAAGACAGTGAGGAGCCCCCTCGTCCAATAGGGAGGAATGCAGCAAGGTGAGCCAGGAAGGGTAAAGGAAAAGCAACTGCGTCAGCAGGAAAAAGCGACAGAGCTCTTGAGAAAAGGTTTAAGAACTTGGAAGAGCAGCTCAGGACAAAGAACGAAGGAATTACTAAGATTGCCAGACATAAAGATTATAAGATACTCGTGAGAGATACCTCGAACATGACAGAGGATCAACTACGTATCCATCTCCACGCTGTGTATCTATTCAAGAAAGAATGGGGGTTGTAAATTTGAAGAATCAGTCGTTGTATTTTTCAGCATTGTAATATTAGTTAATGTATTTCGTTTCGTATGAAAACTCATCAATGTATTTCTTTTCGTTTTGAAACTAGCCGTTGTGAAATTATCTTTAGTGAAAACTATCTTTTTAATGTGTAAGCTTAAGTTAAATATCAACTAAAAAATAAAATGGAAAAAGAGTATTATTGCCAGGCTTTGAAAACCCACAGATGTGTTTTAGTGGAAATGTAATGGTGTCAATCTCATCTACTTTTCGCCCATCTCATCTTTTTAAAATATGACATTAAAATACTAAAACACACCGGTGTGTTTTAATGAAAACTTAATGGTATCGCATGACATCTACTTTCAGTCCTGTATTTCTTTTTGTTTTAAAAACTAGCTGTTGTGAAATTATCCGTTAGCCCTTATAAAATAGCCGTTATAAAACTAGCCGTTATAAACTAGCCGTTGAAAAAATCTACTCTATTTAACGGATGTAATTGGATTGTTGGAACTCCTACCAGAGACCAATACATTCATAGAAACTCTTTATATTTCCATTTCTTTCATTCTCTCAAACATGTTTGCTTCTTCTTCTTCTTCTTCTAAAAATGATAGTTATCTTGAGTACATGTTTGATAACACGATAGAGGAAGAAATAATGTCGGTTCTTAAAAAAAATATGGGTTACGCGGCGGTGCTGGGTCTTCTGCTGGTGGTGCCAGAAAGCGAAGAACGTACGTGGATCGAAATCGTGAAGCGGGTCACGCAAGACTCTATTGCGACTACTTCTCTGAAGATCTGATATACGAAAGCGAGATATTTCGTCGTCGCTTCGTATGTCAAGAGAGTTGTTCTTGCGCATAGTTGATGCACTGGAGTCCCACGATGAGTATTTTCGGTGGAGGGTAGATGCAGCTGGAAAAAAAGGGTTCTCTCCACTACAAAAGTGCACGATAGCCATTCGCCAATTAGCATATGGTGGACCTGCAGACCATTGGGATGAGTATCTACGTGTTGCCGAAACAACCACTGTAGAATGTCTCTTTAATTTTTGTCGGTGTGTGATCGAACTCTTTGGCGGATACTACTTGAGAAAGCCTAATGCCCTTGATTGTCAAAAGTTGTTACAAATGCACGAAGAAAGACACGGATTTCCTGGAATGCTGGGGAGCCTTGATTGCATGCATTGGGAATGGAGGAACTGTCCGACAGCTTGGAAAGGCCAATTCACCCGCGGTGACCATGGCGTTCCAACAATCATGCTCAAAGCGATTGCCTCTGCAGATTTATGGATATGGCATGCCTACTTTGGAGTAGCAGGATCCAACAACGACATAATGTGCTCAACCAATCTCCTTTATTTACGGATACTCTGCAAGGACGCGCTCCATCTGTTAATTTCACAATCAATGGTAAGCAATATAATCAAGGATATTATCTTACTGATGGAATTTACCCAGAATGGGCTGCTTTTGTGATAAGCTTTCCATGTCCTCAAGATCCAAAGAGGCTGCATTTCAAACGACTGCAAGAGGCTGCTAGGAAGTATGTCGAATGAGCCTTTGGAGTGCTTCAAGCTCATTGGGCAATGGTTAGCGGTCCAACTCGTTTCTGGTACAAGAATAACTTGAAAGATATAATGTTAACTTGCATTATATTGCACAACATGATAATCGAAAATAAAGAAAATACAGCAATAGATTGGTTCGACGATCCAAATGTGATCATTCCGCCTCCACAAGTAAATCAAAGATCAACTGGATCATTCAATGACTACGTCAGGAGAGGTGTTCAACTACGAGATAAACAAAAACATCTCCAGCTTCGACAAGATTTAATTGAGCATGTTTGGAACCAATCCGGGGAATAATTATCTACACATTAAATAGGTCGGAGTGAATTTTACTTTGTTGCTTTTGGAAGTTTTACTTTTATATTTTAATGTCTTTTTTATTTGTGTTTTTATGTTTTATGTAATTCAAAAAAATAAATATTATTTTTTTTCTTTTTTTTAATTTTATAAAATTTAAATAATTGGAATACATAATTATTTATAATTTATTTGTAAATTAGATATATATAGTTGATAAATTAAATGAGAATAAAATAAAATTGAGATGGGTCCTACAAAAAACCTATTTTTTGATTTTATTGGTGGGGAAGAGTTTTGTTTTAGAAGTAGGACGCCAAAAAAACCTACTATTCTTTTTTTTTTTGGAAGGCCTTACTGAATACAGACAACTCGCTACATTATTTTCTCACCCCTGTTTGAATAATTAAACATATCTGAATTAAAGAAAGAGTACAAATTGGAGGTTGTGTTCTATCGTGTTCTAGAAAGCCCCTCGTGAAGTGGAGAAAGAGATCTGAGACAGGTAGAGAGAGAGAAACTAATCTTAATGATGGTAACGGGTCACTTGCTTTACTAAAGCGGCTGTGAATAGTTGCTTATAACTCAAGATTCAGGTGAATGTAGTCTTCTCAACTCCCCTTTTCAACTGTTGTCATTATAGATTTCATGCGCCACCAACTCCGGATTCTTCTCTACCCCTTTTGAAATCCCTTCCCCCTGTTTGATAAAATGCCTCACCCATCAGACTAGTGAGGCTGTTTGGAATAGGTGTTTTTTAGTGGTTTAGTTAGAGAAATTGGAATTTTCTTATTCAAATTGCATGGCATGCTACTGTATTTTGAGCTAATGCCCTTTGTTTGAGAATTGATTTCATTTTATCTTACAAGTTCAATTTTTTTTTGTGGGTTTTAGTTCTTGTTTTAGTTCTGAATTTTTTTTTCCTGATGCTGCAGAGGGCGAATACTTAGGTTTTGCGGGATTTGTGTTTGGTTTTTTCTTTTTTCTGTATCTTTTTGGGGGGTTTCCATCATCGAATATAGGCTTTTTAAGTTGAAGAAGAAAAAGTGATATGTTTAGATGCCAATGATGATAGGGTAGACAAAGATTCTTTATTGCTTGAGCTTGGGCGAAATTACTGCTTGAAACAGAGTATGATGTATCTGTAATCCGATGTAAGCAAAAGACTTTGGATTCTTGTATATGATGAATGCATAGGTTTTGTCGGATTCTTAATTTGAATTTATGTTTTTTGGGGGGTTCATCATCGAACGAAGGGTTATTAATTGAAAAGAAAAAAGAGAAGAGAGAGATTGAGAAAGAGAGAAAAAGAAAAGAAAAAAGAATTGATTTGTTAGAATCTAGTGCGGAAAGGGTAGACGTATAATCTTATGTGTTTGAGCTTGAGAGAATTTACTGCCTGAAATAGAGATGTTGCATCTCTGATGGGATACCAGCAGAAGATCTTGGATTTTTATAAACTAAGCGCGGTGAGTGTGTGCTGATGTATTGGCCTAATTCAAGAATATTTCCGGTGGACCGATTTATGTTGTGATCATGACCAGGGCTGTTAGAGATCGGATACTTAAGGATGTGAATGGAAATATTAGTGATCATTTACGAAATCACATACATTTGACAAATTGCATTCATCTTAAGAACCACATGCATAAGAGTAGTCCCATCTTGGCTGATAGAGACCTTATGAGGGAACTGGTTGCTCTTCAGAGATCGAGGTCTCTAAGGGATCCTTCAGCTAGTCCATCCTCATGGCATTCTCCATCTGCCATTGATGCTCTACTCAGAAGAGGGGAAGCAGATGGCTTGATGAATGGAAGACGATCTGTTAGAATAGAACAAGGAAGAATGTCTGGGAGCTCCCTTATGGGTAGGCATAATGAGGATGCAGTACCAGCTGTTAGTGATCGAAGAAGCAAGGATGGGATTCTTGAACACAGAAGAGTCAGGAGAGGGGAATCAAGTGAAAGGCTTCCCGATGTTCATCGGATGGATGCACAAGATGGAAATGATTTGGTTGGGGACCGGATTTCTGGAAACTCTGGATCGAGAGACAAGAGTGGTGGGACAATTGGAAGCAACAGACAAGACGGGCAGCTTAGGACCCTCTTCGATCAGTTGAAAGATGGTCCTGCTGAAAGTGATGATGCAGCTTCATCTCGTAATCATGGAAACGAAAGGGACGGCCAGATGGGAAAAATTGCTGAAGAAGCAGGAGTAAGCATTTGCCATCGGAGTAGTCGTAATAGGGGGAGAAGACGCAGATTTCGAGGTGCAAGAAGAAGCCGGCCTTCTCTAGCTAATCGAGATGTGGAGGCACAAAATGAAATGTCTGTGGCTTCTAATTCATTTGGTCAAGGTGGAGCTCCACAGAAACATCACATGGAGGAGGGAATCCAGGAGCATAATGTCATAATGTGAATAGTGCTCCAAGAAATGGCTGTGGTATTCCTTGGAACTGGTCAAGGATTCATCACAGAGGGAATTCTTTCCTGGACATGGCTGGCCGTAGCCTTTCTTGTGGTTTATCTGATCCAAGGTTAAGGAAAGGCACTATGAACTTTCAGGGAATGGATATGCCCGACATGCGTGTCATGTCATCAAGTTCATCTACTAAATCTGATGGGGAAGCATTACCTCTACTTTTTGATGCTTCTGGTTCACTGGGAAGCATTGATCGCACTGCTTGGTTGCATAATTACTCTGGTGAATTAGGCATTTATGCTGGAAATTTGCCAAAGCAAGAAACTGATTCTGACCTTGCGTCAGAAGGTAGGTCTGGTGGGCAACATAGATTTGGAAAGCATGGCAATGGAAGGCATCAAAATCTGACTCAAAAATATATACCAAGAACGTTCAGAGATTTGGTCGGTCAGAACCTGGTGGTGCAAGCTCTCTCCAATGCCATTGTGAAAAGGAAAGTTGGGTTGCTCTATTTGTTTTATGGGCCTCATGGAACTGGGAAAACTTCCAGCGCACGAATCTTTGCTACAGATTTGAATTTCCAGTCTCAGGATCAACCAAAGCCTTGTGGATTTTGCAACTCGTGCGTTGCTCAAAGCACAGGAAAGAGCCGAAATGTGAGAGAAATAGGCCCAGTTAGTAATATTGACTATGAAAGTATAGTTGGACTTCTTGACCAGGTAACCACTTCCCAGCTTCAATCTCAATATAGAGTGTTCATATTTGATGAATGTGATACTGTGTCTTCTGAATGTTGGAGTGCGATATTGAAGTTCATTGATCGAGCCCCCAGGCATCTTGTTGTTTTCCTTGTGTGCTCTAGTCTTGATGCATTACCTCATGTAATTATAACCAGGTGCCAGAAATTCTTTTTCCCGAAGTTAAAGGATGCAGACATAATATATACCTTGCAGTGGATAGCAAGCAAAGAAGATTTAGAAATTGATAAGGATGCCCTGAAACTTATTGCATCAAGGTAAGATGGATCTCTAAGGGATGCTGAAATGACTTTGGAGCAATTGAGTTTACTTGGGAAGAGAGTATCTGTGGGACTGGTACAGGAACTGGTACGTTGTTGACATTTGACCTAATGCAATCTCAATAATGTTTATGCCAATGTATCATGCTACATATCCTGTTACTGATCTAGATTATACTAGCTTGTCGTGTTACCAAAACATTGTTTGAATTATCCACTCAACCCACAATTTTTTTTATTGTTTTACAGGTTGGGCTTGTTTCAGATGAGAAGTTGGTAGACCTTCTCGATTTAGCTTTATCTGCTGACACTGTCAACACAGTGAAGAATCTGAGAGATATCATGGAATCTGGTGTTGAGCCTTTGGCACTAATGTCACAGCTTGCCACAGTCTATAACTGATATTCTTGCTGGAAGCTTTGATTTCATGAAAGAACGGCCTCGAAGGAAGTTTTTTCGTCGCCGAGAATGTAATGCTTTAATCCTTTGTAACTTACCGTTTTTATGTTTATGGTTATCAATATTGGGAATTATGTATCTCATTCTCCTGCCCAATTTCTTAAGTGCCTTTATTTGTAGTATGTGCTTCGCAATGTGAAATATAGATTTATTAGTATGTTTTGGCAAATGCAGAATTTTGTTTTCTTACACATCTGATATTTAATACATTCCCTTTTTTGTGACTAATGTGGAATATATCTTGCTTATAGTATCCAAAGAAGATATGGAAAAACTGCGTCAAGCACTGAAGACCTTATCTGAAGCAGAAAAGCAGCTGAGGGTGTCAAATGACAGGATAACTTGGTTAACTGCTGCGCTGCTTCAATTGGCCCCTGATCAACATTGCATGCTGCCCAGCTCATCTGCAGATACTAGTTCTAATCATAGTCCTTTAGCTATGAACAATACTTCTGTAAGAGAAAGGCCAAGATAATGCCTTTCTGAAATGCCTACCCTTCAAGCTGGAAGTTCTGGAAATGTTCATTACAATGCTAAGCTCAAGGGTACTGAAATGGATGGAAATGACCATGATAGTCTGATAGAGGTGGGGCGACATCTCAACAATTGCTGATTTCCCCAAACAGTAGAAGTCAGGTAAATAAGGATCGGTCACAAGGTATATCTCATGAGAAAATCGACGAGATTTGGTTGGCAGTGCTTCAGAATATCCCGATTAATAGCATAAAAGAGTTCATGTATCAGGAAGGAAAGCTGATCTCAGTCAGTTATGGTGCAGGTACCATTATTTTGCAGTATAACCATGACACAATACTGAACTAAACTTCAATTGATGTCACTTTAACAATAGTTAAGAAGCAAGTTTTAATTATTATTTTTTTCTAAAATTATTTTTGTGGGGTTAATTGCAAAAAAAACCACGAACTTTACTCCTATTGCAAATTAAACCTCACTTTTGAGAAATTGCAAAAAAAAAAAAAAAAAAAAACCACCACCTTTAAGTATTGTTGCAAAAAAAAAAAAAAACCCTACATTTAATCACAAATTGGGTGCGTTTTGCAACAATACTCAAAGGTGGTGGTTTGTTTTGCAATTTCTTAAAAGTGAGGATTAATTTGCAATAGGAGTAAAGTTCGTGGGTTTTTTTTGCAATTAACCCTATTTTTGTGCATTGTTGTTTCTTAGAGAATTTTTAGGCATGAAAAAGATAATGCGAGAAAATTATACTGCTTTTCATATTTCCTTTATAGATTTCAGCAATAAGTTTGAGAAACATTGATATGCAAATTTTTAGGGTTTTTTGCTTAAGTGACTGAGAAGGAATTCATTGTCTTGATGATGATCTGGTCCAAAAGGATCAATCATACTTCTATTTGTTGTTCATGTGTTCTTTTGTAATCAAATCAAGGCTTCTATTTTTTTACAAGCATTATGTGCTCCTAGGTATATTAATTTCAGTTACACAGTTGAGTAAAGATCTCTATTGAACTTTAGAGATTCCTTGTGAAAGGTGGCTTGTGTTCTGTTTGTGTGTATACGTGTGCATGTGCATGAGAGAGATTATTATTAAAGTATTTTCTCAAACAAACACATTATTTTTTCTCTAGTTCTAAATTTATTTCAATCCTTATGATGTTATTAGGGGTTGTTCAGTTATTCATTCATTAATTAAGCACCAAAACTTTGAAGTAATTTTGATCATTCTCTCATAGTACTACTAGTGAGTTGTTTAAAAGTTGTTGCAAAAATTGATTGAGTTATTAAATATAATAAGGGTTAACCATTATTTGTCACTCTCATTAATTATCTTGCATCTTTTGTCTATTTGTGGATTCGTAGATGGTTTTGATGTAGGTGTGTGCACGTGCGTGTGTGTTGGAGCATATATGTAGTATATACCATGTATCTCTAGGTTAGCATTGTAAAAACAAAATTTCTCTTTTTTCCCTACTATGTGGGGTTGGCTTTGGTAAAAACATCAGTTAAAAACAAATATTAATGGAAGATAAGAGGCTTGGTACTAGGCAAAAAGCGTTTTCCATGCACCAATGTAATTAGTTTTTTTTTCTCCTAGGACTTTCTAGAAAAGATGATTCACTAGTTTTCGACTAGTTTTAGTTACGTAGTGCATGAAGCTTCTTTTAATGCCTTGTATAGTCATCCATTTTTTCTAGATATTGACAAAAACCGTTGGTTGTGGATTACGTTGCTCTTTATGGAGCCGCCAGACATCAATTTGCTGTTGAACTCCAACCAATATGAGCCAATTTTCTACTAAATGCTGTTGTACATAAAGTGAATCTTTGCATGCTGAATCTAGGTCTAAAAATGAACCTTGTTGTATAAGCATGCTACCAAAACTTGCCATCAATTTGCATGAAATTATTTTCCTCTTCGTCTGACTTATATAATTTTTCCAATAATTTATGCTCTTTATGTTAAATCTGTCTACACTTGGTATTGTATCAGACCTTACTAGAAACTGATGAAGATTTTCCTTTTCTCTTTATATTTTTCTTTATTTTTCGTTTGATTTGTAAAGAACTTGCATATCTTAATGGTTAGTATCCTTTTTGCAGCTCCAACTGTGCAGTTGCTATTCAACTCACAGCTGACGAAATCTAAGGCCGAACAATTTAGATTGCTTATCTTACAAGCTTTTGAGTCGGTTCTTAGATGACCAGTGACGATAAGAGATACGATGTGAATCAAGAAAAGGGGTTAATGTGGGACCCATTCTCTTACCATCAGCTCAGCATCCTTCTACATCTGACACCAGTAACTGGATGCCTTCAACAAGTCAGAATGACATCAATAGACTCCAAATTAGAGATCTCCCGTCATCCGGAATCAACAGAAGAGAAATTGTTGAAATCGAAGAGTCTCCTCAAGAGTATAGAAATGTTAAGCGCAAAGATGACAAGGTAGACTCTGACAGAGTAACATCTACACAGAAGATATCTACTATGTTAGGTGAGAGAAATCAAAATCTTAGCATTGTTAAAAGCAAGGTTTCCCTTGCTCAGGTGATTCAGCACGCAGAGGGAAGTTCTCAACATAGTGGATGGTCAAGACACAAAGCTGTTTCAATCGCTGAAAAACTGGAACAAGAAAATCTGTGCGTGTCGCTTCCCTTTGGAAAGTTACCCATTATCTCGTTTTGTTTCATATGATTGTTAACCCCTCATATGTAAAATACAAGTAGCTGGATAAAGTTCCATGATAATGTCATTGCTGACATGCACAACTGATTATTTTGTAAGTACTTTATATGTTTTATAATGCAGGAGACTGGAACCTAGTTCAAGAATATTGCTTTGTTGGAACCCTCCCAAAGTAACTCGACGAAAGGTACAAAAATCTTATTTATTAATGTTGTGCATTTGTGCTTGCAGAATATCAAAATGCAGCATAAATATTTTGCATCGGAATTGTGATTGTCTTCAGATGCTCATGCATTTGAAAGTTGACAGTTTTGGGTTGTAATGATGTGGAGTAGTAAATTAGAGTCCTTGGATGGAATTTTTGTTTGTTAACAGGTTTAAGAGCCAAAACTTTACTGTAGTTTATACTTTCTTTGGATACTTTCCTAGAGTTTCGTTTTGTTTATTTTGAAGTCTTATAATGAGTTCTCTTAGTATACTAAGGCCATTTGGGTTCATAAAGACTATTCATGGAGCTAGTCCAGTGGAAATAAATAGCTGGCAAGATACTAGCATTAGTAGCTTAAAGTTCTCCACTGTTTAAGAATAATTATATCCATGTCGGATTTTTTCTCGTCGCTTTCAGCTAGAACCTATAAACGAGAGCTACATACTATTTCCATGCTCGACAGGAATAACTTTCCTGAATTCTGAAAATGCAATACTCATGGTGAACTGTCAAAGATGAGTCTCATGCTATGCATGGTGAAATACTTGGTTTGATTAAATATGACTGCTAGCACGCGAATCGAGATATGTTGCTTTTATGCATATTTATTTAGTTTTCTTAATGTGCAGCTGTCACGATTGACAATCCGAACAAGGAAACCACATACTTTGCTGAAATTCGTCTCGTGTGGAAGGTGCCTCTCCGGCAGATCTCCGTGGCAAAAGTAAAATTAATGGTAGCAACCGTATTTGGTGACCCTCTCAGCAAATGTAAGTAGCAACTGTATTCGGTGGCCCTCTCATGACTCCAATGCGGGCGTCGGTTGTCGACTCCATTGGTTAGATTTTCTCAAGTACAATCTGTTTAGTTCTTTCAGTAGAGGACATCCCATTTGTTGAGAATAAATTAGAGTAGATATTCAAATGAAATATTACAGCTTTTCTCATTGAATTTTTGAATTGAAGCTCTTTCACATACAAGTTGCATTCTGTATTTTCCCTTGACTCTATCGAAATAATTGCTTCCATTTTATAGAAAGAATTTTCGAAAGCAAATGTTATATATTGTGAGTGAGACCATTTCATGGATTCATTAGTTCAGTTTCCAACAACAAAGAAAACATTAAATCAACAAAAAATATAATTGGTGGTCCGTGCATGATGCCTTTGTAAGCATGTTCTATTTAAGGCTTATATATATATATATATATATATATATATATATATATATAAAATCAAGGCGAGAAACAAAGTTTATTTTTACAAAATTTTGTAGAAGTAATTGTTAAAACTAAAATCTTACTGACTAAAACTCAGAATTAAATAATTTTAAATGTTTTCTATTAGTATATGTACATAGAATAGATCTTACAAGATGTAGGACTTTTGTTTCCTTGAAAGAAAATAGAGATCTTGAAAATAATATTCCCTCCGTCCAAAATCAATCTATCCGTTTGCTTTTTGTGCGTAGATTAAGGAGTATTATTATTTTATGTGTAGTGAGTAGTTGTATTAGTGGGTGTGTGAGTCTCATATTTTAATTGTATTAGTGTGTGGGTGGGTCCCATGTGTCTAAAAAGGTATATTGATAGATTAAGAGTAGACGACCCAAAATGGTAAAATTGATAGATTGACAGTGGACGGAGGGAGTACATAAAAAAAAAATTTTGATTGCATATCTGAATCAAAATTGGATCTTGTTCGACATACATCTTTGGATTTTCCAGGTCCATCATACCTCTTTCTTATAGCTGGCACTAAACCGTAGATCTTCTTCCTTCTTCCTTGAAGCAGCGCTAGATTTCTGTACCTCCCAACTTTTAAACACCGAAGTCGAAAGCTATGCTTCCTAGGAATCCACTTATGCCAAATAGGTGAGCACATGAACCTAGCCTCGGTCGAAACATCAGGTTTCAAGGGCTCATAGACCCGTCCGGCCATCAGCCCTCACCAGACACAATAATCCTTGATTGCATCCCATTACACGGCTAGCAAGCAGCTCCAGTTGTACAAGTCTGCACTCCTAGCAAGCAAAGCACATTCCAGCAACTCCCTAGCAAAGTTATACCCACAAGGAAGCTTTATTTAGATGAATATCCCATAAAGAGCATCATTCCACTTTTTAAATCCCTAAACCATACCTTATATGCTTAGTAACATCCGTCCATCCTACAAGCCCAAAGGAACACACCATAAGAAGTACCTTAGCAACTATTCTATCTTCCTAATCACACCCTCCGAGCAAAAATGATCAGATCATCAGCAAACGCAAGATGTGATAAACCCACAACCCTATGGAGTCTAGAGTGATACTTAAACCCTCCCCCTCTATTTTCTTTCTTTAAAAGCCTGCTAAAATAATCCATACACAAAACGAACAACAACGAAGACAAAGGATCACCCTGTCGAAGTCCCCTATTGCCTCGAAAAAATCATCATATTATATGGTTTTTTTTTATGAAAGGATGTCTAGTATAATACTTCTTCAATCTTGATTATCAACATTTGGATGAAAATAAATTATCTAAGAAAATATTGGTTCGTTTCATTGGCAACTCCATGCGGCTCACGCGAGATTTCTTATAACAATTTTTCTTCTCCAGCGTGACCACTATTTCATATTTTCCTTTGGGTTTAGTTTTCTCCTCTGTCTTACGTCACCTATCTAATGGTGTCGATGATGCACCAAAATAGCATGAAAATCCAGATCGTATTCGGTTAGGCGGTTACCAGTAACCCCCAAAAGAGCATTTTCCATCATAAAAATGGTGAAACCTCATTGTATCTCTCACAATGATCTCCCTACGTTCTATTGCTGAGATAAATTTAATGGCCAAATGGCAATCTTCACAAACTCTCAAATTCTTGAAGACCCTAATAGGAACACCCATTGGAACTCTCATTAGTCCATATGCTATAGCTAGTTTCTCACTGTGCCAAAGCAGGAGCTCTCGTTTCCGTTCCTCCATTACATCATACAACACGGAATCAAGAACTAGCACATAACCAGTCGATTTCATCCTCTCCTCCAACTCGTTGAGCTTCTTGTGTATGATCCCAAGCTTAGGGTGAAGCCGATCCCCTAATATGAACTCATGAAATTGCACTTTTTATCTCAATCCAGCTACATCCTGGTGTTTTAATGGCCTTGTTTTTCTTCATTGCCTTTCTAACTCTGGAAACACAATCCCACCTCTTTTGTCCAGTGTAGATGTTTGCAAGTTGAACATACGCAGCTGGATTCCCAGGCTCAAGATTGAGCAAGTTCGTTGCAACAAACTCAGCAATTTCTAGGTCCTTGTGTATCCGACAAGCTTCTAGAAGGGTTCCATAAATGGCAGAGTGAGGTTCAAATAGCATTGTATTGATCAGTTCCACAGCATCAGTAAGCTTACCAGCTCGACCAAGAAGATCAATCATACACGTATAGTGATCTGGTTTCACTCTTATTCCATAATCACTCTTGATTTTCTCAAAATAATGAATCCCTAGCTCCACAAATTCGGCATGGTTACAAGCAGACAAAACTCCCACAAATGTAATCCAATTTGGTTCGATTCCTTCGTTTCTCATCTCATTAAACAGATTCAGAGCCTTCCGACTGAACCCGTGTTGGGCGTAACCAGAAATCATCGCATTCCAAGTGACCACATCTTTACGCGACATCTCGGTAAACATCTTCCATCCAATGAAAGAAATTAGTATTAAAAAGAAGGAAATGTTGATCGTAACTAGAAAATGAGCATCAAAATAAGGGGAATATGCATCGAAACGAAGGAAATATTGATCGTAACGAGAAAATGAGCATCAAAATGAAGGAAATATGCATCGAAACAAAGAAAATATTTATCATAACGAGAAAATAAGCATCAAATGAAGGAAATTAGCATTAAAACGAAGGAAATGTGGATCATAACGAGAAAATGAGCATAAAAAAAAGGAAATTAGCATCAAAACGAAGCAAATGTTGATCGTAACGAGAAAATGAGCATCAAAATGAAGGAAATTGTCATCAAAACGAAGGAAATGTTAATCATAACGAGAAAATGAGCAACAAATTTAAAGAAATTAGTCTCGAAAAGAAAAATTTTTTGATCGTAATGAGAAAATGAGCATCAAAATGAAGAAAATTAGCATCGAAACAAAGGAAATGTTGATCGTAACGAGAAAATGACCAACAAAATGAAGGCAATATCCATCGAAACGAAGGATATGATGATCGTAACGAGAAAATTAGCTTCAAAATGAAGGAACTATCCATCGAAATGAAGGATATGATGATCGTAACGAGAAAATGAGCTTCAAAATAAAGGAAATTAGCATCGAAATTAAGGAAATATTAATCATAACGAGAAAATAAGCATCAAAATTAAGAAAATTAGCATCGAAACGAAGAAAATATTCATCGCAACGAGAAAATGAGCATCAAATGAAAAAAATTAGTATCGAAATGAAGGAATTGATCGTAACGAGAAAATGTGCATCAAAATAAAGGAAATTGCATCGAAACAAAATAAATGTTGATCGTAACGAGAAAATAAGCATCAAAATGAAGGAAATTAGCATCAAAACGAAGGAAATGTGGATCGTAACGAGAAAATGAGCAACAAACTTAAAGAAATTAGTATCAAAAAGAAGGAAATTTTGATCGTAACGAGAAAATGAGCATCAAAATGAAGAAAATTAGCATCGAAACGAAGGAAATATTGATCGCAACGAGAAAATGAGCATCAAAATTAAGGGAATATACATCGAAACGAAGGAAATATTGATCGTAACGAGAAAATGACCATCAAAATGAAGGAAATATGCATCAAAACGAAGGAAATGTTGATCGTAACGAAGGAAATGTTGATCGTAATGAGAAAATGAGCATCAAAATGAAAGAAATTAGTATCAAAATGAAGGAAATATTGATCGTAATAAGAATATGAGCATCAAACTACGCAATATTATAAAAAAAAAAGCAAATGAAAATAAGAAGGGGGACAAAGAGAAAGGGAAAAGGGGAACATGAAAATAAAAAGCATAAACAACCGGCTTGCCAAAAAGAGCCTAAACAGGTGGCTCCGAAATTCAAAAGAAAATAATACATGATGTAATAGTACAAAATAGAAGTAAAGCACTGGAGCTCGACTATTATCATGAGAATTGCCAATGAATGGCAAGAAAGTGAGGAAATTGGATGAAGAGAGCAATCTTGGCTAATTTCATCACATGAGCTGGTTTAGACATCCAATGGACCGGTGCTTGGTGCAACTCAATGGCTAATTTCGGGCTTTAAGAACAGCAAACAGGCTTAAAATGGCAAGAATGTCCGATGGAATTGTCGCGCTGGAGTAAGTAGCCCTGCTCCCCTATGAAAGCAAACTGCACAAAGTACCACTGAGGCCATGGCCTACTCAACAATGAGACCCCAAGGAAGAAAGATGCATCATCCGTCAAACAACAGACCCATATCACAAACAACAAGGCATAGCAGGGGTCTTAAAAATCAAGAAGCCGAGAGGATAGAGTGTGAAGGATACACATTAAAGAGAGACACTCTATTTTGAAGGAAATATGCATCAAAACGAAGGAAATTTTGATCGTAACGAGAAATTGAGCATCAAAATGAAGTAAATTAGCATCGAAACGAAGGAAATATTGATCGTAATGAGAAAATGAGCATCAAAATGAAGTAAATTAGCATCGAAACGAAGGAAATGTTGATCGTAACGAGAAAATAAGCATCAAAATGTTGATGGCCAATATGGAGCATTGCTCTGCAAGTCAACATCTGTCATTTCCGATTGAGGGATATGGTAATTAGGCGTTGAATAATCTATGATAAATAATAAAATAATACATTGTTAAAAACTATAAATACTTTAATTCATTAATTTAATGAAACAAATAAGTTAATTTTATAAATTTTATACCATTATGCCTGTAAGGTATGTATGAAGAAGATCTAGGCACCTCAAATTCAATTGAAGTATCAAGGTATATACTGAGGCTCATCTTGTTGTAAAAATCTAATAAAATTAATTACAAAATAACATAGAAATGACAAATTTATTAATTTAATAAATATTATACAATAATAATACAATAAATTAAAAAAATATATGAATAACAGAAATTTAAATAAATGCATTTAAAATTTAGTACTAATGATAATTACTATATATTATTAAAAAAACATAACCAAAAAATAATAAAATATATATTAATGCAAATTAATAATTAATTAAAGTATTGTAACTCTTTTGATCATGTATTGCTATTTAATTATATATATACATTTATTTTAATTGATTGATATTAATTAAAAATAATTTATTTTTTAAAGATAAAAGAATTAATTAATATAGTTCAAGAAAAATGAAAATTTTACAGTAAAAGATATGGATGCATGTGGTGTGAGAATCTGTGATGAGAGCCAATATCGTGATGAAAGAATGGGGTTGCCTTTGAGTAAGACAACTTCACTATTACAAGTCAAAAGGTGCCTGAAATTCATGTCCAACACTGGTACCATGTCACGTAAGCAAAAGTTGCATTTGTAAAGGGCAACTTCACTATTGACATTGCAATCTCTACAAAGTTGCCTCTATGTACAAGAGGCAACTTTGTTTATTTCATTAAAACCCCATGCAACTACAATATTTGATTAAAATTTTTTGAAAACTACAATATTTCATTAAAAAAAGCCCAACTATGACTTTCAAATAATATAAACTGGAGTATTATTTTTTTTAATAAAACAACATATAAAAAAAATTCACTAATTCTTAAAAGACATAGTTTAAATACACACTCTTTTTATTAAATACACACTCCTCTTTTATTAAATAATACTCACTTCGTCCCACAACTAGATATACATTTTTCATTTTGGTCCGTCCCAAAATAAAGTATACATTTCCTTATTTGTTGATGGGACCCACCCAAAACAATTATTATAAACACATGTGGCTCACCCACTACACTAATACAACTACTCACTACACATTAAAATATATTTTCTCTCACTTCACTATACATTAAAATATTATACTCCTTAATCTACGTGCAAAAAGCAAACATATATCTTGTTCCAGGACGGAGGGAGTATATGTATTTTTAAAAAGTCTAAATTATCCCAAATTCATTAAATACACACCCACTAAATATTTTATATACACTATTATCTAATAAACCCTAAATTCATTAATTCTTTATACTTCCTGTGTCTGAGTGATAACACTGTCTTATGGAAATCACTGTAGATCTTATTTGGAATTCGGAATATGGATCTAATGATTTAAATGTGCATGGACGGATGGCTGTTGATGGAAGGTCTTGAGGAAATGGTAAAAGTTTTCTGATCTTTGCAGCTTTCTCCTTCTAATGATCAGTTCATAACCCTTCATAGTTTCTGAAAAATTTGGCCCCATCTTCACTTCAAATTAATACATCATCTTCCAATATGTATCAAATGAATGATTTGATCGTATATGAAGCAGTGGTAGAGTAGTAGTGCCATGTTTTCTGTAAGCAAAACTTGTTAAATTTTTTGGGAAGTTTCTTCTAGTGATTCTTCTCATTTTACGCAGATTTGATTTCAAATAAACTTTTAACTTTAATTAAAAGAAGATTTTTTTTTTACTGAAGAATTAGTGGGGGATGAGACGGTGATGTATAATGGAGAAGGAAGTAGCTAGATTGATCTGAGGATGAGGGGCTCGCAGTTTCAAACAGGGAAGAAGATCTCTCTATGGAGCTATCCATAAATTGGCTGTTGGAAAACCATCTTCAAAGACAATTAACCGAGTGAAGAAACATTAAACTAAATAATAATAATATTTGAAAGGTGACTAGCGATAATGGTATATGAGATGTGTAATCGTGAATGAATTAGATTAAGAACCAGAAATAATATTAAGAATGAAGAAGGGGTGTGTATTTTGAGAAGAAATATAATCTTAAACTTAAAAGGGTAATTTAGGAATTTTGAGGGGTGTGTATACAATAAAATTAAAATTTAATAAATTAAAAGGGGTGTATTCAATAAAAGGTGTGTATTTAATAAAATGGGGAATGTATTTAGTAATACTCTTCTTAAAATAATAACAATTTGTTTAGCGGGTAATACAAAAGAGTGATATTTCGCCACTGAGTTCTCTAGCTCAACTAAACGCTCAACTGAGTACACATTGCGTTGGTACATTCTAAGACATCTATAAGGCAGAAACCGTGTATATATAAAGTCACAACTGAGTAATGTAAGGAAGGGCAAAAGCTACAACAATCATTCGCAAATTTCATGCTACCTTAAAAATGGGACGTTTTCATGTTGATGCTTCTTTATGGATTCGACAACAAGAGTGGCGAAAGCCTCGTCTTCTGGATAATAAGCAATTGGGTCGGATAACAGAGGAGTTGGAAAGTTAAGCACTCCTTCAAGCGTTGCATGCAGACAATAGGCCGAATATGTGATGTGATATCCACCTTCCTGGACAATCAGGAGGCGTCCTCCACTGTGCCTTTCAGCCATTTCACTAACTATCTGCCCTATTCTCCTGTAGCCTTCCATTGTCAAGCATTGCCTTCCATTTGGATCGAACTGAAATCAGAAACCACCACCAAAAGAAGCTTATTCAAGGAATATGGAACATGAATGCAACAGAAGTTTATGACACTACTATATTTCATTGTGTTTAAGTAACATAGCTAATAACACCTCAAGTTCCACAGAATGAACGTGTGGAGTTATGAAATGTATAACTCAATTTCAACTTAAATCTACCAGCAAGTAATTATACTCATATAAGACTATGTCTAATGGTTATCACAAGTTTATTATGCCAACTTCAGTCAGAAAGCAGATCCAGTTTTGAGGAGCAAAATAAAGATGTTCACATCATTATAACAAATGTAACAAATCTTTACCGTCTTTACTAAATTCTCCACATGTTAAATATCACTATTCTAGTTCATATATAGTCTTAATTTTCTAAACTTAGCAAGCTTTTAGCTTTCAAATGCATTCAGCTTACTGCACTAGAGTCTTGACCAACAACCAGAACCATCATCTCAGGTTCAAATTTGTCGACTGAAGGCACGACCAACTCAGTCATTGCATGTGCATAACCTCTATCTCCAGATCCATTTGGCAAAGGTATATTCAAATTATAGCCAAACCCTTTCCCTTCACCTAGCTCATCCACAGTTCCATTTTGTGGGTGTGAAGGGCCCCATGATCCATGATTCATATGAAGAGAGATCGTTAGAACTTTGTCAGATCTATAGAAACCCGCAGCAGTTCCATTCCCATAGTGGACATCAATGTCAACTACTGCAACCTTTTTAAGACCAGAACTGAGAGCAGATTCAACAGCAAGTCCTGCATTGTTAAGAAAGCAGTATCCATCTGCCCGAGTGGGCTGAGCATGATGACCTGGAGGCCGAACCAGTGCGTATGCAATTTTCCCATTCCCGTCAAGTATATGTTTCATTGCTGATAGAGTGGTCCCTGCAGCAAGGAGAGCAGCATCCCAAGATCCGGAGTTCAAGAATGTTCCTGCACAAATCATCTTGCCCCCACATTTGTCTGCCTCAACTAGCTCATTTATGTATTCTGAGTAAAGCAGAAACGTGAAAGTTTGTTAGCATATACAATTTCAAAATTCATTATTATTAGGACATGATTGGTACGACAGTGCGAAGATATGGAAATTTTTCCACCTCTGAAAATACCAATTGATTAAGAAGCAAACATAGTAAACCCATGGGTATGCCTTACTTGTAGGAATACTCATTCCCTATGAATTCAGGATTCCAATTAATAAAACATTTCAATCATAAGAAAACGAATAAAAAATTATGAATGACCTCCCCAATTTCAATCAGAAGAAAATGATTAAAATTATGAATGCCATCACCAAATAAAAAGAGTTTCTCATTAACATATAAGCTAATCTTCCACCCTGTGTACTGCAATTGATTAGAGGACTTGATATAGAAAATACAATTTATATATGATAAAAATTTAGCTATTACTTATGAATGTTTTTAGTCATCATAAATGCTCTCCCTGCCTCTTATTATGTTAGGCATATAAGTAAGGACCCTAACTTAACCCGAAACCATGGCTGACGGTGAATGGAATAGGGATGACCCTCACGTATATGTACCCTTCCACACTTTCGTTTGGAACCGATGTGGAGTATCGTAAAACAGTAACAGAATGAATTCACATACTAAGAAACTTCTATATGGATGCACTTTTTTCATACAAACATGTTGTGCAAGCCTAGTATAGTAAATCACTAATCTAAGATCAGATATTCAAACAACCCAAAGATATTGAAAAGCACAAATACCAGAAAAACATGGCGAAAAATTGCATGTTTACCATTCCAGAAAGCTAAAGCACAATTGTGGTATGTTGGCTACTCAAATGAGTGAGAATAATACACACATCTGTTCAGATTTTTGTCCATTTTTCTTGTCTTGATGACAAGAAACACAGTCAAACAAAATTAAACAACATTTATATGCTTTCATTCACATAATAATCTTAGTAAAAAATAAATGATATGTTTTCACCTTGGGTGTGGAAAGAGAGCAATTCAGAAATGAGGGCAGGTCTTCCTTGATGCCAAGAGACAAAGGGTGAAATGGGGCCCCTTTTCAGAATCGAGACCATGTTCTTGACCCGGTCGGAGTTCTCCGGGTGGTTTTCAAGGACATCAAGAAACCCCGGGTCCATACCCGAATCGAATACGCCCCGACCCGTGTAATGTTTAAGCATACCTTCGTCCCAGAAAACGTGTATTGTTCGCTCATCGGCTTCCACAGAAACGACTGATGACGTCGCCATTGTCAATCTTACCAAGGTCACCCAGTATTTGCAACGACTTCAAAATAGTGAAATTTACTTCTGAAATTCATAACTGTGAAAAAAGGTGATTACGAAATGTTTGAAAAATACTTACTCCCTCCGTCCCCCGATGTATTTCACGTATTTGTGTGCGCGGAGTTTAAGAAAATTTTGACTTTTTAAGTATAAAGTAAGAAAGAGAAGAAATATTTTAGTTAATTTAATGAAAAAGATGTGTAAAGTTATTGGAATGGGTGAAAAAGTGAGTATTTTGTTGGGATATGTGTAAAAAGTAAGTATTATTATAGTGTATTCATTACCATTTTTAGTAAAAGTGAAGTGTGAAATACTTTGAGGGACGGATGGAAAAGGAAAGTGTGAAATACTTTGGGGGACGGAGGGAGTACTCTTTTATCTCTTGATTTCTCTGTGCGACTGTAATCGTTGGGTCTATTATCATGGGCCACAATTACACCTCAAAATATTTGAGCCCAACTTTGTACTAATGCTGATAACATAATCCGAAAATAAAATTAATAATAGTAAATCAAAATTGAAAATATATATTCTCTCCATCTTTATAATTATCACTTGATATTTTGTGAATTTACATTTTATTCTAAAAAGTTAATATAATTTTTTGAGTTGGTCTCTTGTGTTCCAATTATAAGTTGATATCTTGTGACACCGAGCATAAGGATATACCATTTTATTCTAAAAAGTAAATATAATTTTTTGAGTTGGTCTCTTGTGTCCTCCAAGTGCACAAAATGTGTAAGAATATATCATTTTGTTCTAAATGCTATACATTTTTATTAATAAAGATACATTATTTTATTCTAAAGGGTATACACTTTTCATTAATATTTTTTATTTTTTTCAGAAAATAAATAGTACACATTTTTTTACTAAAAGGTATGGGTGCATAGTGAGCGTACGGCGTGCCCCAGAGGTACACAAGTTTTTGTCTAATTTTTTTATTAAAAAAGTCCGCTGAAATATGAATAGTATAAATATTTGATTAAAAAAATTAAGAATATATAAGTTTTTATACATTTAATATTAAATGGTAGTACAACTTTTAAAAGGTGTGTGATGTGGGGACGCACAAGCTTTAGCCTAAAATTAATTTATCATTTGCTCATTTATTTTATCATAAAATGGTTCATCCTTAAAAAAAAATTACGATTATTATTATAATCTAAAACTAGTACACGTTTAATTTGGTCATTTCTATCTCCGAGTACACTGTATGCAAGATGTATAGAGTATAATAGTGTTTTGTTTTAAAAGATATATATTTTAATTAATAACGATATAATTTTTTTATTGAAAAACTCAATTGCAATATAAATAATATAAATATTTTATTAAAAATTAAAAAATTTCTTAGAAAACCAAATGTATACGTCCTTATTCTAAGAGGTAGTATATATTTAATACTAAAAATACCATTTTTTAAAATCATAAAATTTGGGCAGGGTCCAATACACGCAAGTTTAAAAATGAAATGAACAGCTAAATTTTAAAAACTTAAAGGTCATTTGAATAAAACAATAATTATCTAAATTAAAGGATTGAAATTTACAATATTTAATTTTGGAATTAATTTATTCATTAGACTTTCAACATTAAATTAGAGTAATATCTTAATCACACAAATGACATAAATTATAAAATTAAATTGATACTATGTTTAAATAATTTTTAAAAAACAAACTAGGATAAAACTTGCGTGCCCCAAATCTCACATTTTTTAAAAGGCCGCGGATATTTGCACTTTTTTTTACTTCATACAACCATTTTCTTTTAATTACAAAAATACCAAGAGTAAAAAACCCTAAAATACCCTTAATGAGCCTCCCCATCTCACACACTCACTCTTAATTCAACATTTTAATACAATACACCTACCACAAAAAAATACATTCATTTCAAACAATATAACATTATACACCTCTTATTCCTTCCTCCACATTCACCTCTTTTTTTTTTTTTTAAGAAAAATAGTGAGGGGAGAAGAACTCACTTCTCAATCCATTTCAAACCCAAAAAAATCAAACACAAAGTAAAATGTTGGAGGAAGAAGTAGTTAGGAAGCTTAATTGTGTAGTTATATTGCATAATGTTTATTTAAACCCATGAACTAAGTTATTTTTAATCGAAATAGGATCGTGTTATTGTTGTGTGGATCGTGTTTGGCATTAGAAATTGTGAAAATCGGGTTCGATTATTCGACCCTGGTCGGATGCCGACGAAGCCTCGTTCAGCCAAGGCTGGACGAAAAATCATAAAACTTGCATCCAATGCTGGCCGAGAGATACACATATATTCGTCCAGTGCTGGTCGAACAATCTATGAAATCTCATCCAGCACTGGTCGAACGATCCATGAACCCTCAGCTCTGGTTGGACGTGATTTCCATGACAATATGTATACACAAATGCTTAAAGCAAGTTTTAAATCGATAAAAATATTTAAAATAACGCAACTTAAGCTTCTTAATTGTTTCTTCCTCCAATATTTTACTTTGTGATTTATTTTTTTGGTTTTTAAATCGATTGAGAAATATGTTCTTCTTCTCTCACTACTTTGCTTTAGAAAAAACATGAGGGGTGAATGTGGAGGAAGGAATAAAAGGTGTATAATGTTATATTGTTTGAAGTGAATGAATTTTTTTTGGTGAGTGTATTGTATTAAAATGTTGAATTGAGGGTTAGTGTGTGAGGTGGGGTAGACTCATTAAGGATATTTTAGGGTTTTTCACTATTGGTATTTTTGTAATTAAAAGAAAGTGGGTGTATGAAGTAAAATAAAAAATGTAGATATCTGCGGCCTTTTTAAAAGTTATATCTTTTAGTATAAGAATGTATGTCCCGTTTCAATGCTTAAGTTTATTTTTTCCACGTTGATTAAGGAGTATAGTATTTTAATATATAGTGGGTGGAAAAATATAATATTTAAAGTAGGTAGGTATACTAGTTTTGGATGTGTGTCCCATGGTGATATATTAATTATTTTAGGTGGGTCCCATATACCAAAAAGGGAAATGTAAAGATCGAAATGAGACGCCCAAAATAGAATACGTAAAGATTTAAATGAGATTGAGGGAGTATACCATTTATTTCTTAAATTAAATAAATAATTCTTTTGATCAAACATTTAAACTATTTATATTTAACTCGATTTTTTAATTAAAAAAGTATTCCCTCCGTCCTGGTCAAACAGCACCATTTATTTTTTGCACGTAGATTAAGAAGTATTATTATTTTATGTAAAGTGGGTAGGTGTATTAAAGAGATGTAATGGGTAGTTGCTTGTTCACCTTTTTGCATATGTCCCCAAGTATAGGGAATCAATTGTAGTTCAGCGTGTGACCAAGTAAAAATATAGAACCCAAGGGATTAGCGTTAAATAAGATACACACTAACTAATTCGCACCACTAATAATTAAGACAAAGTAATCTTTTTTTATTTTAGAAATTATTAAACTAATTATGCCGAAAATAAATATTAAATAAAATAAATAAAAATAAAAACCACAAATAATCACAAGTGTTTCAAGAGAGAATACAAGATAGCTCTAGGAAATCCAATTTAAATTAGTCAAATTAAATCACTAGACAATCGGTTATAATTCTTGCAGATTTTATGAAAGCAATCACTTAATTATGTTAAATCCCTTTGGTAAAGTAAACTTAATAGATAAATCTGGTTTAAACCTTCAGATGCAGAAGAATAATTCCTACTCCCTTTCTAGATACTTCATGCAAAATCTCATTAAAGGTTAGAGCACTAGACTTCCCTTTATATAGGTACTTAAGAATTAAACCTCGGTTCCCACCTAACAATCTAAGAAACCAAATCCTCTAGAATGGTAATTAATAGATGTATTAAGTGTTCAATAATAATTATTCTAATGAATAAAGGTTATATGGTTAAATCCCCTTTACCCATAACAGATAGACAAATATAATCACTTTATGGCATAAGCAACAAGCATAAATATGCATAAGACAATGACATATCATGAATGAGGGCAGACCATATAAGACAAAAATAAAAGTCTCAATCAAAGTGTTAATAAGGGAATAAGAATACTGCAGAAATCCATAACCTAGTCTAGGTCATCAACTCAATCCAATTCAACCTTGAAAACCTAAACTATCCAAAGAAGTACTAGCTCATGGTGTTACAAGCAACAACTATGTCTATGGAATAAAACTTACCCATGAGTCTATAAATCAACAATAAGAAATTAAAGAAGGAAGAAAAACCCTTATCTGGAATAGTTCTCCGTCTTCTCTTTCCGTCTTGATGATCCTCTCCCATTCTCTTTCTCAAGTAGCAAACATCGTGATTGAGTGTGAGGGTGATCGATGAAAGGCGGGTGAAGGGTAGAGATGGATGGCGTCCATCTTGATGATCCTCTCCCATTCTCCTTCTCAAGTAGCAAACACCGTAATTGAGTGTGAGGGTGATCGGTGAAAGGCGGGTGAAGGGTAGAGATGGATGGCGGAAGGTGATGGGTGAATATTGTGTAGCCCAAAGGGTGTGGTAGAGAGTTATGCAGTTTCTCCACACTTTATGTGCTGATGAGAATGTGTATATATAGGTGTAAGAATTGAATAAAATAAGGAGTAAAAAGATGTGGCATCTTGAAAATCAGGAAAAATATAATTATGAAAGATATGGAGGGATATTAAATTAGGAAATAACTTGGCCACCAAGAAAATAGGAAATAGAGGGTAATTTTTGTGAATTTTTGAAATTCTCGCTGGCAGCTGCGCGACCTCACGATTTTGAGCATAACTTCTTCATCTGAATTTGGATTGAGGTGATTCTTGCGCCCACACGCCCCACTCTTCCGTAGCTTTCTAACCAAAAACTCATAAAAATCTAACATTTGAAGGGCACAAGTAGTGCAAAAGTGGCACGAGTTGTGCAGGATCGGCACAGTTTGCGCGACTTTATCGTTTTGATCATATCTTCCTTATCCGAGCTCCGATTGAGGTATTTCTTGAGCCAAAATGACCTTCTTCTCCGTAGCTTTCTAACCACATATCACATTATCAATATAGACTTCTACAAAAATACAGAAAAATTATACAAATTGGACATGCATTTTTCAGCATTCTTTCACGATTTCACTCTTCATCCAACTTTGCACTTTTAATCAGTTTTCCACCTAAAAATGCAAAATAACACCTCAAATATACCAATATTTAAATATATGAAAATAAACTATTTAGTGCTAAATACGAACATAAATTCTACAAAACGGTGCTAAATCGGACCCTAAAACATGCAGATTTTTACACTAAACAGTAGTGGTGGGCCATTGGTGAGTCCTTTTTACTAAAAGAGAAAATTGGTGTAATTTGGACGGGACGTCCAATATAGTAAAATTGTGATATTTGGACGACACGGATGGAGTATATCTTTATTAATTAAACTGTATATCCATTAGAATAAAACTAGTATAGATCATGTGTATTACACGGGTTTTAAAGTTACAATTTTAAAAAATATAATTCAAGTTTAACATAACTATATATTCAATCTAATATAATTTCAATTGAAAAGTAAAATTCAATTTATACACACTCAAATATGAATTTGCTTTCGTTGGTAAAAACTTAATTTTGTTATTAAATTGATTTATTAAAAAAACTTTAAAGAATATTAAATTGGTTTTTCAATTTTTTTTATGTTGTTGCAGAATTTAATTAATCAAAAAATTTTTAATATGTTAATTTAATCATTGAAGGAAAAATTCTTAACAAATTTAATTAATAAAAGATCAATATAAATCAATTCGATGAAATAAAATTTTTTTAACAAAATTAGTTTAAAAATTATAATATTAACCTTGAAAAAAAATTACTAACATAAAGAAATAAAAAGATTAAAATATAATAAAAAATTTAAAAGAAAACAGAATTAAATTATTTTAAAAAATAAATAATTAAAAGAAAGTTAGAAAAATATAAAAGAATATCCATAAAATTAACTACAAGATAATTTAAAAAAAATTAAAAAAAATAAATAATAATAATAATAATAATGTTGGATATCTTTCTTCAGAACTTTATAGAAATTGAAGAAAACTTTTGTTTTTATGTATGTATAATGAATGAATAAATAGTTTTATTTATAGGTGCAAATATTTTAGTTGCACAAAAATCACATGAAAAATTACAAAAAAAAAATAATTATTATTATTATAAAAATCAAGAATTAATTTTGTTATGGTTTTTTTTCTTTTCTTATTTCTTTAAATTGATTTATAATAATTTTTTATTAGTATATAATAATTTTGTTATAATTTATTAATGATTAAATATATAAATTTTTTTATTAATTTCATTATATATTTTTATATTTTTAAAATTTTCTTTTACTTATTTTTTATTTTTATTAGTGTGATATTAAATTTATCTCTTATTATATTTTTTTGATTAAAAGTCTTATCATATAGGTGGAGAGGGATCATTTTTTTATGTTTATAAATAAGATTTGATTTGATTTTTATTTGATCTAATCATATAAATATTTGAATCTTAAGAAAATTTATGTATTTATCACTAATTATTAATTAGTATTTATTAAAATTAAAATTAATTCAGGTGATGACACATCATTAGAATTTAACTTTGGTTGTAAATCATGAAAAAAATTTAATAACGTTTAAAAATCAAATTAATAATAATAAAATTTCAAATTA
The DNA here is from genome assembly GCA_023678885.1 of Pogostemon cablin. Lineage (NCBI taxonomy): Eukaryota > Viridiplantae > Streptophyta > Magnoliopsida > Lamiales > Lamiaceae > Pogostemon > Pogostemon cablin. The sequence goes on along the minus strand of CM042989.1, from coordinate 10,874,675 downwards.
AAAACAAATAAATTAAGTAAATAGAAAAATAATCTATAGAGAAATTATACAAAAAATTAATTAAAAAATAGTAAAACTAACCAAGAAAAGAAATTATTAACATAAAAAAATTAAAAAATTACATAAAAAGAAATCATAACAAAATTAATTAAATAAATTTGCAAAAGCATGAAAAATAAAATTAATAACCTAAAAAAATTAACAAAATTAGTTTAAAAAATTATAATATTAACCTTGAAAAAAAATTACTAACATAAAGAAATAAAAAAAATAAAATATAATAAAAAATTTAAAAGAAAACAGAATTAAAATAATTTTAAAAAAAATTATTAAAAGAAAGTTAGAAAAATATAAAAGAATATCCATAAAATTAACCAAAAGAAAATAATAATAATAATAATAATAATAATAATAATAATAATAATAATAATAATAATAATAATAATAATAATAATAATAATAATAATATTGATGATGATGATGTTGGATATCTTTCTTCAGAACTTTATAGAAATTGAAGAAAACTTTTGTTTTTTATGTATGTATAATGAATGAATAAATAGTTTTATTTATAGGTGCAAATATTTTAGTTGCACAAAAATCACATGAAAAATTCCAAAAAAAAAAATTATTATTATTATAAAAATCAAGAATTAATTTTGTTATGGTTTTTTTTTTCTTTTCTTATTTCTTTAAATTGATTTATAATAATTTTTTATTAGTATATAATAATTTTGTTATAATTTATTCTTTAATGATTAAATATACAAATTTTGTTTTTTTATTAATTTCATTATATTTTTTATATTTTTATAAATTTCTTTTACTTATTTTTTATTTTTATTAGTGTGATATTAAATTTTTCTCTTATTATATTTTTTTGATTAAAAGTCTTATCATACAGGGATAATTTTTTTTATGTTTATAAATAAGATTTGATTTGATTTTTATTTGATCTAATCATATAAATATTTGAATCTTAAGAAATTTTATGTATTTATCACTAATTATTAATTAGTATTTATTAAAATTAAAATTAATTCAGGTGATGACACATCATTAGAATTTAATTTTTGTTGTAAATCATGAAAAAAATTTAATAACGTTAAAAAATCAAAATAATAATAATAAAATTTCAAATTAAAACCAAAAAAATTAAGTAAATAGAAAAATAATCTATAGAGAAATTATACAAAAATTTAATTAAAAAAATAATAAAACTATCCAAGAAAAGAAATTATTAACATAAAAAAACTAAAAAATTGCATAAAAAGAAATCATAACAAAATTAATTAAATAAATTTGCAAAAGCATGAAAAATAAAATTAATAACATAAAAAAAATTTCATACTAATAATAATAAAATAAAAACAGAATTAAAATAAAAAAAATAATTGAATAGAAAAATATAATCAAAAGTGTTACATATTAACAATAAAAAAACAAAACAAAACTAAAAAAAAGTGTACGAATCAGAGCTGAAGGAGGAAAAAAAAAGTTTAAAAAATTAATTAATTAAAAGTAAAAATCATAAAAAAAAATATATCCTAACAACAAAATTAATTACGAATAAAAAAATTAAAGTTAATTACGAATCAAAAGATTACGAAACAAAAAAAAATCATAATTAAAAGTATAAAAAGAGTGTAAAAAAAAGTGTACGAATCAAAAGTGAAATTATAAATAAATTATTTTTTTTTTTTTTAAATAACCATGAAAAAATAAGTTAATTATGTAAAAAAAATAAAAAATTATTAAATTACATGCTAACAATTTTTAAAAAATGAAAAAACAAAAATAAAACCAATAAATAAATAAATAAATAATTTAAAAAATATAAAAAACAAAATAATAATAAATAATAATAATAATAAACGGATATCTTTCTTTAAAATTTGAAGAAAGCTTTAGTTCGTCGTGATGAATAAATTATGTGAGTAGAACGAATGAATAAAAAGTCTTATTTATAAGTGTAGAGGGGATAAATTTTCTAAATCTTATAGTAAATATATGTATTTATTTATATTATATTTTTAATTAGTAGTAATTTGATAATATCATATCAAATCTTAAAATAGTAGAACGAATGAATAAAAAGTCTTATTTATAAGTGTAGAGGGGATAAATTTTCTAAATCTTATAGTAAATATATGTATTTATTTATATTATATTTTTAATTAGTAGTAATTTGATAATATCATATCAAATCTTAAAATAATATACTCCATCCGTCCCGTTTCAACGTTTACGTTTGTTTTTTGCACTTTAATTAAGTATAATATTTTAATATATAGTGGGTAGGAAAATATAATATTTAATGTAAAGTGGGAAGGTGTATTAGTGTTGGATGATATATTAATTGTTTTAAGTGTGTCCAATATTCCAAAAAGAAAAACGTAAACATTGAAATGGAAACATTGAAATGGGACGGAGGGAGTATGTATTTATTTACATTAAATTTAATTAATAATTAAAATTATTGAAAATTTTAATTTCAATTAAATATTAAAATAATTAAGATTAATTTTGATGACGAGTTGACGACACATCATCAAAATAAAACTCTCCTTTAGGCCATCTCCAGCAGTTTACCCCATTTTGCAGCACATTTACCCCTAAAATGCAGACAACTATATAAATCATCTCCAGCAGTTGACTCCATTTTGCAGCACATTCATTTTATTAATACTATTTTTATTAATTTTTATATTTAATTCATTTTTTATTATTATATTTATTTTTGAATACCAAAAATAATATAATAAAAATATTAAAATGTCTAAAATTAAAATAATATAATCATTAAAATTACAATATAATTTATTTAAACATGAAATTAAGACAACAATTAAAATTAAAATTACATTAAATAATACATAAATATCAAATTAAAATTACAACACAATAATTAAAACTACAACACTTAAATTAAAAAAGATTATTTCTACTCCTCCGAGTTGGAATACTCCATCCATAAATGATCAATTAAAGCATTTCGAAGGTTGAAATGGGCATCTGTATTTCTAATTTGTGCATATCGATTAAGAAAGTTTTGGAATCGAGCAGGATCACTATCCGCAAATTCAACATCCGGAAGTGGCACTTCTCTTGCTTCCTCAATTGGAGCATTAAGATCTCGTTCATTTTCAATTATCATGTTATGCATTATTATGCACGCACGCATAATCATTTTCAAATCAGTTTTATTCCAAAAACGTGCTGGGTTTGCAACAATTGCAAATAGATTTTGTAGAACTCCAAATGCACGTTCAACGTCTTTTCTACAAGCTTCTTGTTTTGTTGCAAAATATTTTTTTTTGGCCCAACAGGCTCATGGATAGTTTGAACAATTGTTGCCCATTTGGGGTATATCCCATCGGCCAAATAGTACCCCATATTAAATTCTTTTTCTTGAATGATATAATGTGCTGGAGGAGCAATGCCTCTAGTAAGGTTAGAGAAAATATGAGAGGTCTCTAACACATTAATATCATTGTTGGAACCCGGCATCCCAAAATATGCATGTCATATCCATAAATCATAGTCAGCTACAGCTTCAAGTATAATTGTTGGAGATGCACTACGACCAGAATATTGTCCAGCCCAAGTCGTTGGACAATTTTTCCACTTCCAGTGCATACAATCCAAATTTCCTAACATACCTGGAAATCCACGTTGCTTCCCTATGTGGAGTAATCTTGCAACGTCATTGGCAGTAGGAGCTCTTAGATATTGCTCTGAAAAAATTTCAACAACAGCACGACAAAATCTTTTAACACATTCGATGGATGTAGATTCTCCAATCTTGATATACTCGTCGGTTGCATCAGCTGGAACTGCATATGCGAGTATACGAATTGCGGCCGTCACCTTATGTAAAGTTGACAAACCAAGCATTCCAGCTGCATTCCTTCGTTGTATAAAAAAATCATCGTGATTTTTTACAGCATCAACGATTCTAAGAAACAAATCACGAGATATTCGGAAGCGTCGGCGGAAGTGATCTTCATTATAAATTGGATTTTCAGCAAAGTAGTAATTGTAGAGATTTTCTGCAGCAGCTTCTCGATCACGAAAAATAGTTCTCCGACCTTGCACTGATCCTCCATGCCTTGGATTTGCATTTTGTTGGCTAAGACATTCAGCCATCAATACATTTTTTTGACCGGAGGGGATAAAAAAAGCTAAATTGAAAAGGAAACAAGGTGAAGAAACATCTAGTGTAGCAAACATGTTACAAGAAGAGGGTGAAAAAATGCGTGAAATATTACACATGTCTGCTGAAAAAAAGATCGAGATGCTGCTATAATGCGTGAAATGGTTGAAGCTAAAAAACATAACAATAAATTAAAAGAATTAATGCGAGAAGACAAACTCATAATGGTGAATTTGGACACCATTTTAGACCCCGTACGACATGACTTTATTAGACGTGAGCAACAAAAAATCATAGAAAAGAGAAGACTAGACGAACAACAAAATTCGAATACCGCTTCCGATTTTTTTGGCCAATTTATTCGAGATATTGGAGGAGCGTCCGGGGATGGTCTCTCTGATTATTAGTATTTGTGTGTTTATTTATTATGTTTATGTACTTTATTTTTTCTTATGCTAGTATTGTTATTTTATCAACTTATTTCAATTAAGGGTATGTTTTATAATATATATTAATGTAATGTAAGTTTGTGTTTAGGATGTTAAATATGTAATGTAATTTTAATTTTCAATATATTTTATTATTTAAGTAAATATTTTTTTAAACTAATTTAAAAATGTAGAATTTTTTTCACATATACAAAATATATAAAAAAAGGATAATATTTGCAGTAAGTAATAATTTAAATATAAAAAAGAAAAATATTTACAATAATTAATAATTTTTATTATTTAAGTAAATAATTTTTTATTTTATTTAAAAATGTAGAATTTTTTTCACATATACAACATATATATTAATTTATTATTAAAACTAAAAATCATAATATTTTTTACTTATTTAAATAATTATTATAAAAAAGTAAAAAAAAAAAAATTTTAAAGGAAAAGAAATAGAAATGTTTACGCATGCATACCACATGCATATTACTAATTTATTATTAACCATCAATTTAAATTAATAACTGAAAATAAATAATAATAATAATAAATTAAAAAAAAAAATTTGGATGCAGGAAGTTACTGTAGCGACTGAAAAATCCAATCGCTACAGTACTTTTCCTTATTTTGCAGCCGATAATGCAGCATTGTTGGAGTGAGTATTTGGCTGCATTTTCCAGTTGCAGTCTATTTTCCAGCTTTGCTGGAGATGATCTTAGTATTAATTTTGGTTACGACACATCATCAAAATAAAACTCTCCTTTAGTATATTAAAGATCTGATTTTTATTTGATCTAATCATATAAATATTTGAATCTTAAGAAAATTTATGTATTTATCACTAATTATTAATTAGTATTTATTAAAATTAAAATTAATTCAGGTGATGACACATCATTAGAATTTAATTTTTGTTGTAAATCATGAAAAAAATTTAATAACGTTAAAAAATCAAATTAATAATAATAAAATTTCAAATTAAAACCAAAAAAATTAAGTAAATAGAAAAATAATCTATAGAGAAATTATACAAAAATTTAATTAAAAAAATAGTAAAACTAACCAAGAAAAGAAATTATTAACATAAAAAAAAATTAAAAATTTTCATAAAAAGAAATCATAACAAAATTAATTAAATAAATTTGCAAAAGCATGAAAATAAAATTAATAACATAAAAAAATTACATACTAATAATAATAAAATAAAAACAGAATTAAAATAAAAAAAATAATTGAATAGAAAAATATAATCAAAAGTGTTACATATTAACAATAAAAAAACAAAACAAAACTAAAAATAAGTGTACGAATCAGAGCTGGAGGAAAAAAAAGTTTATAAAATTAATTAATTAAAAGTAAAAATCATAAAAAAATATATCCTAACAACAAAATTAATTACGAATAAAAAAAATTAAAGTTAATTACGAATCAAAAGATTACGAAACAAAAAAAAATCATAATTAAAAGTATAAAAAAATTGTAAAAAAAAGTGTACGAATCAAAAGTGAAATTATAAATAAATAAATTAATTTTTTTTAAAAAATATCCATGAAAAAATAAGTTAATTATGTAAAAAAAATTAAAAAATTATAAAATTACATGCTAACAATTTTTAAAAAATGAAAAAAACAAAAATAAAACCAATAAATAAATAAATAATTTAAAAAATATAAAAAAACAAAATAATAATAAATAATAATAATTATAATAAATGGATACCTTTCTTTAAAATTTGAAGAAAGCTTTAGTTCGTCGTGATGAATAAATTATGTGAGTAGAACGAATGAATAAAAAGTCTTATTTATAAGTATAAAGGGGGATAAATTTTCTAAATATTATAGTAAATATATGTATTTATTTATATTATATTTTTAATTAGTAGTAATTTGATAATATCATATCAAATCTTAAAATAATATACTTCCTCCGTCCCATTTCAATATTTACGTTTGTTTTTTGCACGTTGATTAAGTATAATATTTTAATATATAATGGGTGGGTGGAAAAATATAATATTTAATGTAAAGTGGGAAGGTGTATTAATGTTGGATGATATATTAATTGTTTTAAGTGTGTCCAATATTCCAAAAAGGAAAACGTAAACATTGAAATGGAAACATTGAAATGGAACGGAGGGAGTATGTATTTATTTACATTAAATTTAATTAATAATTAAAATTATTGAAAATTTTAATTTTAATTAAATATTAAAATAATTAAGATTAATTTTGATGACGACACATCATTAAAATAAAACTCTCTTTTAGTATTAATTTTGGTGACTAACACATCGTCAAAATAAAACTCTCCTTTGCTATATTAAAGATATTATATACCCACATAAAGCGATCTAATTCGATTTTTAAAGCAGCGGGCCGGATTCACCCTAAATACTGCGAGCATGAATCCGGTTTTAACTTATAAATAGAGGAACACAATTTTTTTTTTTTTTTGAAATCATAGAGATATATACCTAGAAATACGAAGGTAGAACTCAACGAACAGCAATGGAGAGTGCTTTCGCGAGCGCGTCGGCGATCAGTGACCAGCGGCAAAAGATTGAACAGTACAAGCACATTCTCGCCACCGTCCTCTCCTCCAACGATGTTGTTCAAGCAAAACAATTCGTAGACCACAGTTGTTTCCCCTTCTCTACTCTTTTTTTTTTCTGCTTCAATTTGCAGGGTTGATTTTGATATTGTCGCCATTTGTATTTATTTCAGTTCTATCCGACGATGTGCCGCTTGTGGTTTCCAGGCAGCTTCTGCAAGCATTTGCCCAGGAGTTGGGAACGTTGGAGCCTGAGTTTCAGAAGGAGATTTCCCATTATACTCTCAATCAGATCCAACCTCGCGTTGTTTCCTTTGAGGAACAGGTTTGTCTCGATTATTTTAGGTTTTATTGTGTTTCTGGAGAGAAGTAACAATGCTAAATTTTCTCTTATACAAATATAATAGTAGGCGGGTTTGGGTAATTTCAGTTTTACTTTTTGTATTGTTAGAGAGTTCAACTGTGTTTGTACTTTTCAATTAGCGTCCACTGAGCTGTTCTTATCGGTGCAACAATGACTATACTTATGCAAAGTGATAAAATCTTTCTGTGCAGCGGATATGTTAGCAGCATTCTGAAGGTTTTGCTCCAGGATTCTGAATATCTAGTTGATTATTTATGATATTAGTTCAATTTGAGTGTCTGTTACATAGATTTAAATATAGATTGGCTTATGTCTGTCAAGAACTACCTGTCTTTGATGGATAGTGAAATGCTGAACTGTTGAAAGGCCGATTTTCACTAATTCAAATTGCCATGGTTCGTTGTCTAATTTTTGGTCCTAAATCATTAGCTTAAGGTTTTTACAGTTTTTCTTCTTGTGGGAGTACGAAGTGGAAGTTACTGATTATTGAGGAACAAATACTAGATTGGGGATAAGCTTGCATGCCTTGTGTATATTAATATTGTACTTGATAGTTGACTTGAATGTAGAATTATTGAACTGTGTCATACTGTGTCAAATTAATTCGATTCTCTTTCTAGTTACCTGCTGTTTTTGTTGAATTTGGCGACTATTGGATTGAGATATTTTATATTTTACTCATAGCCCATCTTTGTCCCACAATCCTACCCTATAATCTGTGGAATTCATGTGTTGCAAAACATTAATTGTTATACATTAATGCAGGTGTTGATTATAAGGGAAAAACTGGCTGAATTATATGAATCTGAACATCAATGGTCAAAAGCTGCTCAGATGCTTAGTGGCATTGACCTGGATTCTGGAATGAGGTCTGCTAGCAGAATGTTGCTCTTGCATTACTGTGAAAAACATTCTTCACGAATTTGTTAGATCCTATTGTTCTCTCATTTGTGTATCATTCTCTTATTTCTGCAGAGCAATAGATGATACCTTCAGGCTGTCAAAATGTGTGCAGATTGCCCGCCTCTACCTCGAGGTACATCTTGAATTTGTTTGTATACCTTTTTTTTACACTTCATGCTGGGATGAGCAAGTACTGTCAGAGCTATTTTGTCACTCCACAGTGTTACTGATAAGTGATATATCATTCCTGAATCAAGAATTTATCTGAGATTTGTCACTATCAACATTGAATGATGATATATTTTCAGAATCAAGGAAATTTTCAGATCTTTATGTAGTGGTATTATTGAAAATCATAATTTACTGTAGTCAAGTTCCTGGGTTACTCATTATCTAGTTTGTTGGTCATTTAGCATTTTAGCCAATTTACCATACACTGCTCGTAATGAGGCTTTACTTGAGATTAGGAGGTTGTCTGTTAGGCAGATTGTTTATAGGGTTAAGATGCATGTGGCTAGATTTGTTTGTCTTTTATAATAGATAGAGGGTTGTTGCAGACTTGTCTGCTTTATGTATAGCTGGCCTGTCCACCTTATCGTGTTTTTTGTACTTCTGATTTTGGGCATTCGGTCCGGCTCTGTTCTATATATTTACCATGTTAAAAATATAGTATTATTACTATACACCTGTTTTCTGACTGCTAAGAGCCATGTTGTTATTAAGCCAGTCTTTTGTTCCTCATGGTTGTAATTGTACTGTAAAGGGCTTTGCTGTGCCTATAATATCTCAAGGAAGATTTTAAGCCCGCGTATTTGATGTTTTGTATGATTTTATCGCCTGCTGCCTTTTCAGACGAGTAGCAGTTCTCTAGGTTGGTATGTCATATATGCACTTGTGAAAGATATATTATATTCTAGAAAGGTTAAATATATTATGTTCTTACATTTTATGCACCTTTCATGATCTATGTTCCATCAAATGAGGTTATTTGGCATTACATGTATTAAAATACCTAATTATTATGTTATCTGAAAGGGATTATTAAAGAAATTTTGACTTAAAGAATCCACTCATCTTCATCTAATTGTACTCGATCATCTAACTAACTCAATGATTCAGTGGACACGTCGCTGGATTTTATAATGTTTGATATTCTCATACAGGATGATGATGCGGTACTCGCCGAAGCTTTTATCAATAAAGCTTCGTTTTTGGTGAGCAACAGTCAGCATGAAGTCTTGAATTTACAATACAAGGTTAGTGTGTCTCAGTGTTATTTTGGTAATGCAATACATCTATATTCTGCGAATATATATTTTATTTTTTTTCCAGGTCTGCTATGCTAGGATTCTAGATCTGAAGAGAAAGTTTCTGGAAGCTGCACTGCGGTATTATGATATTTCCCAAATCGAGAAGCGGCAAATTGGAGACGAGTATGTATGAGGGATAGTTGCGGTTGACTATGATCAAAAAATCATTCTTTAAACCTGGGATGAATATAATGAAAGAAAATAAGAACTATTTTGTTCAACATATTTTCAACCCCCCCCCCCCCCACACACACACACACCCCCCTACGTAAGATAACACTTTGCTTCCTTGTGTGTACACATGATATATAACTTTGAAATGATGAATTGATACATTTATTTTAAAGTTGTGCCTTGTGACTTGAATAGAAAGAATATAATACTGTCATCCCTTGTCTTCATATGGTAGGATTTACTTTTTTCTTTTTAAGTAAAAAAAAAAATGGTTTGGTGTTTTTAAAATATAATCAATAGTTATTAGCTGGCATCTTTATGGTATTTATTCTCTTTATGTCTCTGCTGCATTATTTTGCTTACCCCTTTAAATTCCCTTCTTGTGATTTCTGTCAACCCTTGACCTTTCTATTTGTGACTTTTATCTCTCTTCAATTGAAGAAATTAATGGAGCAGGGTTTGTATTTGCAAAGCTGCACTCCAGAAAACCTGTTTAGCGATTTAAATTTCACTGGATAAAACTATTGAGCCAGTTAAATCCTTAGAAATATTTGTTAATATGAATGAAAAGACTACTGATCTACATGGATTTTTTTTTCTGTTAAAGGAAATCCAATTCAAGTTTAATCTTCTTCCAATTTTCTAAATTAAAACATTGGCTTGTTTGTAGTTGATTTCCTTGGATGTGAATTTTTACATCTGTCCAGTATTTTCTTGATCCATATCTATCTCTATCAATTAATTGGGTTTTAAGTTTTATTTGATTGTGCTTAACTGGGCTTTCTACACTTGTGCAGAGAGATTGATGAAGAAGCACTGGAGCAAGCCCTTGCTGCTGCCGTGACATGCACAATTTTGGCTGCTGCAGGTCCTAGACGTTCTCGTGTCCTTGCCACCCTGTACAAGGTATTAGAAACTGCTAACCTGTATATATATACACACATTAAAGATCTCTCAAGATTCTTGGCTAAAATTTATTTTGCTCTTATGCCCCCTATTCTAACATTTGCATAGCTTGCCTTGTTATTGTGTTTGTTTTGGGCATTGCTGTATTGACTCTTCATGATATTTTGCCTGTCATTAAAAATATTTACTCATTCATTATCATGGTTGCTACTTTCTCTGCTGCATATTAGACCTATAATCAGGCATTGAAGTTATAGATGCATAGATTTCTAGACAGTTTGCATCCTGCCTCCTGGAGTTATAAAGTTTATGGATATTGGAAATGTGGTTTTTAGTTATGGGGGCCACACTTAAAATAGAAGCTAACTCTTCAATTGTATATGTTCTTTAACATCTACATTCATGGAGAGAGGAGACAGTCCTTTGAGTGTTATGGGCATAGTTGTCTCCATGCCAGTTTCATCCTCAAATTCTCATTGGGAATCTAATTGATCCTTGAATGTGCTATGATATGATATTTATATGAACTGGTAATGTGCTCTTGGCATGGAGCACCTAGCTGTTTCATCATCATACTAAAATGATCTGTCCTGACTTAGATTTTGAATTTAGCTTAGATTGTTATTCATTATGTTAGACCTAATTCTTTTATTTCCTTCTTTTACTAGGATGAGCGATGCTCCAAGCTCAAGATTTACCCGATCTTGCAGAAGGTATTTATTTATTTTTAATTATTTCTTGGTTGTGCCAACTGCAGATTGAGCCAACCATTTCTTCTAATACACATATTGCTGTACTGCATATAGACAAACGCTTTACACTTGCATATGCATGCTTTAGTTAGTTCTGATTTTCCTACTATGAGAATTGCCAGGTTTATTTGGAGAGAATTTTGAGAAAACCGGAAATTGATGCATTTGCTGAAGAATTGAAGCCACATCAGGTTGGTACCTAAATCGTTTCCAATCATCTCATATTCAATCATTTTCTTTGTAATCATAATGTGGATAATTTTACGCATGATCTGGATGCTGACAGAAAGCAACGTTACCTGACAATTTTACTGTTCTTGATCGTGCGATGATTGAACACAATCTCCTGAGTGCTAGCAAACTTTACACGAATATTAGGTGGGTAGGCAAGCCTTTTCTCGTATTCATAAGTTTTGTGGATTTATATTTCTGAATTAACAATTGATGTTCTGGTCTGTGTAATGTAATGAATTATGATTTTTGTTGTACAGCTTTGAAGAGTTGGGCACATTACTGGGAATCGCTCCTCAAAAGGTTCTGTGCTGGATACATAAAAAAAAATAACTGCTTTATTTTCAAAATAGATTTCTAAGAATAAAAGAAGAAATATGTTTCCTTCTCCAATATTCGTTTAGTAATCACTTTTGAGAGCATCTTACTTTTTCCTGAATGAATAAGTTTAATACTAAAGTTACTTGAAGTGGTCTCGATCATGTTTGTTTTTCCAGCATTCAGTGATCACGTGGCTGCATTTTCCATTATGGAGCTTGAACTTAAAATAGAAGTGCATTGGGGAACAAAACTTAGGGCTATTTGCTACAGAAGAAATTTATAACTAGGAGATAGGATTCACAGTCAGTTTGTTTGTGAATTGACTTCCAATATTTGAACAAATTCATATTTTCAAAATTTATATGTTTTCAATATAACTAGCAATGGTCAAAAGAAGAGAGGCAACTGACGTAAAAATTTTATATTAGTTCTGTTTTCGTAGGATATGATATGAGATCATAGAAGGCCTCTACAATAAAGTCATTTAGGATATCATGATACAATAACGCCTTTTGTTAATGTTTCTTGCAAATCCAGGAGCCATGTATAGTTATTTTGATACATATTTAACCTCTTTCAGGCTGAGAAAATAGCTTCAAGAATGATTTGTGAAGATAGGATGAGGGGATCTATTGATCAGGTAAAATTTTAAATTAATTTTTGTTATCTCTTTAACCGGTCCTATTGTACCTCATATCCTGTTTCTAAATTTAGTTATACAGTTTATTGCGATCAGTTTAAATATATATATACTTTATACTTATTTATATAATAATTCTTTTTCTAGGTTGAAGCTGTCATACATTTTGAGGATGACACCGAGGAATTGCAACAATGGGATCAACAGGTAATGCATGCATTTACTCATTGACTGGGGATACATGGGTATATTTTTGTCTTTTTGAGAACAACTTACTAAATCTCTTTTGTTTGGGCTGGAACTGCATTTTAAATTGTGGAAAGTGTGTCACCTTGAATTTAATTCTTAATTAGCATATTGCAATACATGTCATAGAAAAAGATTACTTACCAATTTCACTAATTTTGTGTTAAAGCTGTCAACTCGCTTGGCTGCAAACTAAATAGTCTGCTGCTGCCTCTCGAGTGAATAGAGATAAAGTTCTCTTTATCTAAAAGCTTAAGACAAAGAAAGTACCAACTATTATAAAATACTTCCCATTTCACTAATTTGTTTGCATGCTGTCAACTCGCTTGGCTGCAAACTAAATAGCCTGCAGCTTCTTGAGTGAACTGTGTGTGATAAAATACTCTAAGTAAGAGCTTAAAACTAATAAAGTATGACTACTATAAAATACTTGGTGTATTTATAACACTTATGTGCAGCGGAAAATAACTGGTTTAATTTATTTTAAACCCTATTGTCTTTTACTGGTTTAATTTATTTTAAACCCTATTGTCTTTTAGTTATTAGCTCAGTGTCAATTGTGAGTTGTTTTGAGAAATGGGAATAGTAATGATAATGATAATACTAGTGACAAAGATTTTCAGGACTCATTTTTATTTTTAAGGAACGATTATAATAGTACCCAAAATATGAAGGAATGATTGATTATTCCTTACTTCTAGGTTCAGTGTATTAGGAGAGATAGGATAAGGGGGTATATATATTTATATAGAGAGAGATACTTCCATGGAACTCAGTGTAGGTGCCCCTCCCGAAAAGTGTTACTTTCTAAATTGCCGAGTGCTACTCTCCTCGGAAGAGTTATAGTTTGTCGTACACTAGAGTGATGTTATTTTTGTTTTGAAGAGTAATAGTCTGTTATACTGAAAAGTAACACTCTTAAGTCTCCAGAGTATAAACTGGGTCATGGTATTTTACCGTGCCCTTGGTGGTAATTGGTATACAAGTTTATGCTTTATTTATAAAATAGGTGGTAAATATAAAGGTGAAATAAGTTCATAATATAGGTGTTTAATAGATGTGTAAAAAACCATATAATTTAATTAACTTGTAGATAGATGAGATAATTATAAGAAAAGATATTAAAATACTTTTTTACCCCATATAATTATAGTGCATTAAGCCCACCCAAATGCAAACCGTAATTTAAAGACCAACGTCTGCAAACCTCAATAATAAATCCCGATCCATTTCATCCTATTATTCTGAATTTGTACAAACTGCGAGCCCTAAAAAAAAAAAGAAAAAAAAAAATCTACCGCTTCAAGCCTTATTCAAGAATCCTGATTCATTTCATTTTATAATCATAAAATTTGTACATAAATAAAATCAGTGGCTAAAAAAAAAATCCAATACTTAATAAAAATAAGCATGTTTACAATTAAAAATAAAACACAACTTCATTAATCCCGCTTAAAAATTCAAATTAATGCAAGTCATTGCTTCTGACCTCAATTCAAATAAAATACCAAGTGAGATCAGATCAGATATAAAAAGAAAAGTGTGTGGGCGTGTGATGGGGATGAACAGATCATGGGCAGTGCCAGCGTGAAGGCTGAACACTGCCCTTTGGGACCTCTATTGTCATGCAATGTGTGTGCACCAACAATTGTGTGCAATGGTGAATTGTTCTTCCACTTCAAATCTAGTGCTGAAAGTGCAAGAGATGGCGCCAGGCAGTGAAAGATTGGTTTTGGTGTGAGAAGGATTTGATTTTTCCTGGGTCTAGAACCCTTGTGGGAGAATAACAGATAATGGGCACTGGGTAGAAATGAGAATGGCATATAATCATGTGAAGAAAGCTAGAACCCTTGTGGGAGAATAACAGATAATGGGCACTGGGTAGAAATGAGAATGGCATATAATCATGTGAAGAAAGATGAATGATGATGATATAGGAGGGATGTACGGGGTTAGTAATTTTTGAGCGGGCCAAACTTCAAACAGGCTCTTAGTATAACATATATTGTCTACAAACAAACATACAAAGAGGATAACCCGCTTATATAGGCTTATACCCCAACAAGCTAGACCTTAGAATATAAATCTACTGTGGCAAGGAATCGAAGTATTCGACCAAACACTAATTTTCCAATTCCCTCCTTGAGAATCATTTGACAACCAGATACTTAAAATATTAGTGGACCTAAGCATTCAAAATACTGAATAACCTTGTTATACTTCGTCTTTTAGTTACCAAAGTTGCCAATCCTTCAACATTTATTTTTAAGAAAATACTCTCTTAAATTGTAATGTCGATTTCTGGTCAACTCAAGAGGAGTCTTTTAAAATCTGTATCCACACGAAATCATATTCCTTAAGGCTCTTTTTGGATGAAAGATTTGGCTATGGATTTTTCTAACTTTTACACATGTTTGAATGAAAGTTTAAATTAATGGATTTCTAAATTTAGAATTTCAATTGAATATATTTTGAATCTTGGATTTGAAGTTTGTGCTTTTTTGTTTCTTTGATTTTCAATTTTGCCATCACCATCTAACTCGCATAACATACTTTTCAATTTATTTGTTACTTTAAAATACAAAATTACCCCACAAAAGTCAATGAAGTTGGTTAAAAAAAAAAATTTCTTAAAACAACATTAAACAATAAACGTGAAGGGTGTTCGGGGGTGGGGGGGGGGGGTAATAAAGTTCGATAAATATTCAAATTCACAATTTTATTTTTTATAATTTCAAAAAATAATTAAAAAAATAAAAATACTATTATTTAAAATTTTGAAATAAATGAACTTTTTAGGAAGAAAAAGGTTTAATTGTTTGTAATGAATTCTTCCAAATAATAAATATGAACTCATGTACTCTAGCTCAATCTCTATTCCAATTTCCAAGTGCATTGTCAATGATAATAAAACAAGATGGTTATGCTAAATTTTGATATTTGTTTTGACAGATATTTGGGTTGTGTCAAGCTCTCAATGAAGTACTGGATAGCATGGCTAAGAAGGGTTTACCGATTCCTGTCTAGTTGTCCATCCTTCCAAAAGTTGAGTATTTTTTACCTCTTTATGTGATGTGAATTGATGAAATCACACTCTTCTGTAAAGTAGGCGCAAATTGATCTATTGTTCCTTGCATCTATCTTAGTGATCATATCTTGTGCTTTTAACCTCTTAGTTATGCCGACTAAGTTGGACTTTCTAACAAATATGTGAGCAAGTTTGTAAAGAAGGCTCTACTAATTTTACTGCAACCATATTACTGGGCATGTTATTCTTATTTTCCCTATCTTTTCTAAGTACAGGTATTCTTCTCCTTGATAACAATGCATGTAGAATCATCTCTCTTTTAATTTCTATAGCATAAATGATGTTCTCATATGTTATCCCTCAAAATGTATTTATTGTTTTTCATTCTCTCATATGACTTCTAATAACAATGCCCGCGCAATATGTTCAAGTGAAGTCTATACATCCGGGGCTATTAGTCTTCTAGTCTAAATATATCTTACATGCATGATATGCGTTATCTTTATGAATCACTGAAATGGGAGCTGTAAAGAGGATGATCTGCTGAGATCTCCATAACCTTGATTTAATGTCTGCCATTATAAAGCATTTTCATTACACCGATACATGCCATTGTATATGTTCTTATTTGTTATATGGCAATAGTTTGTGTGCCATGGTTTTACCGTGCAACTTTGTGGTTCATGTTTTAATAGGGGTTAGTGTTAAATTTTTGAGGTATATTATAATAATTTCACCTGAACCTTCATGTAATCTTTTGCCCTTATTGTTTATGACCTATTATACTGTTTGATTTATGGACTCGTTGTTCATGTTACTATTCTATCGTTATGATTTAGTTTTTATTCTAAAGGTTTAGTCTTAATTGCAAGGGTATAATTATAATCTTACATGTGTGGACAGTTTGTGGCCTATTATACCTATGAGGGTATGCCATTAGGACTAGAGTTAATTTTTGAGATATTAATTATTTTCTTATCCCCTAAGACTCCATTCCACACAATACGTCCTCTTGTTAAATTTCCCATCAAGAAACATGATATCTCTGTTTCTCTGTAATTATGTTGAAACTGAATTGAGTCTCGTTTTATTCCTCAACACCAAAGAACCCTATTAATTCTAAACCAACCAACCTTTTATACATTTACTCTATAATTTGTTTTTTTTTCCCCTCATCTCTCACGTCAATTAGTACTCTTTTAAACATAATATCATACACTTCTTAAACATCAATTTGACATATTGTTAAAATTCACTTTAAAAACAAATATGCTACCTTTATTCAATGGTTTTCAATTTCCACATAAAACCAAAACAAACATGGTAACTGTTTTCACATTTTTAATTTCTATTTCTTTTATAGAAGTTCATACGTCTAAATTGGTGAAACTTAAGAGTGAGACCCTTGTGCCTTGGGGACACCGTGCTCCTTTGCAATTTAAACCTCTAGCAATATATAAGTTTAAATAGAATATGGAGGGGAGGGTTGTATTCCATATCTATCAAACTTAATGCTCCTTTCCTTCTGAATTTTTCTTAATATTTACTGTTCCATGTTTTTTTTTAAAATTATTCTTTTTGATCAATTTTATTAATTTTTAAGAATAATTTTAGTACTTAAAGGTAATAAAAAATATAAAGTAATAATATGTGTGTAAAAAAAAGTGTTAAATTTGAAATTAAAATAATTTTTGCGATTGTTGGATTAATTGATGTTTTCTTTTTTTAGGATGTGAAGGGTTTTATGAGACAAGAAAAATAAAAGGAAAAGTGTGAAGGAGGGAGTATATTTTAATCCCTCCGTCTACTGTCAATCTATTCATTTTACCATTTTGGGCCGTTTATTCTTAATATATCTATTTCCCTTTTTGGACTATGGGACCCACACACCCCACTAATATAAATAAAATATGGGACCCACACCCTCCACTAATACAACTACCTACTACACATAAAATAATAATACTTCTTAATTCACGTACAAAAAACAATGAATACATTGAGAATGGACGGAAGGAGTATCATTTATTAATTATTGAAATATACCAAAATACCCAACGTGAAAAAAAAAAGTGTAAACAATTATGAGACATGGAGAGTATAGTAGTAGTTATCTTGGTCTTGGAGGTATCTGCCGTAGCATATGACTGTTTTAAATTAAACACTTCTTAAGTGGCTGCTTCATTGTCTTTGTCCACCAAAATTAAAAATATATTCACAAATCTATGATACTAGACAATTTTTTGTGGATGTAATATGCTGTAATATAGTTTAGTTTTATTTGTCACATATAACATTTAGCTTATATATTATGTTGGAGAGTGATGACCAATTCTTGTTACCTTAGGCCATTTTAGCTGTGTAGGCCAAAAGACAACAGTGTCAGTTCACACTATCAGTTTCCAATTCCGGCAAGAAAGAAAACTGTTGGTCGAGAAATATGGAGGTGGATGAAATGGGCGTATAAAGTAATAGAATTAGCTAAATGGATCACCTATTCAATTTTCTTGTTTCATATCTCATTCCACATGCTAGAATCTTGCCACTGTGTTATAATCTATGTTAAAATTAACACAACGTGTACAAGAGTTTAAAGGTTAAATAGTAGTATTCCTTTTTGTCCCATTTAAATCTTACATATTTTCAATTTGGCGATCCATTTCAGTCTTTACATTTTCCTTTTTGATAGATGAGATCAACACAAAACAATTAAAATATCTCCATGAAATACAACATTGATACAAATATACATTTTACATTAAATACTACGTTTTTCAACCTACTACCCATTAAAATATTATATTTTTTAATTTCCGCACAAAAAACAAACATAAAGATTGAAGCCGAACGAAGGGAACAATATTTTAATAAAATAAAAAAATTTATGAAACACTAAATGAAATACCACTTAAAATAGAGAATCCGACCCGAGAAAGGCTGTATCTGTATATTTTAAATTTGGGATGCTCAGCTCACCAATCATTCTCTGTCTCAGGATTAATCTTACAATTTTCATATTCTTAAAATACAAAATAAAACACTTATTATAGACAATTTTTTTTATACAATTTATTTTATAAAATAATATAGAAAGTGCATTTTTACTATCCCTTAGTTTTATTCTATTATATTTTAGTCATTTTAAGTTTATTATATTCGTACAAACAGTGCAAACTTGAAATCGAGAAAGTAAAATTAAATAATTAAACTAAGCAAAGAAAATAAATACGCGGAGAAAACGATTTAGAATTCAAGAATGAAGAATTGGTAATGCTCGGGCAAACCGCTTAACTATGTGACTAATTTATCTAGACCCAAATTAATTACCGCAGACGTTTATAAGAGGATCACTAAACCTAATTAAATCACCTTGATCGGGTTGAATCTAACACTTATAATGGGCGGCTAACCTAGGATCAATAAGAAATTAACTCTTTCTCCCTCTATATAGGTACTTCATGCTAAATTACATCGTATAAACTTTGGACCAGTGCAACTAGATCAGTCGGGCCCAAAGAAAAGAATCACACATTATGAGTAAAAGTATATCATCATATAAAAAATGTGCTCTTTCTGTTCTAACATATTTTATAATTTATTTAAGTGTTTGTGGAGGAGTAATATTTATTATTCAAATTGAATAAAGATAGAGTCGATCTAGCTAGTGCGCACATGTTTTTAAGTAATTTTCTTTACTCCATAAGGTAATGCTACTTCCTTCCTGCTATAACGTTTACAAATTTTAACTTTGAGCGTATCATCCTAAGATTTACATGAGATCCATGTAAAACAATTAACGTATCCACACACAACAGACAACACTAATACAACTATCCACTGTTATATCTCTCACGTCAGTACGATTAAAATATTATACTAATGTGTGCAAAAAACAACCGTAAGTATTCGGGCAGGACGGAGGGAGGGAGTACTTGTATTTGTGTTGCATGATGCAGCTGTCATAAAAATTGGCACGTATAAATTGGAACAGGATGAACTCAGCTTTAAGCTTCTTTTTTCAAACAGACTTGGTTTTATATTATTCTTAGATTCGTACATGAAATGACATGTTCATGATTTACAACCTTAACACATTAATATTCATTTCTATGTAACCATAAAATTAATTTATAAGTTGTAATGAAACTAGTTGGGTGATCCAGAGAAGACTTCCTTCCATATCTCAGTGAAAGCCTTTAAGATGGCTTTGTGATGCATTCTTGAATTCAGAGAAAGAAAGCTCATCAACAGTTGTTCCAACTCTTTAGGTTCGAACATCTGTTTCTCCACAATCATTTCTATCATCGACTTCTTGAAATCCTCGCATGGATTCGCTGATTGCTTCACCACGATGAAGCTCTGGCCCGACGCGGCCAGCCCCCTGGAATCGGTTTTCCGTTCCAGGGGTAGTTCGTGTTCTGCTTCTGTCACGCTTCCGTCTTTCCATTCTTTCGAGCCGAAACGCTTGAATCTTCGTGTCCTAACACTCTGTCGCCTCTCTGGCTTCTTGCTCTCGTCCTCGGAATGGCTTATCAATCGAGAATTGGATCCGTGAAACGATCTTCTCCGACCGTTGTTATGGTCAGC
This sequence comes from Pogostemon cablin, assembly GCA_023678885.1. Classification (NCBI taxonomy): domain Eukaryota; kingdom Viridiplantae; phylum Streptophyta; class Magnoliopsida; order Lamiales; family Lamiaceae; genus Pogostemon; species Pogostemon cablin. Next base: position 10,854,067 of record CM042989.1, on the reverse strand, counting down.
TGTGGAAATGCTAGTAGTGTTTACTTTAGCTTTTGGTTCCCTTTTCTCTTCGATTTTTAAAAAATGGTGTACCTCGCCATTAGGAGCCCCCACCGCCCCTGCCCTCGTTGGTTGTGCAACGAGGTGATGTCTCTGACTCGAGTCACTAGAAAATGGGGAGAATGGTTTTTCTTTACCATCTTTTCTTGATGTCATAAGAGGGGTGGTGGTGGTAGAGGGGTGCGGTGGTGGGGGTTCTTGAAAACTAGGAAATAAGATTTCGTGTGTTTCTGAGTTGGTAGTGGAGAAGTGTGTAAGAAGTGGCAAAGGGCTTGTAACCAAAGCATCTTTTGGACGACAAATTTGTAGGGAATTAAGAAAAGGGAGTTGGAGTTTGTGGCTTTTTCTCATTGAAGAAAGATCTGAGTTGGATTTGTATAATGGATATTTGCTAAATCAAGATTGTGTATAGATATATATAGAGAGAAGGAGGAGAGAGAGAGGGAGAGATTTAGAGAGAGAGAGGCCGGCTGGGATAGTTGTAGTTTGTATGTATAATGGCTGTCAACAAGTGATTCAATCTTAGTAAGTTTAAGCTGAGAAATTAGTTGTCATTTTGTAAGAAAAGGTCTTTACTTCTCAACTCACACAACACATTTTATTAATGTTAATCAATGTGAAATTTCTTATCTAATATTTGAAGGGTCAAAACCAAAATTGTATGCATTCATATCAACTTAGGTGTGCAAATTTTCTGCTATTGGATATCAACTAGTTGTACCACACTCTATCATTAAACATATGATTTCTACTCTTTTGGTATTGAAAAAAAATACTAGGATATATACTGGCGATCGATTGATTGGATTATGTGGAAATATAAATGTTCTATCATTCATGACGGGCTTTTCTATCAATTGAGAAATAAATTGAGGGGTTGGAAGGTAAATTATGGAGTTTGTTTGTAGTGAAAGGCTCTGAGTGGTTCAATTACTCTTTTAATGAGTGGATTGAGGGAAAAAAAAAAAAAAAAACTTATGAATTAGTTGTAAATTGTAGCGTTTATGTATTTTTTTTACCCACATTTGTTAATAAATTTACTTTACTTACAGTTTTAGGGGGCTTTTAAATTCAGGATTCATGAAATGTTATGGTAGAATATGTAGTGAAAAATTGTAAAACTTTATTTGTTAGATGTAGCAGAATTTAAATCGTAAAGTTTATTTTTATTTTTATTTCGGATGAAGAAGAACATGACGAATGTAAAGTTTTTTTTTTCTATATATATTTGATCCATGCAGCATTACCTTTATGTATAAAGGTGTTTGAGATTAAATTTGATCATGAAGTTAATCTCACACACTTTACTTTATTTATTTCCAAATATACCCCTCCTTTATCTTACATCATTTTATTTTTAAATAATTTTTCTTAAATTCCATACACAAAATTATGTGAAATACTTTCTAGTAAATTGTAAAATATGTTATGTGTGGAAATAAGGAATGACAATTTTGAAATTAAAGTATGTTTATTTGAGAAAAATAATTAGAGTTCATATTCTTTTATGAAAGTGTGAAGTTGAAGTTGATACAAAGGACATAAAAGATAAAATGATTTTGTTTGATGATAATTGAACAAGAGCATTACTTGAGTTACACTGTTTTATTTTTTCCAGTGTACAACCTTATGATTCATGTTCTATTTTACCAAAAAGTTTAATATTTATTTTAGAATTTACTAAGAGTATAATTGTAGTTTAACTTATTATCATTTAATATTTTTTTATGGTGGATCACGAGTCATGACCTATTTTATCCTTGGTTATGTTTGTTTTGGATTAAGTAGATTTGAATATGATAAATCAATAATAATAATAATAATTCTTGTTTTGGATTTTAATAAGAAATATTTAAACTTTATATCAAATTTAATGTGTAAAAGGATATTAATTAAAGTGAGATAATGTATGGTAGATGAGTAGTAAGGTGGTAATTCCCGATACGATACGACGAGACTAGCACGATACGATAATTGCGGATTAGTGTTTGCTCTTATTGGTTCGTGTCGTTATCGTGTCAATCTGATAAGGACATGAAAATTTCATGTCTTGTTCGTGTCAACTCGTTAAGCACGTTCAATTTAAACAGATGGCTCATTAACCCGTTAACAACACATTAACTTGTTAACAACCCAATATAAATATAATATTAGGTATTAATTCAGAATTACTCAATTTAGCTAAATAGTGAACAACTTTGGGAATATCCTTTTGTTAAAGTAATTAATCAAAATATCGCCAATTATGCAGTATCCACAAGTTGACGAATTCCCCAGCAAGAAACAAATATCCTTCGCTGCTACCACTATTCATATAATCCTGTCCTGTTTCCCAATTTAATTCATTATTAATGTCACAATTGAAAGACAAATGCTACGAATTGAACTTATGCTAACATCTTAACAATTTAGACAAATAGAAAATTGATAATTTTATTAACTTACTGACCTGGTCTTTTTTAAAAAAGAAAAATAATAATATTAGTATTCTTTTGTTCCTATAGTACCCCACCCCACTATTTGTCTTTCTCAAATACTCCACATTTGGTGGAGACGTCAGACGTGGGTATAAAACATACTCCCCTCCCAATATATATTTCACCATTACTATGAAATTAAAAAAAAAAAAAAATTATCAATTTTATTTACTTTTGAAAAATAAAATAGTATTTTTAGGTTATGCATATTAGATGGGAGTAATAAATTTATAATTAAGGTATACTTTTAGGATTGAAGATTGGTGTAATTTTTTTTAGATAGTGAAATTTAATATGGGATAAACAACAGAAAATACGAAATTTAACTTATGACAGAGAGAGTATAACATTTTTATCTGGTCACAATCCATCTTCTAGCTAGTCTTTGAAATAATAAATTTTATGGAACGGTTTCTTGAATTGATTTCATGGAATATATATGGTTCTTGTTATTTTATATTTAGGGTTTAATTCACAACAAGATAAACTATTTTTTACATTCACAAAAAAATAAACTATTTTTTACCAACATAATATTATATTGGTAAAATCACTAATTTCATTGCTAAATTAGTTTATCGAAAAACTGATTCCGGAGGTTGTTTACTCCCATTCAAAAACCACAACTAAATTTATTTAGGAGTTTTTTCCACCCTTACCCAAAGGATTGATAGAGGTAACTATGTTGAGAGACAATGAAAAACATGTTATATTTCATGTCAAAAGTAGGAATCTCGCATCACCCTACAATTGTCAATTCAACCGAAAGGATTTTCCACCCTTTCTATTTTAAGGACTATTCCAACTCATTCAACTTATCAATCTAGTTATGGCCTAGAGGCAATGTACAGATCCAATATCAATTCCATTAGAAGGCTTGTTTTACCCTCCGCTTTACCAACAACATTCCAATTGGAAGGCCTTTTTTATTTTCCTTTCCACCATTTGTCTAAACCCTAAAAGAAACTGGATCATATTCCGACAGATCAAATAAAACATGTATTTCACCTTGTACAAATAAAAAATTTCCTCATGTAAAAGTTGAAATCTTTTGTTTATTTTGGTGGAATTCACTTCATGTCATTAAATTAATCATAATCACAATCAGTAGATAAGTCAACATATAAACAAATCAAATCTCAAAATAATAGGACACCTAATTGGTAGAAAAGCATCTAAAACTCGAGTGTTTAGACGATGAAAGGCAAAAGAACGTCTACACTAATAATTAAACATTCAACTCTTACAATCAGTACAGTAAACTAGACTAGATGACTAAGCAAAAATTGCTTGAGCAGATAAATTAGCTGCTAAAGGTACTGATGTAGGGTGGGGTGGAGGGGTGGGGGGTTGAAACTCCTCACTGAGAAGAAAAAAACACATTTGCAGTCTATCTCAAACACAAATGTATTTACACTTACCCAGAGACAACTCAGTCCTCAATTGTCTGAATCTCTCCCTTCATAATCCGGTTGCTAACCACATTAAATCCCAACACAGATGGACTTACTTTCTTCCCTTTTTTACCCTTCTTCTTTCCTCCTTTTGTTCCTCCATCAATTGCACCCACATCATACATGTCAGTGCGTGAATTATCGCCAACGTTGGAAGTCATGTCTACCATTTGTGAGGTAACTGCCTTTTCAGTGTCCCTTGTTTTGAAGGCAAACTCAAGAGCATCCGCGGGTAAAAAGTCTTTGTAATTTAGGAACTTGTCAATGAACTCATGGTCAGGATCAAATGATCCTAGATTTTCTATCAGAAGCATTTCAGCCTCTGCTCTGGTTTGCTTCAGACAAAATTCCAGGAAACTTGTATCTAGAGAAAGGAGAATGAAAGAAAGCATGAGATAAACTGAAAAGGGTTCTATTTATCTTAATAATATTACTACAACTCAGTGGAGAGTGTGATGGAGATTGTGGAATTAAATGGCATATATCTTTAAAACAAAAAGGATTAAATTTATTTACTTGGGACAGGTATCAGCATCACAAAGCAAAAATAGATAACAGCAGAAAGAATAAAAGTAGGACGGAGCAATCAGATACTACCTTTAGATCCAAGAAGTCTTATGCACTCACTCTCACACCATTTGATAAAGTCCGAGGCCTCTGTAACAGTGCGCTAGACATTATTTCTTGTTTTTTCAGCATTAAAAAAAAAGAAAAAAAAGTAGTCATATTGCAAACCTGAATGTTTAGTTGAGGCATTCTTCTTCCCTTTCAGGTGGGACTGAGTGGAAGAAGAAAATGAAGAAAGTGATTGCTCAGCAGGCCTGACACCAGTGGACTTCTGTCGGTTTAATGAACCCCCCAAATTCCCTTTCATGGTTGGCGCTTTGTTTGTCAAACTGCTCTGCGCGCTAAGTTGAGGATAATCAGCTCTGCAGACAAAGAGTAGCGACTCAAACAGTAATCCAGAAGGCATATGAAAATGCGCTGAGATCAGCCAGAATATTTTCACAAATCAACACGAGCTATATATATATGTACCATTCCCATTGCATCCTAAAAATTAAAAAGAAAACTAGTACATCATCTAAACCACCACAAATGCTGAAAGAGTAGAGCCACCTAGGCAATTGTCCCCCACTTATAATGAGGTCAGAGTATAAAAAGAGAACCGACCTGCTCCAAAAAATTATTGGTCATTTCCTATTGATGTCACTAATGATACTGATGATAAAGATAACTTGAATTTTCTGACCTTAAAGTCCACCAAATACAAGTTTTTTCCAAATCCAACTAGAAATCCTACCAGAGAAGCTAATTTCTCACACATAATCAGCTCATCTAAATTAATCACATCCAATAATAGAATCACAATACCACTCATTATCACCAGCTGATGCATATTTAGTTTCTCCAGCTATGTCTACTAACAAGGGGAATGTGTCAAAAGGATGGACTGATAAGATCATCCTACCTTTCAACTCCCAAACCAGTAAACAAACTAAAACCAAACTACCACCCATATTCGCCAGCTGAAAGACAAACTTTAGCAGGTCCAACTTAAGACAGGAAAAGATGAGAATCTCCCCATGATATATGCCCAAATACTTCTTTCCTTCCTACCCACTCGGGGATAAATAAAACTTGACAACAGAAGCAAAGATTTTCACTGAAAGACCATCTCATTAAAAACTGAATTGTTTCAGCCAACAACCTCATGCAAGAACCCATACTTCAGAATGAGATAACATGCACACGTGAATAGTTCGTTATCACTAATCAGGTAAATACAAACACCAACTTTTAAATTTTTGCGAGGAACAAAGCATGAGATACTTGGGCAATGCATCACAATAACAGATTTTTTAGATGAATCAGTATATATGTGTAGTACATAACATTGAAAAAAGACAGAGACATACTGCTTCTCTGGTTTCACATGCTCTAATGGCCCCCAGAACAGATCATCCTCAACTTTATGTTTAGATTGAGAAGAAACTTGCATGTTTTGTGTCTGTGCCGCCTTTGCGGGTGATGCTGCTGTGACAGACCATAAAGAACCACTTGCACGAGCAGGTTGACTGATTGCAGGTTTCTGTGGAGTTGGCAACTGAATTGCCTGTGGCGACGACGCCTTTTTCCCCTGTTCTTTGAGGATATCCCTCAGAGAAGCTGCCTTGTGAGGCTTTGCTGAATCAGTCGACCAGGCAGGAGCTGGAGATGGGCTTGCAGACTCCTTCCACATTACAAAATCTCCCAAGGACGGGCCGACGGGCACTGCAGGCAACACTTCCTTCTCCTGCTGTATTTGGCGAGTATTTTTTCCCTTGTCACTGGGACTTGATCCAATTGACACATCAACTGAAGCTACAGGAGCAACCTTGGCTCCAGCACTCTTAGCTTTAGAAGACTTCTTACGACTCTTTTTAGTATCTTTGGCCTCAATAAAGTCATCATCAACAGCAGCAGAAATATGAGAATTCACTGATTTAGATGGCACCATCCCACCTGCATTTTCAGAAATTCCCATCTCTCTTTCACCTGACAGGGGAGCATCATCCCAAAACAGATCATCTGTTTGGCTTCTCTTGCTCTTCTCTTGTTTCTCATAATTTACATCAGCAAAAGCATCCTTATAAGTTAAATCAAGAGACTTATCAGAATTCAAAACTGCCCCAGCCCAAGGAGTTGTGATGGCCATTGAGGTCAAAGTAGCTGAGATCTCAGAAACTGCAATTTCTTCATGTGCTCTTCTCTGCTCTTCCTGTTGTATCTCTAATAATGATTTTGGTTTGAAACCTGGTGCAGGTTTCCATGCACGTTGTCCATTATGGGTTTGCTCTGAAACATATGGGGCTTGACCAGGCTGAACCTTGTTTTCAACTTCCACGCCATCATCTGCAGAGTTCAGGGCAGATATCGACTGTTTCCCTGGTAAATCCACACCATTCAAAGCAGCTTTCTCTGTCTTCCTCTTCTCCTTTTTGGAAGAAGCATCTGTAACCCCAGGGTTAATTAATGTCTCAGCTTTTGCATCGGGAATGTTTGCTCCTTCATTTTCTGACTTTGACGGATGTGGCTTATGGGTACCCTTTACGGAATCAGAAGAAACCTTTGAGGCTTTCTGCTTTTTGGATTTCTTCTCTGATGGCTTTTTAGCTTCCCCAGCTTCAAGGCTTTTCATTTCCTTTACGGAAGAAAACTCACCATCAATATGTTCTACAACATCTTTTGGTTCCTCAAATGCTCTTGCTGAAGCCTCTGCTAATGCATGCACGTCTCTGTGAACAGCAGTAACAGTAGCAGCAGCAGTCAATTGCTCTGCAACTGATTGTGCTATATTTTCTTCAGGTTGAAGATTCAAAGTGAGAGTGGAGGTTACAGTTCTGACAGCTTCATCATGTGATGTCTGTTCTGATGGATTCTTATTTGCCATTGCTGATGTGCGTACTGTGTCCATTGCATCACTAGGCACAGAAGACATGCTTTGCTGATTGTTCACAAGATCATCACCAAAAGTTTGATGTGGCAGAGGTGTATTCCAATTCCTTTGTTCAACACCATCAACAAAAGTTTGATGTGGCATATGCATGGGTTTTTCTGAAGCAATATTTTGGAAAGTATCCTGAGAAATGCCACGAGTGGTACACAAATGTTCGTTTCGTGAATTCAGGGCTTGCAATTGTACATCCATCTGAAACAATTCATGTGGATGTTGTAACGGGGTATGATCAAATTCAGTATTCCCTGCAGTAAAACCTCCACTTTGCAAGTGCTGATATGATTGCTCTCCAAGTCGTTGATTGGGATGATGTTCAGAGAGCAACTTTGAAAGTAATTGTTGCTGTTGAAGAATTAAGTGTTGCTGCTCTTCCTGCTTCTGTTGCTGCTTAAGCAGCAACAGTTTATCCAAAAGTGATGGCTGCTGTGGTGCAACTGGGACCTGAGGTTGCATCTGCAACAGATACTGCTGTTGCAACAAACTTAGCAGTTGTGGATCTTGTGATAGACCAGCTGTCAGTAAGCTCTCAGCAGATAATGTGTTGGATTGATTATCCATAGATTTTGCAAATAAATTACTTAAAGATGAATTCTGCAAACGCATCCGTTGCTGTTGCATGCCAGTGCCAGATTGTGGAGGAAAATTCTGAGATTGATGAATGTCCAACTTATCCTGCATTGGGTCCAATGCCCCTTGCATGGGGAAATTCAACCAACCACCTATTCCATTGTTAACATTGGAGTTAGCTCTTTCAGCTATGCCCTGACGGGATGTCATTAAGTCCACATTCAGAGAATGAGTCTCTGCAAGAGCATTGTCAGACATGGAAGATAAAAGCTTTGGGTGAGCGAGTGAGGTGTCATTCACCAAATCTGTCTTTGGAGCTAATGGAGCTGCATCTCTACCAGGCCAAAATGAATAAGGTTTTGGCAGAGATCTCTGCCTCTCTAGCATCATTTTTTGGGCTAATAGATATGGATCATCCCCAGTATTAGGTCGCAAAGCAGGAAGTGCAGCAGAATTGTTTCCACTGTATCCCTGCATAGCTGAATAGAGAAAATGTCTTCAGATTGAGAAGAATACTATTATAAACAAGAACTTTTCTTTTAAAAAAAAAAGTGTGGAAAGAGTCAATGAACAGACACCACAATATCCATAATTTTTATTTTATTTTATTTTTTCATCTAAATTAAATAGAAAATGGCAAACCTTCTGAAAGAGCAAACTTTTCTAGGGTTGCAGGATTCATACCGCCAGCCATCAGTGATTCCAAAAACCTATTTTCAGCCTCTGTCTTTGAACCAGGTTTGTATCTTGCATCAGCTTTCAACACATCAGCCTCACTCGGAATTGCGTGAAGATTCCCAAAACCCCCATAGTTCAACTTACCAGAAGCATCCGGAATTTCATTTGGCTTGGGCGTATTAAATCCAGGAGGTGGTCGAGCTTTGGCACGCAGGTGGGGCATTACATCTCCAAGTAAAGAGAATGGGCTATCAGCTGGAGAATTGACCAAGCGAACTTGCAGTTCTATGCCAAAATATCCGGCCTCAAACCATGTAATGATATCACTACCAGAAAAGGGACCCTGGATTGCACCTTGTGGATCTTTATAGTAAAGTACTAGGTCTTCAGGAGATGTCAGTGAAATTTTATGTGCTTCCATCTCCCTCTCAAACACTGCTGATGATTGTCTTCTCATAATAGAATTATCACCCAACTGCCTATTGGGTCCTTTTCTGGTGTTAGGGGAATCTATAGAATTGCTCTCCCACACACTATTAGCATCTTTCTGGACATCACCAGACGACTCCCTCCAATCATGAGAAAAAGAATGGGAGCGTTCTGCAAAGGATGAAGATCTCCATGAACCATCGTGCCCCGGAGTAGATTCCCTAGAGGCAAGGGTGCCTCTATCTTCTTTCACAGCTGGACATAAAATGATATTTCAGCAGTTAAATTTTGAAGTTTCTCCTCATTATAGATCCTGATAATAAGTGCTGATCTCATTTTTAGAAAAATAAAATAAAACATGCACAGGATCAAAAGGTCAACTGAAATGTAAAATCAACAGTAATTAACCCATATCAACATATATCAGAGATTATTGTATAGACAATTCTGACAACCACATTCCATGTCCAAGAAAATTCAAGAAAGACCTTTCCATTGACTTGTAAGTCGAACATTGATATAAGATAATTTATCAGAGTTAAACATTCTGGTAACAGTTGCCGGCTTTCTCACACAACCAACAAATTAAAATGATAAAATCTTGAGTTAACCTTCACCATTATCAAAATTGCAAAAAGCAGTAAATAGGCCCAAAGCAACAAATCTCAATCATTAATATTTACACAACTCTCGCCACAATTTTCTTACCAGAAAATTTTGAAAATAGCTTATATGACCAATCACAAATCAAATATAAATGGAGATATTTTCTTAAAGTTCAATATCTTAATTGAATCATGCAATTTCAACATCAACTCTTTAAAGTTTACCTTCAGAGACAAACTTGTGGTTGGAAATGGCCTGAAAGTCCTGTGTCTCCACTTTTGCATTAGACCAAGAATATACATGTTTTTCATCAGAGAAGCCCTCTAAGGAATTTGAATAACCACCTTTAGCATTATCCAACAATTCATGTCTAGAATCATCAAAGGGAGATGGTAAATCATCCCTGCTGCCTGCACATACCAATAAAACATATATGAAATCGTGATATATCATCATCTGCCCAAAATACTCAAAATTAAGCACAAAACAAGTAACTCTACGAATTAAAATAAAAATACTACCTAGCCTGTTTCGTCTAGCATGCATAAAGTCAGAAGTTGTTCGACCAGCAGACCCATCTTTACTGATTTGTTGAGCGCTACTGCTGATGATATCTCCTTTTTCAATACCCTTCAGAACAACCTACAAAAAGATTTATAGAAGCAGTTCTTTAAAATACATCAGCCTGATTAAAAAACTGCCCAAACAAGTAGGTAGCAGGGCTTTACCAATTCTTCAGGAGTAGTTGCACTAAGAGCCAGGGGTTCGGTGGATTCCTCTTGTGTCAGTGATGGTACTTGCGCAATATCCTCCAAAAACTTTGCAGAGGATCTCATATCAATCGTCCTGTAGATATCAATCAATTTGTTCCTGCTATATTTTAGAGTATGGGGCTCACCATCCCCACTATCAACTATTTCTAAGACAGGTTCATGCAATTGCAAGTTAACAGCCATGGGGGTGACAGAGCTAACCCTTCCCCTGCCAGGGGGAAAGCTTGGTGCAGAATTTTCTCCGCGTCCCCTGGCATGTGAAAAAGAAGAGACCTGTTTGTTTGGAGTTGAAGCTTTGTGGTGAGGATCTGATCTACCTCGGCTGTACGAAGAGTTTGATCTCCATGGACGATAATGGTCCCCATCTCTCTCTTCCTTAGCATGGTAAGGGGGCTGGGAAGGCCCTTTGTCGAGAAGTAAGTCAACTTCTTTGTTAGAGTCCCCCCACTTCTCATGAACTGCATCAGACTCTTTGTCATTAGGCCCCCAACGAGTGTTCCATTTACTCTCTCGACGTTGGTCTTGACCTTCTTTGTTTGCAGTCCACCGCTCTCCTGGGTTACGGCGTACTTCGCCATATTGTTTCCCAGATGAATCAGTCCACTGGTCTACCCGGCGAGCGCCACCATGCTCTCTCTCCCCATCCCTCCATCGATCTTTACTGACAGAGGAATTGGTATCCCTTTCTTCATCACGCCAGCGATCACGTCGACCAGATTCCATATCAAGTATGGATGGGCGGAAAACATCCTTCCTGTTCTGGTTATCATTCAAATCCTCACCTGCTGCAGGTAATTTAGTAGTACTTGGAGAATTGACATGCAGTGGAAGTGAAGTAAAATGATTGTCCTGCACCAAGAAAATTATTTTATGTCATGATCAAGTAAGAAAAACTCTAGCAATCTGAGAAAGAATAATTATAAAAAAATCCTTCCTTTGTACTCCAACAATCATCATTCTGAAACAGAGAATAACAAAATAATTCATCAAGAAACAGAAAAAAGTAGATAACAACAAACCCCAGTCACCACTCCAGATTTAGCCTCCCCTGGTTTCGGCAGAAGCCACTGTGGTGAAAGCGGAATGGGATTGTCAGCTCCTTGAACATCTATGCACACACGAAAGAGAAAGACAGTAAATAACACTTTAGATAGAACTGATAATAAGAGTTTTGCAACTAGAAACCATGCTTAAACATGTTTTCAGTAGCATGTCGTTAATGAACTAATAAAAGCCAAAGTAATATAGCACACTTGAAAAGAATGAATCCAGAATGAATCCAAAACGCTTATCAGAGATCACTTATATCTAAAGCATACTGAGTTGACCCAGTCCCTAGTAAACGAAATAGGTCTGAACCAACCCGAAAAATCAGATGTGGAATAAAAGGATGAGGCTGGTAAGAGCATCTTTCTAGTACTCTGGCAGGTGTGCCCTAATGGCAGGGGTTCCACCCAATGTTCAAGAAGTATAAGGGGCTTCTCTTCAGTAGCCTTTGACTGACTAATTAGTAATAATTTATATACTGTGGATTTTAACACAAAAAAAGGAATTGTCCATCCCACTTGCACATTCAACTAGCAATTGAAAGCTTGATGGACATAAGAACTAGACACACCAATAAGAATCACAGCAACATCAACTGATGTTAATGGGAAAAAGTTACAAATTCTTGCATGTCACAAATCTTCACTATGCAAAATGGATAGAAAAGCAAAAAAAAAAAAAAATACCAAAGGCATTCCATGATCAATCAACCTAAAGTCCTAAATTTGGTTTCACCTGCAAGGAAAAAAGAAAATGCAGCAGTGACAACTGACAAGAAATTAACCTCATACCTCTCATTTTATGTCAGAAATCCAATGAAAACAGAAAACAGATCTGTACACTGGGGAAAACATCTCCTAATCTTCGGCATAATTAAGGAAGTTAAAAATTATTAGGAACTATACTTTCACCCAACTACCAACTTTACAGAAGTTTGTTTCCAAGGTTAATGAACGCGAAAAATCAGAACTTTACCTATGACAAAATCAGTAGATCACATTAGCTTCAACAAATTCTGTGCATGATGAATTGGCTTCACCAGATTATACAAACGCAAGAGAAATTGGCTTCATTAAATTATGTTGAAGCCAACTGCATGCAAAAGAAATTGATTGTACACTTACTGACTGGGCGATTTCACACAAAACATGTAGCATACAATAGCAATTAATTCTACTGAGGAGAAAGGTAGAGTATTGCACATCAACGGCAATAAACAAATCTACCATTCAACATGCAAAAAATAAACTTACACTTAAAAAAAAAATCCGCCTTGATGTCAAATCAGTAGTTAAATTTGTTCACAAAACCAGCCCAAAAAAAAAAAAAAAAGATAAAGAAAGGAGACGGCCATAAATTATTTGATAGGCGGCGACTAGACAAAGACAGTCTCTTTAACAGAAACATCAAAAAAGCCATGGAGTAGAAGATTAATCCCACATTTTCAAGGTTAAAATTTTCAAGGAGACGCAACGAAAGGGAAAAGAAATTGCCTTCTAACGGTACATTGAAGGAATTAAAACAAGTGAAAAGGGGGGGAAAGCCATGTAATCCAAAATGAAAACCCTAAACCCAGAGTGACGGCAGAAATCAAAACAAGCTTAAGCTCACCCCGGTCCACGCTTGGAGAAACAAATGAAAAGAGATTAAACAGGAAAAGCAGAGGATTGAACAATGAATTAGAGAGTAAATAAGGTGCAGGAGATGAATGCGGGGGAAAGTATACCTTTGGTGATGAGATTAGGGCGAGAATCGAACTGGGTCTTGTCCGCCATTGATGATCGAGGGTAGATTTTGAGTGAGAGAGAGAGAAATCGTGAGGATTGACTGCAGAAGGGTGCACACAAATATCAAAGGGGCGGGTTAAGTATAGGGCAACGACAGAGAGGAGATAAATCAGAAGTCGAAAAGATGATGCAGTGGGTGTAGTTTAATGACGTGTAACCTAAGGCTCACGTTAGCCAATATCTCTTCTTTAATTTTATTTACTTTGTGTAAAATTTTGCAGCTCACTCACAAGCCACTGTTAACCGTCTCCTTTTAATAGTTACGTTGCTAATAATAATATTTTAATGTATAATGGGATGAGAGAAATAATATTTTAATGTATAGTAGGTAGTTATATTAGTGTGATGTGTGGGTTCAAGAAAAGACAAGTAATTAATTTGCGTGGTCCAATATACCGAAAAGAGAAATGTAACCATTAAAATATGAGTTGGTCTCTTATGCCTCGGAGACATACCGTGCCCCCATGGAAATACTAAGAATTTTAGTATTAAAACTCTTGTATTCCCATGGGGAGTTTTTGCCTTAAGATAGAACGCCCAAAAATGAAATATACTACTATTAGGATGGGACGGATGAAGTATCTTATTTTCATCTGTAGGTCTACTATTTACTCCTTCCGTCCCGGGCAAATATCTTCATTTACTTTTTGCACGTGGATTAAAGAGTATTATTATTTTAGAGTGAGGCTCTTGTGCTCCTGGGGACACCGTGCCCCTTTGCAATTTAAACTCCTAGCAATACATAGGTTTAAAGGGGGAGGGTTGTGTTCCCATGTGAGCGCGGTGTGTCCCGGGGGCACAAAAGTTTTGTCATTATTTTATGTGTAGTAGGTAGTTGTATTAGTAGTAAATGGTGGGCCATATGTGGATGACCATTTTACTAAAAGAGAAAAATGCGGGCCTTTGAGTCGGACGCCCAATATAGTAAAATGTGAACCTTTCGGTGGGACGGATGGAGTACATAATTGGATACTATTACTAAACCCAAACTAAAATCGAATAAAAAAATCCCAAATCAAAAGAAAAATTATTGATTATTTGACTTTTTCGAACTGAATCAAACTAAAATATTTTATGATATGGACTAAGATATTTTCTGATACACCTTACCAACTGTACTATAACCCGAACTGAACCGTATCGAATCAAAAAATCGAATACAAATATGCTTGGAAATAAAATTTTATACTCCCTCTGTCCACTTTCAAGTGTATCATTTTTCCATTTTGGGCGTCCGCCCCCAAGGGTCACATTTCCTTTTTTATCCACACACACCCACTAATACAACAAAAAAATGGGTCCCACACCGCCATAATACAACTACCCACTACACATTAAATAACAATACTCCTTAATCTCCGTGTCCAAAAGCAAATGACACCCTTGAATCCGGACGGAGGGAGTACTCTATTAAAACTCAATAATGAAAATAATACTTATATTCTACAATTTAAATGTCTTCCTACTAAAAATAATACTCATATTTCAATAGGTAAACACTTGTATGAACCTTATTTTCAATTATTATTTTAAGTACAAGAAACATTACTTTTTAAGACATAAATCATTAATCTTCTAAATGAAAAAATTAGTCTTCAAATTATTGTAAAACCTGATTTTATCGATTAATCTTTATTACATGAAAAAGACAAAGACTTGTGTAAGACACGTAAGAGCTTAAGTGAAACTGGAAAAAAGTGATAACTTTTACTAATAAAAATGTTACTTAATTAATGAAAAGTGATAATACTATTTCATTCACAATTTATAGTATAACTGAAAAGTTATAACATTTTATACTAAAAGTGATAACATTTTAAAGGGAGAGTGATAATTAATTTAAACCATGTAAAATGGTCACACATAAAAAGGTCTTGATTAGCCATAGTTTAGTGGAGAATGACCAATTCAAGAAATTATCGAACCTAAGGGAGGTAGGCACTAGTGCTTAAGCGATCTCACGTTTCTTATAATTTTATAGAGACTAATCATCAAAGGGAGGTTGATCAAACAAGAAATTAAATCAATCAATGCAAGTGAACAAGCAATGATCAAACGAACAAGATGGTTGGATGAAAAGTGGTTTACCAAATTGATTAAAAGTGAGATTAACAACAATCAAGAAGTGGTAATTCTAGGAATTATGTATCAAATTCATATGTATCATGGATTGAAGACTAAAGGCCAACACTAAAATCACCTAAACTCCCTCTCGAGATGGATAGGATATGAATATCAAATAGCTCAATGGATTGGTTCTCACTTAAACAATTCCAACTAGGTACTAAGCTTAAATGAGAGTCCCTTCACACAATTAATCAATCTCTCGATCAAACCAATCACATGTCCTATCAAAGGGTTCTAAACTATGAAGGACTTCTCAATCTCTTCACAATCTATAATGCACATGAAGTGTTTGATGAAATGATTCACTTAATTATCCTAAGCATATAATTGATTTCTCAATCTAATCACATATCTAGAACAACTAAACACACAAATCATCAATACAATTCAAGCAATTAATAATCAATGGTAGAAAATCATAGATCCAACCAACATATGAACTCAAATACACAAATCCCCAAAATTATCCAACAACTATCATGTTGCTAATCTCACAAGGGAGATTAGCCTACCATATTAAGAAGGAAATGAACATAGACATTAATATCCTTACAAAACATGATGAAACTATGAGGTTTAATACAAGAAATGAATGGAAACTCCCTTGATGTCACTTCAATGGTGATTTTCTTCCTTCCCTTGTTATCTTCCTCTCTTCCTTGCTTCTTTTCTTCAATTGGATGATGATTTTGATGGTAGGATGATTGTAGATCCAATGGATGGTGAATGGATGAAGATGATGGTGTAAAATAGAAGAAATGGTGTGTGATGTGTGTGGGGAGGCTGGATTTTTGGATCTTCTATCAATTGTTGAATAAAGGGGTATTTATACCCCTTGGGAAGCTTCTAGAAGGATTCTGATTTTTTCTGATCCCAGACACGACACGAGTCGTGCGACGCAACACGGCCATAAGGTGGCCGTGTTGTGTCTTCTGTTGCTCTCACACGGCCATTCTGGATAGGGCCGGTTACGCAACACGCCTCGTGTGCTGTAACACGGGCACAGGGTGGTCGTGTTGGATCTTCTGATGTCGGCACACGGCCACTTCTTACAGGGCCGTGCGCTGTACACGGCCCGTGTTCTTGCTGCCCTGCTTCCTCTTTCACTGTTTTAGCTCGTTCTTCCTCGTTTCAACTCCGAATTGAGATCCGCTTTTTCCTACGTCTTCCTTATCATATCTAGCATCCAATAAAAAGTGAAAATCATAGGTTTAAGCTCATTCACACACATTTCAATAAAAACACAAAACACAACCAAATAGCACATAAATACGGATAACAATATACGAAAACACATATAAAAAGACACTAAAATCTATGTGAAAATATCACTCATCAGGTCTCACACAAAGTTTGTCCCTTGAAAAAAATACGTTTTAGAGAGATGAAATGTTATTCTTTCAAATAAGAAATAACTCTTTAAATAGTAATTTTTTATATACTAAATAGTAATTTTACGAAAGTAAAGTTGACGTGTGAACTCAATTCACACCATAATTACTTAAAATTGGTCTTGTAAATATGGTCTATTCCAACTTTAGTCATTTTTCTTTTATCAGTAAATGTTATACAGTGTCTGAGTCTCTCACTTAAGTGAAGAGCCAAGTGCCCACTTGGTAAACTTTAGTCCTTTTTCATTTGCAATTATTAATTTTGGCCATATTATTATCAACTTTTAGACCTTTTTATCCAAATTTTGTCATTTTATAAAATTTAATTTTTTGTCTAAATTTAATCCTTTGTGTTCAAAAATATCTAAAATTAGTCCAAAAGTGTATAAAATTTGGACCAAAAATAGACAAAAAATGACCAAATTTTGAGTTAAAGACTAAAATTGGACAAAAATGACTAATAGTGGACAAAAAATGACTAAAATTGAGAACTATATGAAAAAAGGATTAAAGTTGGAATAATAATAATAATAATAATAATTGGGATCCACCATGTTATGGATCCTATCTTTATCTTTATATATATAAAAGCAAAAGGGGCTTAATTAATGATACTCCTATTTAATTTCCCGCTCTAAAATTTTTATCCTAATTTTGATAATTTTATTTAATTCATCACAACCATTTATATATTGTTGGATGATGATATTTATTATATCGAAATATATATTATATTTAAAGTAAGTTAATAATTAATTAATAGTATTAAATATGGTTAGTCAAAGATATGCACTCATTATTTATGAATTACGCGTATAACAATTTAATAGTATAAAGGATTGGACCCTTTTATATATGTTCATAATAAATTGAGCCCATTTTTTTGTCTATTTTTTGCAATTTTATGGAATCTTAACCGTTTATATTTTATGATTTGATCATAGTCATTTATATTTTTATGTATTGATGATAGATATTGTACGTTATTTTTTGGTTGTATTCTTTGACAATCAATCCGCATTATAATTTATAATTTATAAATTTATAAATTAGCGTTTAGGATTTTAGGGTTTTATTTTATTTTATTATATATTTTTATTATATTAAATGTATTATCTATATTTTTCTTTGGGTTTGGGGTTTAGTATACCACTTGGTACATATTTTTAAAGAATTTATAATTTTAAAATATAAATTATGTATAGGGTTTTAGGATTAGGGTTTAATGTCTGTATTAGGTGGGTTTATGATTTAGGGTTTTATATGATTCACTTATTTAATTTCAAATTACAGAAAAAAAACATGTAAGTCCTTAATTTCAAATTTTAAAAATTTTGTATTATATTAATTCATTAACGGTTACATAAAATTTAATAAGATTAAGAAATATAACACTCATATACTCCCTCCGTCCCACTCAAAGGGTTCCTTTTTGCCATTTTGGTCGTCCTATCCAAAGGGTTACCTTTCCTTTTTTAAACAAATGAGACCCACACACCCCCTCTAATACAATTAAAATATAGAGCCCACACTCCCACCAATACAACTACATACTACACATTAAATAATAATAATCCTTAATCCACGTGCCAAAAAGCAAAAACAACCTTGCAGTCGGACGGAGGGAGTAAATTCCAAATATTACGATTGAAGAAAAGAAAAGGTTTTATATTAATTCAAGTTCTAAATGATTATATTAAAAAAATATTATTATAGAATTTATAATTTTAATTTAAATAACAATATTATTGTAAAAATTAATTACCGTATAACGCACGGGTAAGTTTCTAGGATTTTAGGGTTTAAGGTTTGTTTTAAGGTTGAATTAGGGTCAGGATTTTAGGGTTTAGGATTTTAGAATATAGGGTTTAAGGGGTTAAGGGTTTTAGAATTTAAGATTTTACTGAAATTGGTAAATGTTTATTTTAGTTCCAAGGTTATAAAGTACATAAACACTATGTTAAAATCAAAATTCTATCACTACATCCTTAGCATCACACTTAGGATGTTACAATGCCATAAATACAAACTAACGATCTGAGAAATGACTTTGTCTGCAATGTGTGCTAGAGAAAGCATCCTCGAACCAAACTGGAGAGCATTTCGTTCCATCCATATATAGTTTATCATGGATGCAAAGGAGATGACGAAGAGTCTCCGAACCTTCTTGTCGTTTCTGGTATCTGCATGTATCTTCCGAAATCCATCAGCTACAGATATGATACGGCGCCTCCATCCAATCTTACTCTTCACTATGTCCCATATACGTTGTGTATATAGACATTAAAAGAAAAGATGAGTCTGCGTCTCTGCACTCCCCACACAAAACCCACATGTTGTATCACCATTCAGATTCCACACTCTATCCTCGGTGTATACTCTTCCTCTATGCAGAAGCCATTGTCTGAAGCTATACTTTCTTACAATCCACTTATGTCAGAAGCCATAGGATTTTAGAGTTTAGAGTTTTATATGATCCACTTATTTATCATCATTCTACTCTTTTGGAGGAAATGTATTAGGGCTATTAAATTCTTATTATAGTATTTTTCACTAATGAATGTATTTTAATGGTCTTTTTAGATTTTGATATTCTTTAAATAATCTGAATTTTTTTCTCTTATATTCTCACTAAAGGTGATCATTTAATTTGAAAGCATTCTATGCATGCAATTAATCATAAAGCCTCAATGTTTTTTTTAAAAAATTTACTAAAATATAATTACAAATTATTTAATATATATATATGTATGTATTAAACATAAAATAATAAGATTCTTGAACGATTGCATACAAATTGTTTAATTCATGAATGATTACATAAAAAATAATAAGATTAAGAAATATAGTACTCATATAAATTCTAAATATTAGGATTCAAGAAAAAAAAAAGTTCCTACTAATTATAATTCTAAATAATTATATTAAAAAAAATATTATTAAAGAATTTATAATTTTAAAATAAATTTATGCAAAGGCAGATGCAGAATAAGAAAAGGGAAATAGAGAGAGGGGGAGAAGAGAATGCTATCTATACTTCATTACGATGATATGTTCTTGTATGTATATAATTATCGATTATGATGGATTTATAGTTTACATTAGTTTGTTAATAATTATAATTTGTGCTTTATTTTGGAAATTAGCCATTGCCTGGTGGTACCGTGACACTGAAGGTCAAAGATAGAGATAATAAAGCAACTGTTTTATGTATTGGGAAGATTCCCACATGGATTTTATGACAAAGAAACGGAAGGTTTGCTTTTAGTTGTTCCGATTTTTTTTTTTTTGTCTTAAATTTGCTCTAACATGTCTGGATGGCACTTTCCTTATGTCTGGACCGGATTATGCAGATTTTTAAAGTAGTTTGACACAATTAAGAGGCTAGGAATTGCTAAGAACAGGAAGGTTAGTTTTCAAGGTTTATTATTTGGCTACTTTGAGCATCATTTGTTCTTTTAAGTTCTTTCCATCATGGCGATTTGTAAAATTTTCCACAATTATTGTTAGGATAACAACACAGTTTACATGGAAGGAATTTTACAAACATACCTTGTCAGGTAATGCTTATGATCTTTGGTGTCTATATTTGTTATTACTTACTCTCCTAGCAATCATAGAATAATAGCATATAGATGTTCTGATTTCTGAGTTGATTTGGGAGTTATATTATTTGGCCTTATATGAACATCCAAATCATAATGGTATGACATTTAGTTTTCTATAGCTCTTATGTTATACGAAGTGCCTGTCCACTAATGTACGTATAGCTTTTCTCCATGAGAAAACAATGTCAAGTGGAGCATTATGCTTCACTACCTCCGAGCATATTTGTAGAGACGAGCAAAAATGTTATATCACGCTGAATTATATGATTAAAAAAAGAGCAGCTATATTACATTTTACTTGTGATGTATTTGAAACACGGGATGTAATGTTCTTGTCAAAGCTGCTGAGCTAGCTGCCTCAGGTTAATTTTAATTAATTCTAGAGACATTGGCTATTCTTATACACACATGGATGATGCAGATTATCAGATAATGACCCTTGTATGAAGTTTTGACCAATTTATAGATGGCGTTCCTAGTGTTGACTGCATAATACAATTAACAGCTAGCTACTGAACACTTTTTTTTTTTCAGACTTCTTGCGTGTTTGACAAAATCAACTATTTCAAAATGATCGAGTGCTGATTTCTTTGGAACCACAATCATATGGCTGATTGTTCATATCTGTAGAACTTGAGTTTTTAGTTTTTGAAACATGGATTCATGGCATGGAATGTAGTATGTTCTTATGATGCTGTACTCTTTCTAGGTGGTACGATAAATAACTCTGACCTTTAACCATATTATAGCATCCTCAACTTCCCCTCTAAATTTGTTGACATCATCTATAGATGATAATCATAAATCTAATATTTGAACCACCTGGATGAAATTGTCAGGTTAACTACTCATTACACTGTCATAATGGAGCAGGAAAACTTAGAAAGCAGTGGGTTTGGGAGCCTGTAAGAGCAATTGTTTGATACTCTTACTTGTGGATCCTAATGATGTAAATATATTCTGATAGTTTACCTTTAGAAAGATGATTAATTATATATTTTCTCAACTATTTTTCTAATTTTGGGAGTTGAACTTTTGTGGCTGTTATAGAATACCAGACAAATAGGTTGGCTTATTCTTGAACAAGTTTCAATCACGCGTGGCCTTACTTGTGGTCTGCAATTTCTGTGCTTGATATCATCCTCCTTGTTAGCTGTTTTGATGGGATTGAGACATGCTCTGAAATTGGTAAGTTGTACTTGCAAACTGGGACTGCTACTTTTAGCTTTAATAGTCACTTTGCTGAAATTGCATTTTTTGAGTTGCCAAATAAAGTTCACTCACGTATTTGACATGGGTCACACTTCTGTCTGTATTTTTCGAAGTTGCACTTTTTTTTTTCTTAGAGCCTTCTTTATTAAAGGGGTGGATAATTACAAAATTATTCATGAGATTTAATCTATTTATTGCTCTGGATTAGAAATGCCCCTAGTGCTAATCACTTTTTCCATCATTGGTGAAGGTAGGTAATGTTTTTTGTTTCTTCTTCTGCAAGTTGGTATCTTTAGTCTAGGAATCACCCCATAGAACTGTCTTTTTCTGTTTTCCCTTTTCACTTAACTTGTGCCATCAGCTTAGATAGTTGGGTTACAATGATTTCCAAGATTAGCTGCCAACCTGTATTTGGAAGGTTTTCTTGATGGATTTTTAGTAAAAGAAGCAGATATTATACTGGATGTTTGTTCAATGCTTCCACCTGTATTTTTGTGTTTATCAAATCAAAGAAAGCTTTAGAGAGCCATGGGAGGTTAACTTTAGGATACATTGCTGGATTCCAATTCCTATGGACTTAAGAGTCCTTTTCTTTTAAATAATCTGGTAAGAGATTTGAGTACTTGTCCCCTGTATTTTCCTTTTATTGCTTTGAGAGATGGCTTATCCCCATGCAGTTTTTTCTCTTTATTTATTTGTTTATTTATTATTATGATTATGATCTGTTATGGTAAAAAAAAGTGCTTATTGAGGGGTTACTTAGATAAGTACATTCGAAATGGTTATTTTTGTGCTCAAAGGGGTTATTATTTAAAAAACATAACGAGTGGATGGCTCAATTCTGAAGGATAGTTTTTGTAGTTTGCTTTACTTAAATGAAAATAATGAAAATTCTTAAATTTCATTATTATTCATACGTAAGATTCTGCATTATTTTTTAAGCTAATTAGTTGTCTTTTTTCATAATTTTTCCCTCATCATTTGCATCCGGATCTTCATTCATGGATCTTTTCTCCTTAAATTAATGAACTGGTAGGAGCCAAATACTTTGTGCTATACAGCCTATACTGATGCCAGTTTTAGGAAATTCATCTACTCAAACCACGGCTCAAAATCTGCAAGATGTTATTGACAATTAAAGATTTTCTTCGCAAGGTGGATTTGTAAAGCAATCTACCTTTATTTTATCACCCTCTTATGGTGATTGACATTCACATGTTGTTAGCTCTACATTATGGAAGAAATTTAGCTGCTTACGGTCACAAGTTGCAGGACCTTATATTCTGAAATGCTCACATGGAGGCAAGACATTCATAGATTTCACTGTAACTCAAGTCGTAGTTATGCTACTATTACAAGATGTCTATGTTTATTATTTCTGTGTTTATTTTTAGTCTCTCTGTGGACTGGCTTGGATAGATGTTGTTTCATATTTTCATAAATATATGTATCAGCAGTGATAATGACATAATGGGTCCAAAAAACTTTTTGTCAGCACATTTATTCAATCTTTCACTTGCTAACCTCATCTGGAGTTTATTTTATTGATCATCTTTAGTTTCTTGGTTAATTATGACTGTACTAGGAATCCTTTAATGTATGCTTGTTTCTTGTTTCAGATGATTTGTATTTGTCTCCTAGACTAGAAATGTTGTTTTTAAAAGGCTTCTCCAATACTCTGGCATAAAGTTGGAAACTTTCATTGATAAATATTGGCTTCATGATTTGGTTGATTGGGGAAAGTCATCAGTTGATTAGATATTGGAAAGAAACTATATGTCTTATTTGCTTGGCCAAATTAAAGCGAAATGAAGCAATAAATCTGCTTCTGCAATTCTTGATATTGATAAACTTATTTCATATGGTCGTTTTCAAACTTGCCCTTGATAAGTTTTTCAGTCAAATAGCACACCTTGATGTTTCACTTACAGATGAAGGTTTTAGGGGGGAGGGATACTCTCTTGTGAAACGAGTATATGTGAGACGGTTTATAAGATTGTATAAGTAAAGTATGTTTATTGGTAGTTAAAATATGCTTATTGGTAGTTAAAATATGCTTGTAGTGAATCATATTATAATATTTTAAAAACATACTTTAATTCATTATTTATCATACTATAACTATGAATTAGTATACTTAAACTATATAACAATTACTCCATATTTTAATCGGTCCACCCGTTTCACAACTCGTGTCACAAGAGACTTAGTATTAGGGAAAATATCAAAATTCGTCAAGTATGACTTTATTCAAACTTTAGTCATTTTTTATTTGCGGTTCTCAATTTTGATTCTCTTTTGTTCGATTTTTGTTATTTTTATCCAAATTCAGTCCTTTATGTTAACAAATTTCCAAAATTGATCCAAAATTTGGATCAAAAGTGACAAAATGACTTAATTGTGAAAAAAGAACCAAAATTGAAAAAAAAAAAAAGCTAGAATCGACAATAGTTACAGCACTATTTTCCCAAGGTTTTATGTTAAATAAAATTGCAAATTAGTCAAAATATTGTTCACCTTTTGGGAAGTTATTGAATAAGATATAACAGTGCACTAAATTTTTTAGCAACAAAAATTATCAATGAAATTCAATACGTTGGTAATTACTAATAAATTGACAATAAAAAAATATTTTTTAAGCAACAGAATGCCAACAAATATATTAACTTCACTCTCAAAAGTTAATAAAGTTTGTAAAAAAAAATCTTAAACTCAGTATCAATAGTAAAGGTAGAGAGCTTTCCGGGACGAATGAAATATTTTTTTTAATAAAATATTAATACTCTTCATATTTTAATTAATATTTTTAATGAAAAATAATACTTATTAATTAAAGCATATACTATTTAGAACAAAATGTTACGACATGTTGCATCAAAGCTCAAGGCCAAGTCAAACTTAAATTCTAAAATGGAGCATTAAAAAAGGGGGGG
The DNA here is from genome assembly GCA_023678885.1 of Pogostemon cablin. NCBI lineage: Eukaryota > Viridiplantae > Streptophyta > Magnoliopsida > Lamiales > Lamiaceae > Pogostemon > Pogostemon cablin. Next base: position 10,829,440 of record CM042989.1, on the reverse strand, counting down.
GGGTCTCAGGGGTGGATTTTTATCAGGCGAATAAGAAATGATTACGAAGTAATAAATAGTGATACTCAAATTAATGAAAAATTATAGTGGTATAGTTAATTATTTCATGAAAATTTTGTATTATAAATAAATAGTGAAAACATTTGTAATGAGAGGTGATACTCTCTCCGTTCCACAAAACGCTTCACGTTTACTATTCTATATTGTTTAAGAAAAGTTGTTACTCCCTCCGTCCCACAGAAGTTGTGACATTTTACTTTTTGGGTTATCCCATAAAAGTTGTTACATTCCTTTTAAAGCATATGTGACCCATACAAAAAATATTAACATATTCACATTGGCCCACACACACTCCACACACACTACTAATACACCTACCCACTACACATTAAATATTATTTCTCTCACTTCACTTTACATTAAAATATTATACTCCTTAATCTCCGTGCCCAAAAAAAATGTTACAAGTTTAATGGGACGGAGGGAGTATTTTTTATCAATTTTGTTAACTTTTTAGAGGGTATTGTAGATTTTTTAGGTTATAAAATAAATATAAAGTAATTGTATGTGTGTGAAAAATGAGTGGTAAATTTAAAATTAAAGTAACTTTTGAGATTGTCGGATAAAATAATGCTTTAGGGTGTGAAGAGTTTCAAATGACAAATAATTAAAGAAAGTATAAAGGATTTTATGGCAAAAATAAGTAATATTTTTAATCTAGAGTGATAACTATCTCACAAACTATAAAAAAAATATTGAGATCGTCTCGCAAGTGTTACCAAAAAACAAGTAATACTGAAATGTACGTCAATGTCGGGTGCATGAAAAACTTCTCCACATTAATCTAACCAATTAAAGATGCAACTTCATTGTGAATGTTATTGGTTAATATTCTATTTTTAGGTTCAATGTTTATTCACATTCACATGATTTAATATATTGAATCCTATAATTATCTTTGAGTATAATTTTTAAATGGAAGATTTACGTGAAACAAAGTTAAAAAAAAAAAAAAAATATATATATATATATATATATATATATATGTATATATATACGGAGAAAAAGGTATCGACCTAAATTTGGCTGCAATAGAGACAAAGATGTAAAATCATGTATAATTGAGACATGCCATTTTCAACAAGAAGATTTACAGTGAAGCATCTTTCAGTCCATCCTGGATCGACTAGACGGAGGGACTGCCAACTCGAAACTCACACCATAAAACTTTGAAAATTCTCATTACAAACACGTCCGGCGACAGTCGAGCAACGGAAAGTTAGATTTCCGGGAAGTGATCAAGAGCAGCAGTCCATGTTGAGAAGCAAAGCTTAAATGAGAAGCACTCAAAATGAAAAGCTGCAAGATGTGGCATCGCTTGGATTGGAATGAAAGCAAAATATTCCAAGTCTCCACCAAGACCCAACTTCTCCCTCCTCATAATACTCATCATTCCACCTTACCTATCACTGAAAGCACCTTCTCACCAAAGTGTGTGCCACAAGTTATGCCTAAAAAATCACAACACAATGAAAACAATTTGGTCATTCTCTTGAGCTAATTCCCCCACATCAAAATCAGCTTAATTTTATGTTATTTTGAGAAAGATTTTGAAAATTTCTTGCTTCTCTGCAAATGAGCAACATGACAACAAAATCGGATTTCGCCCAGAAGCTACTCAGTGATCTTCGACAGCGTAAAGAAAGGCTGGTTCCGGCTCAGAATTCAAGTCGACACTCTGGCCAAGCATCTAGAGGTGAGTTTTTGTTTCTCTCTTCCCCCCTGAAAGAACATTGTCTGGTATTAGAATTCACATTCATATTAACAGAATTTTGCATATGATATAGCACAAAGGCATCACATTTATCACACAATACGGGATAGAAAGAATTCGGATCAAGCTGAAAAGTAAACCTTAATGTAGTTTCAACATTCAATTAACAAAATTTAATCATAAACAGAGCTAGCTCTTGTTATATGGCTCAAGACAACATTATGAACCAGGGCATAAAAATAGCTTTACTTACAAGTGTAAAACATACCAAGTATACTAGTCAGAAAAGCAGAATTTATATTTCACAGCCTGACACTTGAGGAAAATAAAAATTTAAGGTACATCAATGGCCCAAACATGTAGTAATAGATAGATGCCCTATAATTCCTGCAAGAGATCAGGAGCCATTTTTCTGATCCTTTTTAAAGATCTTAATGCTCAGATTAGTCAAGCAAAACAGCTATCCGACCACGATTTCAAAAACACTCCTAGGGATGGACAATAGACAAACATTTTTACATGCAGGCCACGTGAAATGATCTCTTATGTCTAACCATTGAGTTCACAGTGTCTCTCATCCCCAGAAGCTTTAATATATGAAGTTGTTCTAACCAGGTGGGCTAGCTCACCTGGCCACTAGGGCTCTTCACTTAAGTGAGAGAAAGGGTAAGTATGGGTGCTTGGTGAACTAACTACTACCTATACTAACAACTAACATTTACCGATAAAAAAAAAAGGAAAAAAAAAATGAAGTTGTTCTTTTCCATCTCATGATTCTATCACATAAGAGATCATAGCTACAATGGTGACAATACTGAATACCGTTTGCCCACAAATTAGAGACTCTTCTTTGCTTGTGATATTGCATTCAAATTTCAGCACCTTTTTTTTTTTTTTTTTTAATCTATAATATCTCAAGAATCTCTGAACCACAACAGTTATGCATGGAAATTCTTCACAGACGTCCAGAAGTGCTCGGCGACTGAATGCAGTAGAATCAGTAAGTGTTAGCTAGCATACAGTAAGCTTGTGTGAGGTCAAATCTGTTTAATAAGTTCAAAATGAGAATGATGGAGTCACTCCAAACACTTACAAATGGATTTACTATCGAGGTTTCAGATAATGAATCCTTCAATCCAAATGCAAATTTGGTCAATATTACTAACCTGATTGACATGATACACTTTTCTTCAGGCAGGTTCTACAACAGGAAATACAAGCAGAAGGTCCATGGGAAGCAGCAGGTCAGCAAATATGAAAGAATCTTCGAATCAGATGGTTGTCTATGGACATGGGCAAAACAACAACAAACAATTCAGAGATTTATCAATGGCCATAGCTTTTGCCTTTGAGAACAAGGGAAATCTCAGTAAAATTGGTGGTTCGAGCAGTAATCCACTGGTAAATTTTTTTAATAGATTTGGTCGAAGATCAGCGAACTCCCAGAAAATGGAAATCACCACCCTCACCAATCAGGGTCCTCCAAACAGTCGGTATCCTACTGTCTCTCACATTCATATCACTGAAATATCAAACGGAGTTCACAAGCTAAACCAGATTCTAAGGGCTTGCTCCAATGGGGTTGACTTTGATAGAAACTCGATTGAAATTGGGAAAGAATTGTTGAAAGGTGCCATTGATTTGGAAGAGTCCCTAAGAATGCTTGTGAACTTGCAGAATGGCTCTGACTACGTTAGTGGCTCCCAGAAGAAAAGTCGAATCAAGTTACTCGAAGAAGATGAAGATGAAGAAGAAGATAATAATAATAACAATAAACTAGATGTGCAGTGGAAACTAGATCGGCCTAGGTTCTCCTTTGATAAACCCTCTAGAAGACGGCAATATCCACAGGAAATTTCAGAACAACCTCAGAGTAACTCAAAGCTGGTTCTTCATGAAAGGTCTACAAGCTATATCCAGGATTTGAGTCTTTCCATACAGGTGAATAATAATCCACGGTCCACATCAGAGAAGGGAAGAATTTCAAATGTCATAGCTAAACTTATGGGTCTTGAAGAGATTCCGTTGAATGAGAGTTCAAAATGCATGAAAAATGATTCAAAAGGGAATATAAAGTCGCGTGAACATTCGATCAGAGAGGGTAGTGATAGTTCTCATCTCAGCACTACCAAAAAGTCGACACAAACTAGAGAGCCCAGGCTTCAACTTAAACCCGAAAAGAGTAAGCGAACCCCAGATGGCACCTCTGAGAGAAACCAACAAAAAGATTTAAAACTACGAGCAGTTGGTATGGAGGTAGAAACAATTTCAAATCCAGCAATCGGCATGATGAATGATCGACAAAGTTTTGAAGATAGCAGGAGGAAACAAAGCAAAGTCAGTAAAAGTGAAAGCAAAGTGCTAGTCTCCAACTCTGAGCAGCAGAAGAAGACACAAAACAGCAAGAAACTCAAAGCTGCACATACAAGACACAGTAGCATTGACCTAGAGATCAGTGTGAATTCCACAGAAAAGTGGGATGCAGAGAGAGACCATCAAAGCAATCAACAAAAGCACCAGGATCAACACACACTTCCTCAAGAACCGGTGGCTAAAAGAGCTGAGCTTTCAGAAGACAAGCGTCGAGTGGAGCAAAAAGGTCAGAAGTTTCAAAAACATTTGATGGTAAAAACCAATGAGGGACAACAAGTAGAATTCAAAATTGCTCCAAAACCCAAGAAAAGTACAGCCATAAATGGGCAGAAGAAATTATTGCTTTATAAATCTGCACCTGGAAATGGGGGATCTATGAAACCCACTGAAAAAGTTGTTATTAAAGATCCACCAAACAGAAGAAATCAAGATACTTCCTTCTTGATTGATATCACCCAGAAGACTGCATCTGATCAGGAAAGAAAGAAGAACGCAGACCAAGGTCAAAATTTATCTACAAGAGAGCCAGAAGTTGTTACTGAAAGTAGCAATAAGGTGCTAAAAGATGAGAAGCAAAATGAGGTTCAACCTCCTAAGAAAATATCCATTCCCAGGAAAGTATCCCAGAAGATGGATGTGCTGATAACTAGAAGAAATGCAACTGTGAATCACCTGGAAAGATCTTTTAAAAAGCCAGCTAACCTGTTTAATGATTTGAAAAAACAGATGCATAACAAAGATTGCAGTTCCAAACGGACGGAAGAACAAAGTGATAGCCAGGTGAAAGAAGGAAAATTAGGCATCAGTATTCATGATGTTTCAGAAATGACCAGCGAGGAAGTGAAGCTAAAAGACAAACTAAAAATGGAAGATGACCAGACATTCAAAGAAAGCAGTACTTCAGCAGATGATTGCCAACTACAGATCAAACAATCTCTAAATGACAATGTAAGTTCAGAATAACTTTAATAGAGTTGCATCAAAATGTTTACGGCATAATTTATTGGATTTGCAGTGTGAAAATGTAATCTTAAATTCTGGAGAAGTTTTGGATGATCTACAAACATTGGAACAGCCTTTCATTATCAAAGACGAAGAAGAACTCAAGCAATGTGATCAAAGCACTGGTAAGTGTTTAATATAATTAATTTTTTTTCCCAATAAAAAGTTAACATCTCATTACGAAATTTGCAATCTGCACAATTACCTTTTGTATCTATATAGAAAGAACTGAAAACTCCTCTTTACATTGCATTATAAAGAAACAAATATCAGGCGATTTCTATAACCTATCTTTCATTTCCTTTAATACAAGTACACATGGGCTCCTCACTATCTTGCTTTCTGAAATCCACAAACCACAACTTCCAGAATTTTTATTTATCTGCTTACAACTTTACAAATGTCAATAAGATTCTATATATTTCATTCCTGGATGTGGGGTAACTATTCGATAAATTTAATACTTATTCTTGGACTTTGCAGAAACCCACGAAGAAAGGATAGAACTACACAACATCTCCCAAAATGGGCACAAGCAGAGTCCCACATCAAAGAGAGTACATGAGCAACTGACAGAACCTGAAAAATACCTCAAGGAGACTTTAATAAAAAGTCAGCTGTTCCTTAGTACAGCAGAGGCACTCTTCAAGCTCAACATACCTCTCAGTTTTCTTCATGCTGGTGATCATGGCAATGAAACTGCAGAGACAAAGCTCGTATTGGACTGTGCATATGAAGTAATGAAAAGAAAAGCAAGGAGACAGGAAATTGAACATAATCCCTACACAAAGACAACCATAAGTAGTGCCAAGGTAAGGTCCTTTGACAATTTGGTGAAGCAACTGTGCAGGGACTTGGAAATGCTAAAATTGTATGGCATGAATGGGACTGATGAATGTGATGTAGCAGCTGGTCTATACAAATTGCTCAACAGAGATATTTATAATGAGAATGCCGACGTGAACACCATGTGGGATTTCGAATGGACTCAAATGATGTTAGTGTTCCCTCAAATGGAAGACGTCGTAAAAGATGTCCAAAGGCACTTGCTGAATCGATTGCTTGATGAGATCACTAAAGATTTCTTAATTATATGAGTATTGGCTTGATTGTTTGAATCAAATTGGTTTTGTAGCATATGCAGATTTAAATTAATCATAGATACACACACATACACAAGGCTTTGAAAGTACATTAAGTGTTCCAGAACCTTATATTCAACAACTTTCTCTAATTGTGCAGCAATAGAACAGAACCAGAGTCACCTAAATACAACAAAAAATCAAGTAGCAATAAAACAGAGCTACAGAAACACCCTAATATATTACAAATAAATTGTAATTGAAAAAATTCTGAAGTAATATCATGTTCACCTCAATTTCCACATAAGTTGGAAAGATCTTCATCCGCAGAACCACATAAGTTGAAGCTACATCAAATAATTAATAAAATAAATAAAATAATTAAATACAAAAGATTAGGATGTGTGAATGAAGTCTTTCATATCCTCTTCAATCTCTCTGTCATCTTCGATTTTATGTTCTCTTCCAAATTTCCCGATGCCTTCGCAAAATAGACCTGCAAAAGTACGCCGGAGATCCAACGCTCAAGTCAGTTCCTCGTCTCAATCAATCAATTATCTCAAGATAAATTGTAACCTCATAATAATTACCTCTCTCTCAAAGATAAACAGTACATATCTCCTCTTCCAAGGTAGTTTCTGAGATTACGCCCATAATTGTAAATCCACTTTATAATATATTATAAATTAATAATATATTTATCCACAACAGGTACTCCCCTACTCTGATTATTCTCATCAAAGAATTATTGAGAGTACACAAGTACCATCATCATTATACTAAGCGTACCATCATCATTATACTAAGCGTAAAGCTATCATAGAAAACGTATTCTATGGATTTTAAGTGCATATCCAGCAACTTCTTTCTCATAAGCAAAATCAATTACAGTAATTAAACTTATAATCAGAGTAGGTAAATTCAAGGATAGTTATCACAAACAATTATGTGACATAAGACATCCGGAATTTGCAATATCACGGCTGAAATAATTCTTATGCACATACCTGGCCCTTGATAAGAATAACCAGCTTAACGCACGTTTACATAGCTTCTAACATGTAACAACAGCGTATCCAAAAAGACGTACACTTGACAGGATATGAGTATCACTGTTAGCACTCATAAAATCAAACGCAAATGCGTCTGTCAAATGGCCAAAGAGGCTCCCTTGTATTTCTTCAATTGTGAATAGATCATCCAAACAACAATGCGACTACAACTTAAATAACAAGAGTTCAAACCCTAAGCCCACAAAAGGCCCATAACTAACAAAGCAACAGGAATGAAATACTAATAATAATAAATCAAGCCCGAGGCCTTCGGCGATAAACCAATAATGGTTAAGGCCCGCCAGCCTCCTCCTCTTCCTCCTGGCAACTCGGCACAGGCTGCTCCATAACAACTCCTCCCTCCTTGAAAACAAGTAAACAACCTTGTCCCCAAGTTGAACCAAGGAAACTGCTGCCGAAACTCCGCCAAACTCATCCAGCACGCATCTTCCTCCGGCTGACCCGACCACTTGACCAAAATTTGCTCCACCGCCTTACCCTCCTCAACCACACTACGCTCGGCCAGCACGCTTTTTGGCTCATACACGGGAATTTCCAGCAGCTCCAAGGAATCGGGCAAGGCTAACTCCACCGCCTGATCCCCCACCACCTTCTTCAACTGCGAGACATGGAACACAGGATGTATCCGACTAGTTGCTGGCAACTCCAGCCGATAAGCCGCCGACCCAATGCGCGCCAACACAACAAACGGGCCATAGAACTTAGCCGATAGCTTGTTGTGCGGACTTCCGGCGATAGAACGTTGCCGATGGGCCCGGACCTTAAGGAAAACGCGATCACCAACCTCAAAGTTCACATCTCGACGATGCCGATTAGCAAACTTCACCATTCTCTCCCTCGCTCGCACCTCGCTCGCACTAGATGCTCGCGCAAACGCGCTACCATCACATCTCTCCCCGCGAGCATTCCCGCAACAGCCACCACCTGGCATTCCCCCGGAAGGTACCTTCGCAAGGAAGGGGGCGACCGCCCATACACAATCTCAAACGGAGTTGTTTGAGCCGCGGTTTGAAACACGGTGTTGTACCAGTACTCCGCCCACGGCAACCAACTGGCCCACTTCTTTGGCTGCTCACCTGTAAAACAGCGCAAATAGGTTTCCAACACCCTGTTTAAAACTTCAGTTTGCCCATCAGTTTCTGGGTGATACGCTGAACTAAACTTGAGCTGTGTCCCCGACATTTTGAAAAGCTCCCTCCAAAAAGAACTCATGAAGAGCGAATCTCTGTCGCTCACGATCGTCCCCGGGATGCCATGCAAGCGCACGACATCGCGCGCGAATACCTCGGCCAACACTCGTGCCGAGATGCCCCCTTCATGGCCGAGAAGTGAGCATATTTCGACAACCTGTCGATCACAACCAACATCACCGAACACCCTTGCGACTTTGGCAGTGAGGTGATGAAATCCATGGATAAGTCCTCCCAAACTCTCTCCGGAATCGGCAACGATTGCAGCAGCCCCGCCGAAGAAAGAGCCTCATACTTCACCTTCTGACAAACCAAGCATCGTGCTACATATTCTCTCACTGCTTTGAACATTGCCCTCCAATAAACACTTGCCTCCAGACGCTTATACGTTCGCAGTGCGCCGGCGTGGCCACCCATTGGGGTATCATGAAACTCCCGAAGTAACTCCGGGATCCATTTAGAAGTTGAAGCCAACACAATCCTCCTATAAAATAGTTTCCCTCCATGCAACTCAAACCCCACCCGGCTGCCCGAGTTCTCGAGCAGATCCTTCATCACACCCTGAATAAATTCATCCTGTGATTGCTCGACCAAAACGTCGGCCAACTCACCCCAATTTGGCATGCTGAGTGCTCGCAAGTGGCCGTCATCACTAAAACGAGAAAGAGAATCAGCCGTCGAGTTCGAGACTCTCGGCTTATACTCTATCTCAAAATCATAGCTCATCAATTTTGCTATCCAAATCTGCTACGACGGCGTCACAATTTTCTGAGACAGAAGGTGTCTCAGGCTGCTGTGGTCCGTCCGGACAGTAAACCGGCGTCCTACCAAGTAAGGTCTCCAATGCTGGACGGCAAGAACCAATCTCATCATCTCACGCTCGTATGCTAATTTTGTCAGTGTCCTGTCCACCAATGACTTACTGTAGTACGCTATGGGCCGCCCTCCTTGCATAAGAACTGCCCCGATACCAGTACCGGAGGCATCATACTCGATCACGAAACGCTTCTCAAAATTTAGCATCGCAAGCAGGGGCACCGAAGTAAGGGCCGATTTCAGCCGTTGGAAGGCTCCCTCGGCCGCTGCCGTCCAAACAAAAGGCACCGGTGCTGATTTTTTAAGTAGCTCCGTCAGGGGTCGCGCCAATTGCCCATACTCTCTCAAAAACCGGCGGTAATAACCAGTTAGACCCAGAAACCCGCGCACCTCGCGGACATTCCTGGGGCCGGCCATTTCACCACTGTCGCAACTTTTCCCGGATCCATCTCCACCCCGGCGGCTGATATCACATGACCCAAGTATTCCACCTTCAGACACCCGAACGAGCAATTCTTTTTGTTCGCCTTGAACTGATTATCTTGCAAGATTTGCAAGGCTACCCTCAAATGCTCCATATGCTCATGCCAGGACCTGCTATAGACCAGAATATCATCAAAGAAAACAATTATAAATTTTCTTAAGTAGGGACGGAATAACTCATTCATCGCCGATTGAAAAGTGGCTGGCGTATTAGTTAATCCGAACGGCATCACCAAGAATTCATAGTGTCCACTGTGTGTCCGGAAGGCGGTCTTGTGGACATCCTTCCTCGCCACTCGGATTTGATGATATCTGGAGCGGAGATCGATTTTTGAGAATACCCCCGCCCCTGACAACTCGTCCAACATCTCATGTATTACCGGTATTGGATACTTATTCAAAACTGTCACCTTGTTGAGCTCTAGATAGTCCACGCAAAAGCGCCAACTCCCATCCTTCTTTTTCACCAGTAGTACCGGGCTGGAGAAGGGACTGGCACTCGGCTGTATTATTCCCGCCAAGAGCATATCCAACACCAATCGTTCAATCTCATCCTTCTGAGCTCGCCCATAGTGGTACGACCTTACTGACACTGGTCCGGCACCGGGGGCCAGGATGATATGGTGCTCTGTGAACAACTGCTCGAACGACGCCAATATATCCACACCTCGAGTCATCGGATCTGCCAACTTCAGTGGGCCCGCCTCCAGCAACATGATACACAGCTCTGCGTCCTGGATCTGAATCAATTCACGGAGATCCATTGGGGCGCGACAAAGTGATGAATCGCCCCTCAATGTCACCCGTCTTTCACCATGTTTGAAAGACATTGTCATTTTGGCCTAGTTAGTGTCTACATCTCCGAGGGTTGCCAGCCAGGCGATCCCCAGAATCACGTCCACACCACCCAGCGGAAACACATGGTAATCCGCCATTATGGCGATGCCGACAACTGAAATATTTAATCCTCGGCAATACCCTTCCGACTCTTGGCGTCTTCCATCACCCAACTGTACACCGAAACGGCTGGACCAGTCAAGTTTTAGAGTCAACTTAGTTAGCAACGAACTGGAAATAAAATTATGACTGGCGCCACTGTCCACAAGAATGGTGATATCCTGCCCCTGCAAAACCCCCTTCATGCGTATGGTTCGGGGTCTCGAAATCCCTGCCATGGAATAAACCGGAAGCACCGCCTCCTCCTTTGCTTCTTCCGACTGGACGGCTGCCCCTCGGATTCCTCGATCGCCACGGGGTTATCATGGAATTCAAAACATTGCAGGTCCATGGGCTCATCCTCCTCCGCCATCAAAATGTTCAGCTGCCTCATTGAACACTGGTGCCCCGGTCTATGTCTTCTTACAGCGGAAACACAACCCCTTTGCACGGAGCTCCGACATCTTCTCTGGAGTCATGCGCGCAAAACGGGCAGGCCTTGATGGACTGCCAGCCGAGAAGGATTGGTCGTTCGAGGGTGATCTCCCTGGAGAAACACGGCTAACCTCCCGAGGCGCCGAAGAGCCGGCTGATGATGCCCCGAAAGCTAGTCCCGCTGTCCCGTTGACCTTTGCTGATGTGTGGAATCCGCCGGCAGCCGTGAACCATCCCTGAGATGGTGGCCGTCCGTACCAACCGGCCGCCCCCGATTTCGGAAATCTGCCCCCCGTGACTGCCAAATTATACTCCACGTCTCTGGAATTTAATTGGACGTATATAAGTCCTTTATTTTCGAGAGTACTCCTTTGCTGTAACACAACATGGGGTTCTAAACATATATCAGGTTGTTTTATTGATTTAGCAACCAATGACATGTTTCGTGAAAAAGGTCAGTGTTATTGGCAACTAAGGGGGATATCCGGGTAATTACAAGTTTGAAAAACGCTTGAGTTGGAGTAGTAATTCGGGCTTGAAGGGAGCTACAATATAAGTATACCCCCTAATCTGTTACTTATTTTTTTTTTTCTTTATTATGTTGTAAAGTGAAAAATAAATTAAAAATAGTAGTTTGTACCAATAATGTCTTTAATTTTGTTATTTTATGAATTTTGATTAGTTAACGAAACTATCCAATGTGATCTAATTGTATTTATTGTGTATTTTCTTTATGAAGAATTACAGACTAACAATGTGGGACATAGCAACACCTCCATATACAAAGCAGAAAGCTGGTGAAAATTCCAAAATAATAACGCATCAGATCAAACTGAAAGTAGTCAAGTACAAAAGAAAGCATAATAATTTTAAAAGATTAAAAAGTTTTCTTACCAAATTACAAGTGCTTTTGTGAACTGTGAACATGCCAATTACAGAAGGGAATGGCTGCTTAAAAACAACATTTTACAGTAAATTAATCAGCTTTATTGTTTATCACCTGAAAGATATGATATGATTCCAAAATCCCTAAACCAAACAGTCGGTAGGACGAGTCAAATTACCAAACAAATGGAGAGAGTCGAGCTTGAGGCAATCCCACTCCAGACTTGCTCCAGGATATAACCTTGTAAGATTATCTCCTTCCAAAATGATCAACTCCTAACTGCATTGGCGGGGAAAGTATAAATGAAACTTGAAATCTGTTTGTGATCCACTCACATATAATTCAGCATACAAGATGATCTGCACCAAGATGCACCTCCAGTAAAATTTAAGTGGTTATCATCAAGTGTCATGGACATTTTAATCATGTGTTACATAGGTGAATTACCGATATGAGAAGTCGACCACAACTTCCAAATGCAGCCTGCTCAATGTCTGGGTAAAGATATGATACCTTCCTTGCTCTCAAAGCAGTATCTCATTAGAGAAGCTATGTTACCATGTAACAGCAGATAACATCAAAGATGACTAAAACTGCCATGCTACTCCACCCTGCTTCTTTCACCGTGTATGGTGTAGAGACTAGTCCAACCCCAGCCATCACATTTACCCCTGAGCAGATCAGTATACCAACTTTAAAACTACAGACCCAATTACACATTTTTCTGGAAAATTGTGGCTATAGAACCCCAGTCCCCCATTATAATAACTTCTCATGTTCACATTGACCTAACAGAACCATAATAACATCCACCTAAATGAGGTCATTTATAGATTTTCTTGAAACATGAGTATAATGAAGAGATGCTATAACTCAAGAATATTTAATTTGGGGATGCAGAAATTGTGTAAGAGTCAGTTGTCTCCCTATTTCAGAAATGATAAGGTCAACGGTATGAAAGTGATGACGAGAGCTAAAAGAACCATTTCATCCATTATCATGACCAATAGTCAATAGATTAAATTATCAGTCAATAGCCTATTTTCAAGGCCAATCCATAAACTAGCCTTCCATTGTAAAGCTCTACAGCCAATGCTAGAGCTTATAACACCCTTAGTAACACTGAACTCGTTTGGAACGAGCCCCATCTCAACCATTCTCCTAAAAATCACAAAGGCCTTTCCAAACTCCCCAATCTGCACATATCCATTAATCATTGCATTCCAAAGAACATTATCATCTTCCATAGGCAATCTTTCAAACACTTGCAGTGCATCATCCATCATATCAAAGTTTAAGTAAGAATGCACCAAAGCACAGCCTATAAACAGATCAAAACTCAGCATAAACTTAAACAGCAACCCCATGAATATTTTTTAAATCAACTCTACTTGAACAAACCGAACATCCGCATTTTAGAGTAGAATTAAAACGCTTCAAGTCAGGTCAATAGAGGTTAATCATGCTATAATAGAATTATGAACAAAGACGTTGTGAACTGGGGTTGACGCATTAGAAACAGATACAGCATCACCAATGGAGTTGCACTTACATATCGATAAGGCTGGTAGCAGAAAGAGGAGAAATAAGATGGCCATTGTCATTGACGAGCATGAGCGAATGCACTTTCCTCCCCTTGGAGAGCTCTGCATTCTTAGCACATGATTGAAGTAAAAGCGATGCAAGTTTGGAGATTTTGCAACTCGCTTGGTTTAGAAGAGAATTTGTGGGAGATCTTGAAATAGGTATTATGTAAACAATTTGCCAAGAACATAATTTCATTAAGGCTTTCAGTATTTAGAACTGAGTTCAAGAATGGCCGGCACAAGGCACCTGAAATCGCCGATTGGATGTAGGCGGAGAAAGAGAGCCAGGCCCACTGGGCCTTCCGTTGTAAAGATGTAATCATGGGCCTTTAGCAAAAGCCCATGAAGCTATATATTATAATCTCTAATATAAAACTGAATTACTATTTTACAAACTACCATAAATAAATGTAGGAACACCAAAATAAAGCTATAGTATGTAATTTTTCATGAACACATACAACAATGAACGTTCCTTTAGAATCCAAATCACATGGCATCTAGTACACATTGCCTTAAATACTAGATCATCCAACCCTTTTCCTATAATTCCAGTTTTCGTTTTTCACTATAATTAAGGTAATTTGAGTTTGAATTTACTTCTAACCTTTCACACACAATAGAATTAATTAAGAGTGGGGTTCTTGTGCCCCGGGAACACCATGCCCCATTTGTAATTTAAACTCCCTACCAATACATAGATTTAAATAAAATAGGGAAGGGAAGAGTTGTTTTCACATGGGGACACGGACCGTGTCCCTAGGGGCGCAGGAGCTTTTAACATTAATTAATGCTCTGCATCACCACTCCATTCACTATAAAACCACGCACATACAGCCACTTCCGGTCAGATATTATTGCAACTTCTTCCTCATTCTCCACTTTCCCTTGTCATATAAGAATCCATTTCTCCCCCTCTTTCATCCTAACATTTCCACGACAACGATTTTCTCCCCTAACCAACCCTTATTTCGTTTTAAATACAGCATGCATGCATGATCAATTATTACTAATCTAACTCCTTATTCCTACATTCTTGAAAACAGAGTTGGTTGATGTTTTTTATTTTTCTTACAATTTAATTTTTTGTCAGATGCCGGCGACCAAGTTGTTCGTACTCCTCCTTGTTATTTTGATCACCGGCCTACCGGAGTCCGACGGCTCATGGTATAAAAAGGTCACCGTTTACAAACTCAACAATCTCCCGCCAAACTCTTCTATCACCGTGGAGTGTCTACCTGAGTCTGCTGGTCAGTTTACTCTGACTACGTTACAGGAATTTAATTGGACTTATTATAGTCCAAAATATCCACGTCGTTATGATTACCCATTTCTTTACTGTAATATATCATGGGGTTTTAAAAATATATTAGATCAATTAATTGATATTAGAATCGATGCAATATGTCGACCAGTAGGTCAGTGTTATTGGGAACTAAGGAATGATGGGGCCTATGTTTCAGAAAATCCGGGTAACAAGTTTAGAAAACTCCTTAATTGGAGTACTTCAGGTGTGAAGGGAGGGGCTAATAGGGGTACTCTGTACCTCCCAATCTTTTTCTTATTTATTTATTTATTTATTATTTTATGTTGTAAGGGATATTTTGTAAGATATTCCTATTTTCAACCCTATGTTCTATATACTTTATGTATGAGTATTTAAATTAAAGGATATCACACAATTTACAAGAGTTTATAAGAGAATAATTCATGTATTTTTGTTTAAATAATCATTTCTTTAATTTATTATTTCATACTACTATTGATTGATTAGTTAACGCAACTATCTAACATGTGAACGCGAATTTTTCGACAATTTTACAATTTTATTTTCCCTAATTACAAAATTTTAATCATGCATTATGCAATAAATAAATAGTAGTAATAATTAAAATTACTATTATGGACATTGATTTTGTGCTTGAGAATCACCAAATTGGAAGCCATTTGGGGAATCAGAAAATAATAAAATATTTTTTCGAATCTAAATCTATAAAAGGTTTTTTAATAGTATTTAATAAAATAATGTATGTATTTGAATTAATACAATAAAATAAATAATAAAAGGCCAATTAATTTTCTTCTAGACTATTTTTAATACTAAATGGGCTTTTAATGGAATTGATTTTTACTAGAATGAGACTGCTACTTTATGGGCTATAAAATTGTAATTACATTGTCTTGGACCAATCAAATTGTTGGACTTTGAAATTCTTATAAATTAGGTTTGACAAAGTTTCTTGTTAGACGATAATTAGGTGAGACGATTTGTGAGACGTGTTAAAGTATGTCTATTATTTAGATAAAATATGTTTAATGATTGTTAAAGTATGTTTTCCAAAATATGTTAGATTATACATTAAAGTATGATTTTAGTGTGCTATAATTTAATTTATTATTTATATACTTTAATTGCAAATAAGCATACTTTATCTATACAATAAGCATACTTTAGTGATAGGTTGACCCGTCTCACAAATTACCCGTCTCACAAGAGAGTGTCTCATTAGGTTTTTTAACACTTCGGCTTTGAAATAATTGAATAGATTTCTTACTAATTCAGCTTTGAAATAAATAGGCGGTAAATAATCATCAAATTATCCGGTCATCTCCAAATCCCTAACATGATTAGGATCAAATTATCATTGTCAAAAGCTGATTTGGATTCTCTATATTATTTTTGTATATCAATTACTAGTGTCACATTGTAGTTTTCTTTTCTCTTTTACATGTAGTGAATTCAATTCCTTCAAAGTTTTTCTTTTCAATATGAACTAAAACTAAAATTGGATTTGAGGCAATAAATAAATCTTAAAATATTAATTACGCCTTTAGTATATTTACTTAGCCCCAAAGCTCCACCCACAATATACTGTCCACAATTGTAATTTTGGTGCAAACATTCAAATAATTTGTTTAGTAATAGTAATTTCTTTCGTATCTAATAATATATTTTTCTTTTAAATGAACTTTGAAAATTCCCTTATTTTTAGTTAAACTAAAGTTAAAAGGAGAAAAGTGAGGTTGGGAAACTTCTTGCATGCTTTTTAAGAAGAGTTTTGACTCAATAAAATTTTCTTCATTCACCATTCACGCCTTAACTTATTAATAATGTCTAATAATAAATCAGATCACGAAAAAATATATAACATCATTATTAGTTATATTATGCATGAAAAAGTCTATACTAATGTTCACCTAATGTCACAACTTACATATAATTAAATACTTCCTCCTCCGTTCCACCAACTGTTAATGTTAGAAGACACTTGAAAACAAAACAAATATGTTGTGTAATGTACTAAATATTTATTAGCATTATTTTGAGGTCATTATAAGTAATTATTTCATATATTCGTATCGTAAAGAATATTTTGGTGTCACTTTCATGAACTTATTATTTCCTACAATATTATTAGTGTACATAATTATTTTATTTATGTGAATGTGTCGAGTATTTTAGAAATACATGCATATATAGTATTTTATTTAAGTTTTTAAAAACTAAATATTAAATTTTATATACAATATAATGTAAAAAAAGGGAGGATTACTACTAGGTACAAAAAAAATCCTTAAATACTATGAGATACAAACATACAAAAATATTACTACTAACTACAAAAATATATAGTGATATTATAATATTACTCCTACAATGTGCTGCACATAAATGTTGTGTGCAGCAAAAGTTCGTGTGCAGCAAAAGTGTGTGCAGTAAAAAAAGTGTGTGCAGCCAAAAAGTGGGGTGGTCCGGCGACCGGCCGCCGGAGCTCTGACGGCGGCAGAATTTCGGCGATCGGCCGGCGGTGGTCCGGCAGAATTCCGACGGACGGCTGTCGGTCCGGCGGTGGGTGAGGGTTTAGGGTTTGTGGTTTAAGTGTATGGGGTTGGGGTTATATTTGGTATTTTACTTTAATATTTTGTATGTGAGAGTAATTATTTCAAATCAATTTATTTAATAGTAATTAGGGGTACAAAGTGTGTACCTATTAGTAATTATTCCTAAAAAATAATCACAATAATATAAATATATCAATTACTATATTATTATTATTATTATTATTATTATTATTTTTAAGATAATGTATTGAACTAATAAATTAGGACAAAAACGAGACTGTTTTACGGATTTATTATGTGACACGAATTATATCAATTCTATAATTGACCCGCGAATATGGATGTGATCTCATTCCAGTGAATACATTCGGTGATTAACTTAATTAATTACGGGAACAGCCATTAAACGGTCTAATATGTGTCGCTTGCGTTTGTTTTTTTTTTTATTAATTTTATTTCTCTTATTTTATTTTATTTTAGTTTAGTATTGTTTCAAATTTTGAAAGAAAAAAAAAACCACGTTAACTAAAATACAAAGACTTGTATGAGACTGTCTCACATAGGTGCTTACGTGAGACGATCAAAAAGTGATAATTTTTATAAAGGAAAGTGTTAATAAATTAATGAAAAGTGATAATGGTATTTCATGAACAATTTATAATATAAATAAAAAGTGATAACATTTTATAGCGAAAGTGATAATGTTTTATAACGAAAGTAATAATTTTTATTAAAAGTGAAAATAGTCTCACGTGAGATGGTCTCACGCAAGACCTACCCTAACTAAAAAATATTGTATTTTTTTTAAATACAGTTCCCTACTTGTTTTTTTTTTAAATTATCTCAAAAAAATAATTTTATAAGATGATAAAAGTGATAATATTTTTCACAAAAAGTAATGCTTGGTTAAGAAAAAAGTCATAACAAATCTCGTAAAAAAAATTTATGAGACAAATAAAATGTGATAATATTTTTAAAAAAATGATACTATTTAATTAAGAAAAAGTGATGAATAATCTCATAAAACATAATTTTATAAGATGATAAAAGTAATAATATTTTTCATAAAAAGTAATACAACTTGATTAAGGAAAAAGTGATAATGAATCTCGCAAAAGAATTTTATAAAACGAATAAATAGTGATAATATTTTTAAGAAAAAATGATATTTAATCAAGAAAAAGTGATAAGCAATCTCATAAAAGAATTTCATGACACAAATAAAAAGTAATAGAATATTAATAAAAATAGATATCTAACTAAAAAAAGTGATACATGTACATTATTTATAATAATTGTCCAATTAATTAATGATCTCATAAATATATTGTTGGACAGATAAAAAGTAATAACATTTTTAATAAAAAGTGATACCGATCATGTAAATGTGATAATTATTCAATTAAATTATTTTACAAACAATTTGTGAAATTGATAAAAGGTGATAATAATTTAATAAAAAAATTGATTTTGATCGATGAAAAATAATATTTATTCAATTTAATTATTTACTAATTTTAATTATTTACTAATTTCATATTAAATAATTATTACATAAAAATCATTGTAATTAACCTTATTGAGAAAAAGAAATGAAATCAAATACGGGAAAGGGAGGAAAAAAATTAACGCATGCATGCAATGAGTCAATGACCGACCAACTTTTACATTTTGATTAGCGAATAATTTTAGCGGTAATGTCAGCCACCAGCTAATCTAAGATCCAACTATTTAATTGGGGTTTCACGGAGATTCGTGAGACGGTCTCACCTAATACCTACCCATATATTAGTATATGAGTAGCTTTGAAACCCGACAAATAAATAAGAATTTATACACTTTATTTGTGAATTTTTATTATATTTTTAATTAAAAAAATTGAATATTAAAATTTATACATATATTAAAAATTACACATACAATAAAAATTAAAATAGATTTGGGTGTACGCGCGAGATATCAATTATAAATTTATTAATATACTACTAATTTAAGAATCCAGAAATTTGAAAAAAGACAAATTTATATAAATTCAATTTAAATGTTATATAACTATAATAAATAGTTGCATTTATACATGTGTGCCTATATATTATCTTCATTATTTACTATAAATAAAAGAACACCAAAAGTGTTACTCTCTCCGTCCCGGGTATTTTCACCTATTTATACGGGCACGAAGATTAAAACGTGTTATTTTTTTTATATATAATATAAGAAAAAGTAGGGATAAATTAGTAATTTTAAAAGAAAAAGTAAATAAAATTGTTGGGAATGATGAATAAAGTGTAATAAAGTAATTAAAGTTGTTGGGATTATAAAAAGTAGATAATAAAGTATTATGTATTCTTACAAAAAATGGAATGAGTAAAAATATGTGGAACACCCCAAAATGAAAAGTGGGTAAAAATACGTGGTATAGAGGAAGTAAAAAAAATACAACTAGCCAGTAACTTTTTCATAAAGACCACAACAATTACAATGAAGATTCTTATAATGGCATGTGTAGTACAATATTCTCAAGCAATAATTAGAGAATTAAAAGGAAATGTATCACATGGGCATATAAATCCTTTCCCTCATAAATTCTTAAGAAATAATTCTAGGGTTTCCCATGTAATAATTTGGTGAAAACGTACAATTCTCCACAATGACTGATCTCTGGTACATCCCCTTGATCCCAACACTTCGTATTTTACTATATTTAAGGTAATTTGAGTTTGAATTACTTCTACTTTTCACACACAATTAATTAATGTTCTCCATCACATACCACCTTCTTCACCTTCATTTATTCTGAAAAAAAAAATCTCTTTAAATACTAATAACAAATTCATGCAATTGGGTTAAGAATACTGGCAGCTCTTCCCATTTCTCCTGCTTATTTTGATCGGCCTACCCGATTCCGACGCCTAGTTGTTCCATAAAAAGGTTACCGTTCACATCTTCAACAATCTCCCGAACTCTACCATCACGGCTCACTGCAAGCCCAAGTCCATCAGTGACTTTACTTTGGGTAAATTATTTTTCATCCCATAGTTAGTACCAATTTAAATATAAAAAGAAAGGGTAAAATGCACTTTTGATCCCATACAAGAAGTGTGATTTCACTTTTGGTCCCTAACCTTTTTTTTGGTACCAAAAGTTACAAATTTGGTCCCATCCGTTAAGTTCCTAACAGAAAATGTTAGCATGAAAAAGGAGGGAAAAGGTAAGAAATTTTGGAGGGAAAATATTGTGCCCTCCTTATAAAGCTAACCCTACAACCTAAAACCTGTACAACACATTATAAAACAACAAAAATCACAAAGAAACCCCACATAGCAAGAGTAAATGACTTCATCATCTTCCTCCACAACTTTACAATCCAACATTAACTGTTGGTGTAAAAAACATGCAATTCAACGAACTTCATGGTCCGATGCTAATCCCGGAAGAAGATTTCTAAACTGTGAGAATTCCTTGAAAGGTAATAATTGTAACTTTTTTCAATGAGTAGATCCACCCATGTGTGAAAGATCTAAGGTGATAATACTAGGTTTACTACACAAAATGAGTGCCAAAAATGATAAGTTGATGAATGTTGAGATGAAGGTGAAGAAGCTAGAAGATGAAATAAAAAAGATGCAGCAAAGTGAGGTCAATTTTAAGAAGAAAGCTAAAGAAAATGCAAGGCTCAAAATGTGGAATAATCTGTATCTTATTTTGCTAATTGTAACTTGGTTCCCATTTCTAATTTCAAGGCTATTTTAAGTACTGTAATAGTGCAGGTAATATTATAATAGTACCAGATATGTAATCTAATGTTGATAAAAATAATGGTTGCCCTAAATCTCCTAAATTCTATAAACCATGCTTGCAAGAAAAATATTTTTACTACCTTATGAAACTAGTAATAAACCAGAATAATATTCAAACATGAAAGCAACTAAAATGATATATAAGCATAAAAGCAATCTATGTTAATAATTAGATTTTAATAAGGGGCTAATATCTTACAATATAAACCAAGTTTGGAATACACATATTCCATATGCTCAAAAAACCCATACAAAATATAATGATGGGTACAACCCTTGAATCTGTCCATATCAAAATATAATTAAATAAGTGCACAGATAGAAAAAACTTAAGTGCACCTATAGATGGTAACTGCACTATATGCACATTCTGTTCTAAAATCAATATATCCCACAAAAACTAACTGCACACCCAAAATGAAACTATTTGTGCATAAAAAACCAAGTGTTTTTCACAAAATAACTGTGCATCAAAACTATATGTGCATCTAAAAAGTTAATGACTACCACCACTTACAAACACTGCAACCCCTCACTTTTTCTCACTTTTTTTCTTGTTGGATGTTTGACCCATAGCAGCTTGTAAGTTGGACATCGTAATATACTTCCTCCCTCCGCTAGTGATGATAGGAATACCACCAGCTTGTCGCGATCTTGCCCTGATTGTTTCAATAAACTCATTAGGTTGCAATACCATGGGAGGTGGAATTCTGATCTGCACTCTTTGTTGGGATATGTGTATAGGTTCAGGTGGAACGTTAAATGGTGATGCTGCATTACTCATCAGAAATGTGAAAACAGGCTTGCTGAGCTGATTATCCTGCCATTAAAACACATTAGTTGCCAAAAATGTAGATTGAAGGGTTAGAAATGGACAATTAGTATATACTTACTCCATCTAATTTCTCTTGCAGTTCAGCTGTTGTATCAACATCACAATCATTGGTAGTTTTAGTCTTATTCTCCTGATAATTCTCAACATTTGAAAACAAAATTCTTATATAAATATATACCGATAAATGGGTATGAATGAGAATAAAAGTGTCATTTTTACATTGAAGAATGAGTAAGGTACGATTGGAAATTCCTTCCACAGATCATGTTCGTGTGTAGCATCCTACAAAATGAAAGATAATTAAAAATTAAATCAAGCAATATATGAAATCATATGAAAAAAAGAGTTAATAAAACTTACAGTCATTGCCTCGGTATTATCAGGCTGTGAGTCTTGTGTGAATGGTGGAACATCATTAGCTTGTGTCATTTCCTCTGGTTGTTGTATCATTTCATCTGCTGGTTGAGTTACAGGTTCATTTTGACCAAATTCCATATCAGCTGGGAATTTTTCGGCGAACTTTTTCCATTGACAAGCCTTCTCAATATGACCCAATTCATTACACCATTTGCACATCATTTTTCATGATTGTTTAGGCATTCTCTTAATATTAGGTTTCTTCTTCCTACCTTACCCGCTTGACTCTTCATCCGGCCCTCTTCTTCTCGCTTTTGATGGTCTCCCTCTCTTCTTTCCGAAGCCTGGTGGAAGTGGTGGTATGTAGCCAAAAGTGGTGGTATGTAGTCAGTTTTCTCCCACATATCAGGACCATCCATTGGGACCAATGCACACTCATACACTTTGTTGTATGTATTCACTGTATAGCATGGATGTACAAAGTCATCCACATTTAGCTTTTGGGCTCCAATTGCACTGATTGCGTGCATACAGGGGACACCACTCAAGTCCCACACCCTACATGAACATTCTCTTGCACTCAAGTTCACCAAAAACCTCGTTCCATCAAAGCTTTTAACCTCCCAAAGCAAAGCACTTGACTTTATAGGAATACAATTGCATGCCTTATCTCTTCTCCCTCTGCAAATTTTTCTTAATTTTGGGGCAAATAACTAATCCTTCCCATAACCGCTCTACCCTATCTCTATTTTCCTGCAACATCTTCATCAAACTCAACCTAATCCACTCCAACATGGTGATTATAGGTTTCTCTCTAGCTTGTACAAGAGCACCATTCCAAGATTCACAAATATTATTCACAACCAAATCACACTTGGAAAATGTAGAGAAGTGGGACCTAGACCACTGTGATGCAGGTATTTCTTTCAACCACTCTAAAGCCTTGACTTTAATCGAACCTAATAGCTTCATTGCTTTATCAAAATCAGATATGGTTCCAGCTTTGGTAGCCTTCCACAAGGCATTTTTGATTGATGTATCCCTGTGATATGCACGCTTCATGTTTGAATGAAGATGTTTCACACAAAATCTATTCTCAGCCGCTGGAAATACTTTTTCAAAGGCTGCTAGCAATCCTTTCTGCCTATCAGACATGAAAGTGTACAATTCTTCCCTATCAATGCCGAGATCTTCTTTTAGCAGTCCTAAAAATCATGTCCATGTTTAAGTGTTTTCAGTTCTGACGATTGCATATGCAATGGGGAAAATCTGAGTATTCGGATCAACACCTACGGCTGTGAGCAAAACACCAACTTGTGAACTCTTTAAGAATGTCCCATCAACACCTATGAAAGGTCTATACCCAGATAGAAAGCCACTCTTCAAAGCATGGAAACACACATACAGTTTACTGAATTTTTTTGTTCCATTAGTTTTATTATCAACTGCTAACTTGACTGTAGAGCCTGGATTCTTTCTCCTTAAAGCATGTGCATAATCCTACAATAATTCATATTGTGCTTGATCGGACCCTTCAATTATTTTTCTAGCTTTTACCTTTGCTCTATAAGCTTGTGCCGGAGAAACATGTACTTTTTTTCTCTCACCACAAAATTTCTAAATCCTTCAGCTATTAAAAATACTGCAAATTAAGAAAATTAAAAAAAGAGAAAAAATGTTACAGAGAATTCATAAAAGAAAAAATGGTACAACTCTACAATTTGGTATAATCCACACATCATCAAAACCAACACAATTTTACTTCCTACAAGACCCAAATAATTTAAAATTGCTGAGGTTATCTTCCACTAATCAATGTACATGGTCAAACAATCAATATCTAAGAATCAATCAAATATATCAAATATCTATGAAAAATTTTAATCCTAAAATATTTCGATATATGATGCATTATCAAATTCTTGGATTTTAGTCAAACAATCAGTCAAATATTTCATAATGTAGAAATTTGCAAGTACTGACTGCAAAAAAATCTTTTAAATCCCACATTTTTTACCAATATTATTCTCTGCATGCACAGAAAAAAAGAAAAATCAAACATGTT
The DNA here is from genome assembly GCA_023678885.1 of Pogostemon cablin. Taxonomy (NCBI): domain Eukaryota; kingdom Viridiplantae; phylum Streptophyta; class Magnoliopsida; order Lamiales; family Lamiaceae; genus Pogostemon; species Pogostemon cablin. The sequence continues at coordinate 10,804,904 of CM042989.1, read as the reverse complement.
CTTGCAAAAATTTAGGAAAAATTCAAAACCAAACAGGTTCTTACAAGTACAGACCATAATTTTTTAAATCCTAAATCCTAGAAAGATTTGGGGAAAATCCTACACCCTAGAACAATTTCGTAATAAATCAAACAAGTTCTTGCAAAAATTAGTGGAAATAAATATTGACATCTAAAATTTCTTAATAATGGTCGAAAACATACCATCGGGTGGAGCCTTGCCTTTATCATGCATACGAAGCATCTACTCCAATCAATCGATTTAGTTTCAGAAATTCGATTGTATTCTTCAATCTATCGCTCGATTCATTTGGGGGTAGAGTGTGATTTTCGGAAGAGAAATTTGTGTATGAAATGATTTTCGTTGATTGAGGGTTTTTGGAAAAGGAAAAGGGTGAAGGAATGTGAATTTGTATGACTGTATCCTCAAACCCGTTCACCCCTCACTTGAACTAACGGGCACGTAGAGGAACGTGATTGTTCCGTTTGAGTATTTGACAAAAATTCAAAAAATAAGCAACGGGACCAATAGTGTAGTGAAAAGGACCAAAAGTGAAATCGCACTTCTTGTATGGGACCAAAAGTGCATTTTACCCTAAAAAGAAAAAATAAATCCTTTAAATTATATAAAATCTTGTATATTAGTATATAACCGCGTAACCAAGTGGACTAAACCACCTAGCTACTGGGCCCAAAAAAAATCTCAATTAGTATATTCAGCAAATACTTTGAAACAACTTGGTGGATTGCGAGAGTGAATCATACACATACACATTGTGACATTCGATATCCAACTAATAAAGTACCTAATGGTTGTCCCGGACATGTGCAATCCCATACACAACAACCACCTCCTTCCATGAGCGCCCAGTTCCTCCTACGGGTCGCTCACCTATAACATACTTCGCACCCCCGACCATTTTTCTCCCCAATTCCACCCCGCGCCAATTTTCTGGGTACGTTTCCAATCCCTCCTCAAAGCCTTGAGCTTGTCCTGGAAATTGTACGATGTTATCAGAATTTGAAATTATGGGCCAAGAATGGGGATAAGTTATTAGATATTCATCTAGAAAAATGTTGGCACTGTGGTCCATCAGTTATTAGATATTCATCTAGAAAAATGTTGGCACTGTGGTCCATCAATGTACGTGTCATGCCATCTCCTAGCCTTGTAAGCGACAAGTTTGAGCAACAAGTCCATATGCTGCATTCAAACCAACTCAATTAACAACTTATAGTGTAATAGAGTACTTTGGTTGAAATACATCAACACAAATTCTCTAAACAATACATATTGAAGAAGCAGTAAATCCCTTACCCGATCAGATAGCCACAATGCCAGAGCATACAGAGACTTGAAAAAATCATGATCAACGACATCCTTAATATCAATCGACACTGTTAGCCTGGCTGATTCGTTATCTGCATCATTAAACCATCGTTTAAACTCCACCACGTGCCCAGTGGGATATTACATACTCTTTCCACTAGCCGAGCACTGGCCTCATTTAACTCCGCCATCAATCACCTTAGCACGCTTGTTGGCCCGTTTAATTAGGGGATCAGTCCATGGATCCTTTGTTAGACGACCAGACTTGGTACTCCGCTTCTTTCCATAATGCTTCTTCATAACATGCTTCTTCTTTACCACCTGGAGCGATGATTCCTCGTTCAGATAAGCTCTACATCCTGTGTAGTATTATACTTTTCACAGTTAGACAACCAAAAGGAAACTCTGAGAATTCAATCAATGATACAATCTTATGAAATAAGAAGTCATCGAAGGAATACCATGACATCAGGTTGATACCCAAGGGATGTATTGATGGCTTCAGTTTTGACGTTTCTAGCCTCTCTTGTGCCCGTGTTTTCCAACCTTATACTGATTCACGACCTCCATCTCCACCCATGGATCTACCTGGAGCGATTCATCTTCGCACAGATCAGCCCCTGAAACCTGTATCGCCAGCATATTATTGAACATTTCACATTTATAAAACTAAAATGAAAGATAGAGAATTCATTTTCCGAAACAATCATACGAACTCTACATCCAACGAAGGCTTACCTCATCATCATGTTGATGCCCAGTAGCAATATTTATGGCTGCAGATTCTCCATCTCGGATACATTATGGGTGATCAGCAACGCCTTCGACATCTCTCCCCTCTTGTATCCAGGTTTTCCAAAGGTTTTTCATTCGTACCATGATTCTCGACCTCGGTCTCCACCTCCATCTGTGCAATCAAGGAAATAACACAATCGTTGGAGGACTTTTCAATCAGTGTCAACTGACTCGTTCAGGTTGGCACCATTGCCTTCTTCTTGCTACTCCACTTGTACTCCACCTCTGTATTGCTGCTTCATTTTACCAATATCCCTTTCCATCGCAATTATTCTCTCCTCAATCTGATTAAGCTGCTGAATAATGACTGAAGAAATCGATTCATCTGGACACTATGTAGGTTGCTCTGCATGGTTTGTAGATGCACTTGTAGATTGGTTGTGGTCCATTTCTTTTTGCGGGCGATGATCTTCTCCTTGCCAATCTACCAAGCTCATGTACCACGCTGAGTTATGCAACTCCTCCGACGGTTCCAGTCTGAAATTAAAAAAAATATAAAGATAAGTAGTTAGAAAGGTTCCGTAACCAAGTATCAATATTAGTACAACTTGTCTCATACATAATTTACTAGTTCAACCCTAAGCTTACCTGTAGTGCACTCTGATCTGACGATCTAACATCCTTGAAGACAGTAGCTTTCAGGTTCGAATACATGGGCGAAAATATGGGATTCCAACGTAATATACGGGGTATGGTGCTGAGTTCCTCGTCCTTGGACTTTAAGTTACCGTACATCTATTCTACCAACGATATTGCCTCGTATGCCCACGCCACTAGAATATACTAGAAACCATTTGCATCTAAGTATTCTCTGTGGGATAGGTTCCCCTACTTTCTAGCATGGTAATCCTTTTGCCTTGTTTTCATTGCAAATCGAATATCGAAAACAAGGAGGTTGTAAGATACTCTGCCCCATTGGTAGGCATTAAACACGTCAATATTGTCACATACATTAATGTGCTGCATCTTGATGTTGCTTCCCTTTGACACCCGTCAACGCCAACTTCACCGAATCATCATCATCCGTGCACTCTTAAAATGCTTTCCGCATTGCTACAAATGACACGTTCTTTGCCCCTCTGAAAATTCTGTTGTGCAAGCGTTCCTTATTTTCTAGTCTTGGATATGGCCCAAAGCAAAGACTCGTTACCAAAGAGAACTCCTGGGGTTCAAACTTCAGTTCCAGGTTACCGAAGTAAAACTTCAAAGTTTCCACCGAGTCAGAACAATCCTGGGCAAATAAGAGATGAAGATATATTTTCCATTGGAACTGCATTTCCGACATTCTAAGGAAGTGACCCATGGATGTGCTCCGAAATATTCCTAAGCTTTAAGGGCTCAACTTTTCTCTTATATCGCTTAACACGCTCAGGTCTGCCCTCTTCCCAACTAGGCAGGTAAAACAGTCTGCATTCGGTACCTTGGCCATGACTGCAACAGTTGTTCCTGACATCATAAATGAGCAAGCCATTCAACACATGATTGTTTACAAGGATAACAAGAATTATAACATCAATTCCTTGCGAATTCGCAAGATCAAAATCAATAATTTCCACAAACAATTCAGTAACTACACTCATTTCAATGATAATATTTTCCAGAACCAGAAAGCTGTCAAAAACATCTCATGTAGCACCTTTAAATAGGATTTGCACCTTTAAATATTATGATGATTATAGCTTGTCAAAAACATGGATCATATTGAAATCCTCATAAGTTCACTGTGTATATTAATAGAACATCTCATGTAGCACCTTTAAATAAGATTTGCACATTTTGTTCTAATAAGCAAGAGCTATCTGAGTTATAATAAGGATTAAAGGAGGATGTTGTGTGAACTAATGCTTGATATTATCAACTTTGATCCAAATTTCAGTGCACATCAATACACAAGGAAGAATCAAAACACTTGTTTATCTGTAGAAGTATTTGCATATCTCTACTTGTATATGAGGTATTTCACTATGAGAACTAAACATTCGTTTCAGGAATCTTTTCTGAACAAATGAAAGTTGACTATGTGACCTGGTAAATAATTAAAGTTGAAGCATGGACTTGGTGCTTGCAACTTCACAAATAATATGTGAATTACTCTCAACATTATTGTATTTGGCAAAAACTTGTGTGCGCCCGGGCGCACGGGAGCACTTTCCGTGTGCCTTTAGAATTTTGTGTTAAATTGTATACCCTTTAGTATAAAGATGTATACCCTTTATTTTCTAAAGAAAAATGAAAAAATATTAATAAAAAGTGTATACCCATTAGAACAAAATGGGGTACCCTTATTAATCAAAGTGTATACCCTTTAGAACAAAACAATGTATCCTTACCCATAATACTAAATTTCAAAGGCACACGGTGTGCGCCCGGGCGCACGCAAGCCTCACTCATTGTATTTTTATACGTGAACTTAGGAGACAACTATGTGTGTGGAATTTATCCGTATGTATGAAACTGACATATAAATGTCTATGGATTAACTAAACCGATTGAAAATGTGCATGGATTAAACAGATTAAACAGTATAACTGTCTTGAATTAATCACTCTCATTTCATCTTCTACACCAGCCAAAATCTTGACTACATCACTCTCATTTCATCTTCTACACCAGCCAAAATCTTGACTACATTTCAATATAATGACTATGCAACCTAGCACAGTAGTAAACAATTATGGTTTACTGTTTTTCAAATTTTCAATGGGCATTTCAGCAAACATATAACTTACTTATTCCTATCTGTAATAAATCTACATCAAACTCAGAAAATATCATGACATATTGTAATACTTTCCCACTTTTCTGCATTTCTACTAAGAACAAGCTTTATCACTAGAAAAGGTGCAAATTAACAAACACAATTTTAACATATGTATAAGTGTCCCCCAAGCTTGATTTTAAAGCAATGAAATAACATTCAATACCCAAATCAATAACAACTCAACGACATCATTTGTATATTAACTCAATATAACATTAAGAATTACATACAAATCAACACGCCTAGAAATGAATGATTTGCATTACTATTAAAACTTGAAATTAAAGAATCAATTGGACCAATAAACTAGGGTATTATGAACTTAGGTACCTCGAGTGAAAAGTGTGGTTTCGCTCGTACGCTGGCTTCCCTGTATTCTGCTGAATTGAACTAGCCCGCAGCCTAATGAAGAATTGAATTGGGTATAATAAGATTCACTACTATTCACAAAGAATACTGAGATTGTTGTTCTCAAAATAGTGGCAAAAAATTCCTCAAGAACGAGAGTGATTGTGAGTCGTGGATGAAATTCAGTGATCATGATTGTCTTCTTTCCCGTTCCAAAAATTGACGTTTGACAGGGGTAGGGTTTGAGAAATGGGCAACCGGTCTTACAAGTTGCTACCCGGAAGGTATCTTGGTCATTAATTTAAAAGTTCGCTATATTTGTTAGTTACTTCATTGCAATACTGTAATTGATAATTGCATGTTGATGTTGGGCTACTATTGACTAAAAATTATTAAAATGTCTCTTTTTTTATTTTTTTTATTAAGACCATTTCATTTTATTTTTTTCGCATAGGGCCCTCATTTTAAGGATATATTGTAATTCCAGGAAAGCTGAAGTACTGAAACGCAAATATAGAGAATGTCACAAAGAAACGTTGCAACACGTCTCTCCTTCTTTCACGTTCACGTCATAAACCTAATCCAGAACCTTCCCCACGATAAGATGTAATCAAAGCCGTCCATTTATTCTACTCAACCGACATATACTATTCCAAGTCAATTTCTCGCGCATCTATCCATTGAACATTTCTCCCCACGTTCATTTTTAGCCATTGGATCAAGCCACCCCTTCAATAAATACATCCATTCCTTCTCCATTGTTCTTTGTGCCTACCCTCGATTCCATCGCAGCCCCTACGTCCGGCTCTTGTATTTCTAGATTCTCTGCTAGAGATGCGATTTCTTGATTTCCTTCTGCCGAATTCGTTTAGATCGTGAGACGATCTACGTTTTGGTTATGGATTTTCGGCGTTTCTCTATTCCGTCGTCGATCCGCCGCCGGTTTCTGACCGACCGCGGCTGTGAAACGCCGGTATTTGGGTGGATCTACATCTGTTCTTAAGATCGATGAAGGTAAATAGAGGATCTATGGTTTTTACTTGCAATCGATTTTTGGTTTTTATTATTAATCATTTCTGATAATATTCTCACAAATTTACCCAGATCCACGTAACTGCGTACGATTCTTCTCAAATCTGGTAGTCGCTTGTTAATCTTCTGCAATAGACAGATCGCCGAAGGTAGCTAACAGATCTGCGTTATTTGAGTGCCATAAATTAGGGTTTATCCTGTAAATTATGATGTTGACCCTTTTAATTGTATCTGACCGTAGACGCGGTTGGGCTGGAATCTCTTGATGGATTTGGTATGGTCGGGATCTGGAGGAGAAACCAGTTGAAGTACGGATTCAGAATTGACTTTGGATCTTCGCTATTCGGTTCTTTTGGTCCAATACACCTAAGGGAAGTGTTGTTATTTCATATAGTGTTATTCTTTGTTTCATGTGCTTGTCAATATTGTTGTAGCAATTGGTGTCGGTCGTGTAAAAGAAAAGTGAGATCCACTGATGTGAAAAAAAAATAGAGAGATGAAAGTGAGGTGGTTAGGCGTCCTTAGAAGATGACCTTTGCCATGATGGGTGCGCTCGCATGGCAGGTCACAAGCTAATAAAAATATGTTGTTTTGGTTTTGGGGGTAGAGGCACGGGGATTTGCCCGGCTCTACCCTCTGTGTGCGGTGTTCTGCTCTCTCTCGCTCCACTTTTTCTATTTCCGTTGTCATTTGTCCCTCCCCTCCTACCGACAACACGCCATCAAAATCTTTTTGAAGGCCATGTACAGCGATCTTAATCTCCATATTTGTTTCTTGAATGAGTTGCAAGCCTCGTACAAAATATGACTTGAATACAACTCATTCAAGAACAAATGCTCATATCTATTCGATCTGCCCAATCACTTAACAGCCATGGGAACAAAGCCATGGGATAAAGCCAGACTTTCCTCCGAGCATCATTTAATGAGGTACAACATGTTACTTTCTCGAATAATCCAGTTATCAGAATTACTTATATTTATCACTTACGTATTTTATCCTGTTTATCACTAAAATAATTGGGTCTCAAATTATGTCCCAGTGACTCCTTTTTTTTATCAAAATACGAAAGGCGTCCTAACTAATGTGACTTAGATAGGTACAATGATTTATTAACTAACCATGTTTTATTCAATGTCCTTCAAGAAGTATATAACCACAGTTTTCTAAATTTCACTGGAAGAGAGATGTTTTGGTCAGTTTAAGTTAAATCATGATTTCCTCAAGTAATTCTTCAATTAACTGATGGGTGTTAAAATTGAGCTAACAAAAACATCAGTTTTCTCAATCATGTTTGCCGTCCGGTGAATTTAAGGTTCTGATATATTTTAAATATATCCGGACTTAATACTAAGTTATGATGAAGCATTTAGGTTTGGGAACGCATAGAAATTTACGGTTGATGATCATAATCTTCTACAGCATCTTCAAACTAATAACTATGCGATTACTTGCAGTCTACATTAACGACAGTAGTTTTATCTTGATCTTTTATTTGTTTTTATCTTAATATTTTCTGTTTAACACCTTTATGTGGAACTCTATATACCTTTAATAGTTATTGCAAGTGTATTTTTTAGTAGTCAGCTGTATGTGATAACAGCTGTTCTGTTGGCTGAAAAGCCTCCATCTCGTTGTATCATAGTTTGAAAGTTACAGAGCATTGTAATAGATCAGCTATGTGGTGATATCAAGAGTCATGGGTGGATATTTTAGTCGCTCAAATGGAGTACCTTCAGTAACTGGTCTTCTAGTTTGAGGAGGATTTCAGAATGCATTCCTGTTGGGATCGTCTGAGACTTAAGAGTCCATAATTATTCGCTTCTGCTGCTGCTGTGGAGGATGTTGCTGCTGAGTTCGCTTTGGAGGTCTTCTCCTGCTTGTGCCTCTGGTGATTGCTGAGGAGACTATTTGGTGTTGGATAATTGGAGAGGTTCGTCTTAATGAGCGTTACTATGCTGTGAAATGCTTGGATGTCCACATGCGTGGTTGTCTGTTTCAAACTGAGTAGACCTTAACTGTAGATTTCACCGGTGTGTCCTTTCTCCATATCAACAACGGGTTGGACTACTATATTAGAGCTGCTGTTCAAATTGTATCGGAGTCCACGTCATGCTGTGGTTATTGACACGCCATGAAACATATTTTTGTCGGCTTGGTAGTCTGGTGATGGAGCTTTGAGATGGTGATGAAAATTTTGTTTCTACCAACTTCATTTAGTTGTATGCCAAATGCCTTTTGTCCGAACCAACGTAGTCTGAAGGTTATCATGACTACTTTCCTTCTTTCAATAATCTTTTTAATGTTAAGGAATTATTATTTATGTTGAATAATAATCTTATATTTGATTATTGGGCATTTGTTGCTGATGATGAATACACAGAATCTATTGAGCTTGCATGAGGACGGATGTGTTGTTCCTATAGGGATTGGATTCAATTTGGAAGCTTTCGCTTGCGGATGATTTCTCCTTGGTTGAAATTGTTACTTGCTATTTTGTTCGTAAACTTCTGTTTACAGTTGGTGCGCAGGTTTAGCTTACACACTTGATTTAATTGATTATTTATATCTATTTTAATAATCCTCTTAATTTTTTCTAATCTGTCTTACAAGTTATTGTTTTAAAAATATATTTTTGTTTTGGTTGTCTCTTGCTTAAGGTGAGCATATGGTTGGTATTTGTATGTTGTTTCCTTTATTTTATCAACGAATTTACTTTATGGGGTTAAGTGAGCTGAGGGGATTTTTGAATAGATAAATTAATAAAAGGCCTGGAGTTTTATTTGTGAGCTAGTAAAAATGATTAATGTAGGTTGCATTTTAGGTGGAAACTGATAGTATAGGAAAAAATAGAAATAGAATTGGATGATATGATTGTTTTACTTGAGAGAAAATTTTGTGACAACTGGAGGGAGTTATCTTATATAGAGTAATTACTATGTTATTATTATTCCTCGAGTCATGCCTATTATATTCTAATTTCTAATAGCGTGTGCCAATATTCTAATTTCTAATAGCGTGTGCCAGTCATATGCGGTCAATTTTAATTAATATACAAATTGGTTTAATTAACTCATTAGTGCTCTTTTAACTCCTGTGCCCTTGGGATTTAAAGGCATGCGGTTATACAAACAGATAGCGAAAAGGAAAATTTACTCTTAATAAGTTAAATTAAAAAGGCAAATCAATTTAAAGTTTGTAAACCATAATAAATCATGATAGGTGAAATCAAAGTCGTCCAATTAGATGATAATGAATGGGATGGATCCAGCTAAAAATATGGTAAGCGCTCAATTGCTGCACGGCGTTGAGAGTGGCGGTTCGAATCCGCCTGGATTCGCAGAATTAGGAGTTAACAATAGGTATTAATGTGAATTGATATTTTGACGGGCGTAAATTAGTTTAAAATATTAATCAATAGGAAAAATAAACATTATGAAAGTAAAATACAAAATATATTACTAAATAATAAAAGAAAAAGGAAAAGTGATTAAATAGGCAAAAAATCGAATTAAAAAAAAAAGAGCAGCAAAAAAATTAAAGGAAAAATAATGAAAGAAATAGGAAAAGTAATTAAATATGAAAAAATCGAATTAAAAAAAAAAGGAGCAGCAAATAAATTAAAGACAAAGACTTGTATGACTCTTATTTGAGACTATTAAAAAGTGATAATGCAATTTCATGAATAATTTATAGCGAAAATGAAAAGTGATAACATTTTATAGCTAAAGTGATAACTATTTTAAAAAGTTGAGATTAAACAAAATGGCTACCCTTAAAATTTAAAGGATAATTTATGTCTGGATTAGCAGAGTTAGGAGTTAACAGTAGGTAGTAATGTGAATTGATATTTTGACTTAAGATTAAACAAAATTGCTATCCTTAAAATTTAAAGGATGAGTTGGAAAAGAGTGGTAATTTTGAAATTAAAGTTTGTGGTGTGGGTTATTGATATACTTCCCCGAAAGAGATCTTTTACTTTTGTGCATCTTGATTAAGGAGGAGTATTATTTGATGTGTAGTGGGTAGTTATATTAGTGGGTGTGTGTAAGTCTTATGTGTGTATAAAAGGAAATGACCCTCTTTCGAGCGGACAATAAAAATGAAAAAAAGATCTTCTTTCGAGCGGACGGATGAAGTATGTATTTTTTATAAGTGTGAATTTGTTTATAGGATGGAGGAAAAAATAATTTATTTATTCTATAATGTACTCCCTCGGTTCCATTCAATAAGGGTTTTTATTTTATTTGGGGCATCCCACCCAAGAGTTTTACACACATAAAATCCACACACCCTTCTAATATACAATTAAAATATAGGGTTCATATTTTTATTAATACAACTATCACTACACATTAAAAAATAGTATTTTTTTAAATTACGTCAAAAAAACAAAAATCAATCTTTTGGGGACGGAGTACTTAAGTTTAGTTTGCGAGGGAGTACTTAAGTTTAGTTTATTAATTTTTATTTTAAAATAATGATTTTTTTATTTTTTTATTTTTATCGGAGTATAGTTGTAATTAGTCAACATGCATCCATAATTTGTTCTCGGAAATCGAACTTGGTGAGAAGCCTAAAAATAATGAAACCAAGCTTAAAAATAATGATGTATTTTGATCAACTTCTGTCTTCCATGTTGGATGTTGGTACTAGTAGTATTTAATTTTGGCGTGCATTCACCTAAATATGGGGGTATAATAATAATTTTAGAAAAAACTTATTTGCTATATATATTGAGTGGAATTTGTGCTTGTGGAAATTATCGAGTAATAAGATGAAAAAAGGACCCGAAATTTTGTGAACAATGCGAAGTCGAATTTGTTGATTCTCGGATACGAAGATATCAAATGGGCTACATCAAACTCGCATGCCCAATAACCCACGTGTGGTATTTAAAACGTCTTCCTAGTTATATTGCGAATCTTTAGATAAACCTCTTAAAGAATTAGAAGGCCTAGTATATTGCGATGTGTGATTTGAAATTATCTTGTGGGACGCGTTATTGTGTAGATAAAATATATTCAATGATTGTTAAAGTATATTTTTTAAAGTATATTAAATTATGCATTAAAGTATGATTTTATTAACTATAAATATAATTTATCTATACAATAACATAATTTAGTGATGGATCAATCCGTCTCACAACCATTTCATAAATAATCGGTCTTATATATGTAGTCCATATTCAAAGTCTTTATGAGATGATGATGTTATGCGATTAGTCTAAGTTATTAGTGTATGATTGTTTTATTGTAGGTAAAGTATTTTTTTTGTTTTTAAATAAGATAAGAATGATTATTAAAATATGATTTTAAATATAATAATATGTTTTATTAATAAGTTAGTAACATATTTAATATATATATATATATATATATATATATATATATATATATATATATATATATATATATATATCTCGACATATTTCACTTATTGGAACCATATGTACAATGGTTTATTTTGCTCTCGGTTACTGTTTAAAATTAGTATTGGATTTACATAATTAGTTTTTCTTAATGGGATTTATATCAATAAAATTCACGTGATTACTATCACTGAATGAATTTTTTGATTGGTATGGGTATTACTGAATGAAATTATGTGGGAATAGAATTCTAGAATAAAAATAGAAATGAACGATTATGAAATGATAATTTCTATGATTGATATTGTTTACAAATAACTTTGTTGTTGATTGTTTTGGGGTTTTGGAGAGTTTGAAAATCATGAATAATAATGTTATGTTTATTTTGAGCTTTTTTATAGGGTATGTTGTTAAATTGATGTTTAAGAATGCATTAATTTATGTAAAAAAAAGATTAAAAGAGGAAAAATAAAGAGAAAATGTGTATTAATTGAGCAGAGAGAATATATATATGTATATATATGGGTGGTTTTTTTTAGTAATTTATATAACATAAAAAAGATGAGAGAGAAGAGATAAAGGAGAAAAAGTGTATTAATTGAGGATAGAGAATGTATATATACTATATACTAAAGGAGAGTTTTGGATTTATTATGTGGCATCATGTGAGTAATTTAGGTGATGTGTCATTTTTATAGATTTTTGAATTTTTTTTAATAATAAACTTGCTTAGGAAGGAAGATAATGTAGTTACTTTATTTTACATAACCAATCAAAATATTTCATTTTTCTTTATCTTATTTAAAAATTTACCTAAAACTTTAAGTGTTTTAAATTTTTTATTTTTAAATAGAATTTATATAAAATTATATCAAATTAATTGTCTTTTCATGATCTTTAATTTGACATCCATATTACTAATAATATATGATTGGAGAAATAGATTTTTAAATTTAATAATAATTTTTATATTGTAAAATATTCTTTAATAAAATATATTAATAAATAAAATATTTTTAGAAGAGTAAGAAATTATTTAATAGATTTAATCTATTTATCCTTAGAATTTTAAGTTTAATAAATTTAGTTTATTATAGAATTCTAAATGAGGAATTTCATGAAAAAATAAATCTTAGTTTAATATTAATTAATTTTCATAATTTTTTTATTGTTAATTATTTATTTTATATTTATTTTATTATTTTTAATAATTAATTTTAATTATACAATAATTTATAATTATTATATACATGTATTGATTTTATTTATTAAATGATAATAGTTAGGGATGATAATGAAATGGGCATTTTAAGTATCTATTCTATCCAAATCTTAATAGGGCACGTATGGGTAATTGTAAACGGGTTTGAGACGGATACAAATAGTTGTGAAAATCACATTAGGGTTTGGAACGAATACGGATAATACCGCAATACCCTCGGGTACTATAAAAAAAGATATTAAACCAATGATTGTGCTATTTTATGAACAACTTATGGTATAAATGACAGTGATATCAATTTATATCGAAATTAATAATATTTTATGGCGAAAGTGATAAGTATTATAAAAAAGTGTAAAATGATTTCACGTGAAGCGGTTTCATGCCAGACCTATCATATTACATATTAATGAATAAAAGAATTTATAAAGTTTGTTAATTATTTTTTTCCAGATTTTTACTTAATTTTTTAATAAAAAACTGAATATAAAAAAATATATACAAATGTATATACCCTAAACTCTAAAACCCTAAACCCTAAATTTAGGGTTTATGGTTTTAGAGTTTAGGGTTTAGGGTTCTTAATAAATATTAAGAAATACATATATACATTAGTATTGAATAAAATTAATATAGATGGGTGTACGCGTGTATTCGAATGCATGAGATAATTCATTATTATTTTAAATATTCGTTTTGTCATTTTGATCTTTCCCATTACAAAGTACTATTAATTTCTTTTTATATAAATGAGATATATATATACAAAATTATATTAAAGATATGGGTGCACAACATGTCCCGAGAACACACAAATTTTTGCCTTATTATAATCCTTATTCTACCAATAAAGTTAGATATTTTTATTAAGGTTAGGTCTTGCGTGAGACCATCTCAAATGAGGTCATTTTTCACTTTTTAAAATAGTTATCATTCTCGCTATAAAACATTATCACTTTGGCTATAAAATATTATCACTTTTTATTTATACTATAAACTGTTCATGAAATAGTATTATCACATTTCATTAGTTTACTATCACTTTCCTATATAAAAGTTATCAATTTCTCACCGTTTCACATAAGCCCTTATGTGAGACGGTCTCACGCAAGTCTTTGTCTTTTATTAATATAAATTATAACTTTTAATATTTTTCAATTTCATTAATATGTTTTAAAAATAATAATTTAATAATCCCGCGTAACGTGTTACGCGGGTTTCGTACTAGTAGGTATATATAGGGATGATTTTCAAAACCTATGTGTGGATTTTGAATTCCAACTCCGGGGTTTCAAATCCGGAAACAAACATCCACTTAAAGAATGACGATTGCATTTTTAAATTGATTTCAATTTTATGATTGGTATTCCACATTATTAAAGAATAATACATTATTTGATTTTTGGTGATTAAATTACCCTTTTAACATATACGGAGTATTTATTAAAAAAATAATTGAATTCTTCAACACCATACAAATAAAATAATTTAATTTAATAAAAATATTTAAAATAAAAAATAATTTTATAATGTAATTTATTTATTTTAAATAAATACACAAGAATCCCTCATAGTACGCGGATTATATACTAGTATACCATAAGGTAGGATTTTCAACTGATGAGGTGGCATCTTGATATGCCCTCTGTAAATTTTTTATAGGTTTTACTTTCTTTTATTGAATATGAAGGGTATAATTGTTTTCATCATTGCGTGATTGTAATTCCTAACGTTTGTTAAAAAATTTTAGAGTTTCTTTTATTGAGTATGTTTCAAATAATTTATTGTTGTGTTTGATCCATTTTTTATGAGTAAATGGGACTGTTGTTTGTTGGTTCGTTTACACATCAATTACAACCACAAATTTATTTTTCTTTCATTAGTTAATAATTGAAAATGGTGCGTCCTGTTTAGTAAATGAAAATTAGAGGGTTATTACTAAGATGACATAGTTTTATGACTGTTTATGAATGATTGTGAGTTCGTTTGGATTTACCAATTTCAACTATTTTGTGCTGATTTTCCCCTTAGTTTGAAGCGTACTATTGTGCTTTCATTTATGGTGAATTTTCTAACGTTAAGGGATAATGAATTTTGTTTAGTCTTTGTCTTTCCATCCTATAAATCTATTAAGTAATGAGTTCATTTGTTGAAAGTTAAAGTATTAATAAGTGATTTTCAAAATTGGTTGGACCGGCCAGTTCAATCGGAAACCAGCCTCCAAACCGATCCAAAACCCTTATAAAATCATTTTTTGAGTTGAATCGGATTAAAGCGGGTTGAACCGGCCAAAATCGAAAAAACTGATTGAACCGGTCCAACTGATTTTTGAATTTTTTTTATTTTTTCTGTTTTTTTTATATTTTATATTTTTATATTATTTCAATTTTTTTTTATTTATTTTAAAATATAATATTTAAATTTTGGATTAAATTATGTGATTTTCCTTGAGTGGTGCACCAAATATATTGCAGTTTGACTATAAATTATGTAATATTGTATTGAGAGAATATAAAAATATGTATAAAGTGAATTATAAACTATAAATATTTTATCTAATTGTATTTTTATATTAATTGAATTTTTCTTTATAAAATAATTTTAGTTATTATAAATTATTTTAATAAATTGTAATATTATAAAATATAATTGAAAATATGTAAAATTTACTTTTTCGGTTCCGGTTGAACCTCGAACCGCTGCATCTACCGGTTTAGTCTCCGATCTGATAATGAATATACTAGTATTAATAGTTTGGTTGCTCTTAAACTATGTAAGACTATTCTCATTCACAACCTACAATAACTCAACCAAACAATATAATATTCATTTCTCTCTCATCCACATATACAATTTACAACCCAACTCAATCTCAATTTTTTTATATTTCATCAACAACCCAACTCAACCTCCCTTTTTAATAAAATATTTATTTTTCTCACATCTATATATATAATAATTATTATATTAACTTAAAAAAAATTATAACTGTATTTAAAATTAAAATAATTTTATATTTTAAAAAAATTTAATTTTGTAATTATAATAGAAAGAAGATGATATAATTTAAAATTGAGAAAAAATAGGGTTTTTATTGTGATCCAAAATATACTATATTTATAGAGAGAAAAAAAATAAAAGTTTTAATTATTTTTTCAAAAAGAAAAAATAATAATTTAATTATCATTTATTAAAAATTTAAATTATAATTTAAAAAGTAAATATATACCAATCACAATGTGACAAGTGTCACATTGTGAGAGAAAATGGTAGAGTAAGATGGGTTGAGACATGGATCGTGTGATGAAAATCTTTTTAACCGGTTGGTTAAAACTTTTCTTTCCATTTATTTTAATTTCCACTTATTTTGTCTTTTCTGGACGACCCGGCATATTCTTCGCCAGTGGGGATAGTCTAACAGATGGATGACTTTTAACAATAAAGAAGCTTTTAACAATAAAAAGTAAGTTCTTCAAGCATACTATTAAGTTATGAGAAAACGGGTTTTTAGGGCATCAAAGAAAGAAAATGAAGTTGGTTTTTTGGATTCTCTATTTGATTATACGGATCTCATGATTTGATTTTATGGAACTAAGTTAGCAATGTTCGTTTTCAGTTTCAAAACCCACATCCAGATTTAAAAAACCACCTCTATATATATTTACTATATTCTCTTTTCTCAATTAATACACTTTCTCTATTTATCTCTCCTCTCTCATTTAACTTTTTAAATAAATTAATACATTGATTTGACATAAAATTAAAACCTACCATACTCAAAACCCAAAATAAACATAGAACACACTATTCATAATTTTCAAACCCCACATAACTCCAAACCAAAACCAAACATTACCTTAGGGAATGATGTCTCTTTATAATTTGACTGAAATACTTCCCTTAATCTTACCTTATTTAATTTGCTGTGTACAATTTTTCCTAATTATGTCAATTTTATTTTAAGCCTCTTGGAAAATCTTTGATTAATTTTTTTTAAATTAATTACTTTACACTCAGAAAATTGAATTACATAATGGTCTAAATTTTAAAAATTTTAATTTTTTTATTATTATTATGAATATTTTAAGTATACTATAGCAGAAACTTTTCTGCCTGTGTGTCGTCTCTAGAGCGCTCTATTATGATGTGTAATTTTTTTATTTTTTTAAAATTTTAAATATTTTTTTATTTACTTTTAATTAACTTCCTTATTTAATATTTTCTTTTTTAAATAATGAGTTTCTTATTTTTAATAATGATTAAATTTTTAATATTTTATATATTTATTTGTGTATCATTAATTAAATACTAAATCTTTTAATGCAATAAATTAATTAATATCAAATTAAATCATATATATATAAAAGGAAAAAAATTCGATATAATATTCTCTCTCGCCCCACCTATAAATAAGACTTTTTGGTTATTCATTCTAAATACACATTTGATTCTCTAAGAGGAATACGAGTTTTCTTCAAGTTCCTCTACAGAATTGATTTATGAAAGTAAAAAAAAATATTTCGATAGAGCGTAAATCAAGTATAGATTCGATCTACCTCTAAAAAATCGATTCAAGTATTCTTCAAGAGGAAGAGAACTGATTCAATTATTCTTGAATTGATTTACCTCTTAAGAATCGATTCAAGTATTCTTGAATAGATTTACATCTTAAAAATTGATTTTTCAAGAGTAAGAGGATCGATTCAAGTATTACATCTTAAAAATCGATTCATCTTAAGAATAGTTTTTTCAAGAGAAAAAATCGATTCAAGTATTACCTCTTAAGATTTAATTCAAGTATTCTTTAAGATTTACCTCTAAATTATTTATTCAGGTATTCTTCAATTGAAAGAGGATCGACACTTCAAGTACTCTTGAATCAATCAATTTACCTCTAGAGAGTAAAATGTTAAAAAACTAATTTATGTATAGAATCGAAAGTTTAAATTATTTAAGTTAAATCATTACTTCATATATATCAAATAATATTAAAATTGAGTTTGTAAATATTTGTTAATTTTTTAAATTTAGTATATTAATATTTATTTATTTGCCTATATCTTAATTATTCAATTATGACAATTAAATTATAAAATTTATTTTCTTTAGTTGTTTATATAATATAATTTGAAACTAATAATTTTTTTTTAAAAAATTAATAAATTCATTACAAATTTATGAATATTTAAGAGAATATATATAAATTAATTTTATTTATATTATGTATATTTTTACATTAGTTTCTTAAAAATAACAATTAATGGAAATATATATATATATATATATATATATATATATATATATATATATATATATATATATATTATATAGTTAATTAAGAAATACTAAACCATAATCATAAGTAAAAAGTAATACTCCATTTAAATATTATTTATAATATTACGTATATTTTAAATAATATATATATAGAAATTATTTAAAATATTTTAATAATTTTGTTTTGATTAATTATAAAATGTTTGATCTTATTTTCCATAAATAATATATATATTTATATATATATAATACACTAAAGGAGAGTTTATTTTGATGAGGTGTCATCTCCACAATTTTTCTCAGTTATTTTATTTTTTTATTTATTGTTCTTAATTTTTAATAATTATTTTATGATCATATCTTTATTAATATTTATTTATTTATTATAATTTGTAGAAGATATATCTATTTATATATTATTTACTTAATATTATTTATACTAATTATTATTTGATTAGGAGATAAAGATATATCTTTAATATACTAAAATCATTCTTCCTATAAATAAGACTTTCTATTCATTCATTATCTCCCACATAAATTGAATAAAAGCTTTCATCAAGTTCTAAAGAAGGTGTCGTTGCTTGAATAAAAGCTTTCTCTAAGTTCTAAAGGAAGGTACCCATTTTTTTTTTTTTTTTTTACTTTTTATACTTCTATTGATTAATATCATATTGTCTCTTTTATGTTTTAAATTTTCTCTTGATTATTTTTTGTTCTTTTTTATTTTTATTTTGTTTTAATTCTGATTTTTTTTCATTAGTACGTAGTAAAAATTAGATTTATCTTCTGTAATAGTTTTTAACTATTTTTTTTCATGGTCAAATTTTTTATTTTTTCAATTAATTTTGTTATTATTTCTTTTACTTTTCATATTTCTTCAAATTGATTTATATTAATTTAATATTACTTCTTTGTCTTAGGTTTTATGTTTCTTTTTAATAATTTTCGTTTTTTTTGTATTAATATTTTATCCTTTTCTATTTTTGATTAGATTAAAACATACTGTACTATTTTTTTTTTATAATTCTTCCTTTTTATTATATTATTTTAATTTATTTTGATAAAATATATATTAATTTCACTACAATTTTGGAGACTTTAATTTTAATGAGGAATATTATTCTCAATTATAATTTTTTTCTTAATTTTTAATAATTATTTTATAAGCATATCTTAATTAATATAATTATTCAATATAATTAGTTGGAGATATCTATTCATATATACACATATCATGCGTATTTACTTAATATTATTTATATTAATTATTATTTGATTAGGAGATTATTTTTAATATACTCAATATCTATCTATCTATAAATAAAACTTTTTATTTATTAATCATTTTCTCATATAAATCATAATATTGTCTCTTTTATATTTTTTTAATTTTCTTTTGATTATTTTTTGCTTCCTTTTTATTATTATTATTTTTGTTTTAATTCTGTTTTTTTTTATGAATTAAATTTATCTTTTATTATAATTTTTTATTAATTTTTTTTATGGTCAAATTTTTAATTTTTTAATTAATTTAATTATGATTTCTTTTACTTTTCTTATTCTTATTTCTTCAAAGACAAATTGATTTACATCCATTTAAATTTTATGTTTTTTTTAAATAATTTTCTGTTATAGTTTTTAATTTTTTTTATTTTAATATTTTTTAGTTTGTTAGTTAAGTTTATTCTTTTTATTTCTTTAAATTAAAATGTACCATATTTATTTATTTTGATACGATGTCAATTTTAATTTTTTATACTATTTTTATTTTTTGATTAATACATACATATTAATTTTATTATAATACTTTTTGATAATAATCTTTTTTAATATTATTTTCTTAATTATTTTATAAGCATATCTTAATTAATATATTTATTTATTATAATTAGTTGGAGATATCTATTCATATATACACATATCCTACGTATTTGCTTAATATTAATTATATTAATTTTGATTAGGAGATAAACAAAATATCTTTAATATACTCAATATCTCTCTATATTTTTTATTCATTAATCATTCTCCCATATAAATTATCATACTCTCTTTTATATTTTTTAAATTTCCTTTGATTATTTTATTGTTCTTATTTATTATTATTTTTTTATTTTATTTCTTTTTTCTATTAGTATGTGGAATTAAAGTTATCTTTTGTTATAATTTTTTATTAATTTTTTTTAGGCAAAAACATGTGTGCGTCCGGGCCACGGGAGCACTATCCGTGCGCCTTTAGAATTTTGTGTTAAATTGTATACCCTTTAGTATAAAGATGTGTACCATTTATTTTCTGAAGAAAAATAAAAAAATATTAATGAAAAGTGTATATCCTTTAGAACAAAAATGTGTACCCTTATTAATTAAAGTATATACCCTTTAGAACAAAATAATATACCTTATCCATAATACTAAATTCTAAAAGCACATGGTGTGCACCCGGATGTACGCAAGCCTCACTCTTTTTTTCATGGTCAAATTTTAATTTTTTTAATTAATTTTGTTATAATTTCTTTTACTTTTCTTATTTCTTCAAATTGATTTATATTAATTTAAATATTATGTTTCTTTTTAATAATTTTTTGTTATATTTCTTAATTTTTTTATTTTAATGTTTTGTAGTCTGTAAGTTAAGTTTATTATTTTCCTATCTTTAAATTAAAATATACCGTATTAATTTTTTATAACTCTCCTTTGCTATCTTTTTTATTTTTCTTTTTTGAATTTTCTTAATTTGTTTCATTATTTTTTTTAATAAAGATATATGTTAGTTTTAGAATAAAATTTTCTTCCACATATTAAATGAGAATTTTATTATGATAGAATGTCGATTTTAATTTTTTTATAATATTTTATTTTTTTGATTAATACACACATATTAATTTCATTATAAAATTTTTTCGTTAATAATTTTTTTTTTAATATTATAATTTCATGTCCGCATAATACGCAGGATTTGTTCTAGTATATATATATAGCAAGTCTTTTTTCGCTAACGTTATTTATGTATGATCTTACTATTTATTTATTTTTCCTATATACTTATTATGACTTATTTGCTTTAGTATCATTAATTGTAATTAATAAATAAATTATTCGATATAAATAAATTAATTACTATCAAATCAAATCATGTATAGAAAATAAAAAAATAAATTGAGATTTTTTTATATATAATTGATATTTATTTTAGACAACCTGTAAAATTAAGGATTTATTACTAAGAGTTACATACTTTGATCATAGTTGTACTTAAATACCATGAAAAAATATAATACTAACAGCTATATAAATATACAACAAAGAGACAAAATTGCCCCTATGTAATTGCACATTTTTTTTGAAAAATAGGGGAGTAATAAATAGCTTTCAATTGTATTATATTATAAAATAACATTTTAAAAAAATAATACTTCCTTCGTTCGCTTCTAAGATATTCATTTTACTATTTTTGGCGTCCGCTTTAAAGGTATCAATTTCTCCTATTTAGTTAACTTTTTACATGATTTAGTTATACGTTTAAATTATCAAAAATCAAATGTTATAATTTGTTGCAAATTCTTTCAATTGATGAAAGAAATTGTCTAGCTGTAAGAAAAAAAATCTCCTTAATTAATGTTGTTACGTTATATAACACAGATTATTTAATTATAAAAATAAGAATAATAATTAAATGATCCCGCATTGTACTTGAGTTTCATACTAGTATATTTATATAAATGAATCTCAGAATTGAGACATTAGTATTTTGTTTAGTTTTTTATTACTTTTTAATTTTTTTATTTAACTAATCATTTCTTAGATGGATAGTGTAGATATAAATTGCATGGTATCGTGTTAAAATTGCAGCACCAATTTGTGAAAAGACATTTTCAAGTAATTATTTAAAAATATACTCATTACTATATTAAATTTTGCAAGTAATATGGACTATTCAATTCAACTTTTATACTCCTTTTTATTGCTACAGTTCAATAAATCTTTATTCTATTTATTGTACATAAAAATAATATAAATTAATAATAATTATATTTATAATAAATTATTTTATACTCAAATAATATTTTTTTTTAAAAAAATTAAAGGCTTAATGAGCCCACATTTGGCGCCACATAAAAGTAAACCACCTCTAATTCTAGCCTATTATATCTTTCATAGTTCATAAAACTCATTTACTCTCTTTCTAGGCCTGCCCCTCTTAAAAATAAAAAGAAAAAATACACAGTGAATTATTGTGTGGAGAGAAAAATAATGACAACAATATAATTTATGAAAATGTTAATTTTTTATAAATTGAGTTTACAATATGTGATCCTCTTTAATTTAAAATCTAGCAATACATAGTTCACAATAAAATTAGAAAAGGGATCACAAGGTTCAAACTGTAAACATAAAATGTCATCAAATGCGTTCACTTCAATTTTACTGCAACAACGATCTCGACTTTGCATCCTGGGCAAAAAAAGGCCGGCCGACCAACAAGAGGCAGGATCCGACTTGTCGGCCACTGGTGAGATGAGTTGATTTACAAATAACTTCTGAGTTTATAGGTTAACTTTAAGATTTATTTGTAATTATGTATTTCGTTTTTAATTTTTTTTTAAAATTTAAATTTAAGGCTGAGATTCAATTGATTTAAGATTTAGAAATTGAGATCTTCTTGAATTAGACAAAAACTAGAATAGGACAGTCTTTTTTTTTTCCCGAATTGGTGGAACCAGATCTTTTGATAAAAATGGGTTAAAAACTAAAAAATTCAAATCAGATGTGAATTGGGGCTTTTTCTTTGTCCCTTTGCGTTTCACCTCCAGATTGTTCCTTCAAGCTGATTATCACATTCGACGACGAATCTGGACTGGTCTTCGCGTTGAAATCCTCACTGATCAATTTTATCTTATCTCCACCTTCCAATTTCCCCTTCTTCTCCTGATCATGTTCTTCATTGTAGTACATGATCATAATTTCAAAAATGCTTCTTGAGGAAACAAAAAGTTCCCCAAATTCGGACCTGGCAACGGCAACTCCGTTCTGATCACGACGACCAACCTAATTTTCTGCATAAAATCGGCTGATTCCTCGCACACTTCCCACCCAATTTTCACGTTTTTGTCATTTCCGGTGTCGCTAATATGAGAAATTATTCTGGTATTTCTCTTTCTCCCTCTCTCTTTCCCATCTCTATCTTTCCACGTCTCTCTCTTATTGAGGAATTTTACTCGGGTTTGATTTCTAAAAATTTGACAGTTGATTTGAGGGGAATTTTGTGATATATGCAAAATTTTTCTAAGATTCTGAATTCAGTTAATTTTATGAGAATTTTGTGATAAATGTGGAATTTTTCTGAGTTTTTGAAATTTTCTGAGCTTTTTGAATTCTCTGTGAGTGTATCTGTTTTTCTGCTAATCACATGATGTGTATAGAATAAATCATTTAAAAAATAATATGTTTGTGAATTTTCAGGAGCCACAATTAGAAAAACGGTGTTGTGTATAGATTTCTCTCTTTTTGGGACTTTTGGATTTCAGGAGCCACAACTAGAAAAGCAGTGAATAGGGCAATAGATTTCAGTTGTGCAGTTATGTATAGATATCTTGCTTACCAACGGAGCTTTTTGGGTTTTTGTCGCTGGCTTGTATGGGCAGCGGTACATGTACGGGGGTGTTGTATTTATTGGCGGACAACTTTCGGAGGCAAATAGGCACCATCATCGTCAAAGGCGAAGAGCTTGGAATGGACAAATGGATGGGAAAGCGCGTAAGACGGTGGATGCAGATGGACTTGAGTTCTGGGAGACGAAGAGATTGGGTTAGTTCCCACAAAATGATCGGTTTGGCATGTTTAAAGATGATGTCTATATGTGGAGTTGGAGTGCACAGTTGAGGGCAAGAGAGTGTAGGAAGTTGAAGAAAAGGGTCCCAAAGGTGGGACTATTTTTGTAAAATGATCAATTTTATTTTATATTTTTCATGGTGAATAATACTAAATTATTCTATTTCGTCAATATGTTCTAAGTTATTCTTTATAATTATTAGGATTACTCTTTGTAATGATTTAAGTTATTATGAACAAACTTTTAGATTATTCTTTATGTTAATTTATTTATGTTCGTTCTGTTTGGTGAACAAGGTTACTTTTTTCTATTAATTAGGTTACTCTTTATAATGAATTGGATTACTCTTTATATTAATTTGTTTATATATTGTTCTATTTGATCAACATCTTCTAGATTATGCTTTTCAATTAAGTGGGCTACTCTCTACAAATAATTAGGATACTATAAATAAGTTTTTGGATTTCTCTTTATATTAATTTGGTTAATCAATATCTTCTAGGTTACTCTTTGGAATTTATTAGGTTACTCTTTATAATGAATTGGATTACTCTTTGATTTTCTAACAATAAAGTCTTTTTTATAATGAATTAATTGGACTACTCTATAAAAATAATTAGGTTACTCTTTGAAATTTATTAGATTACTCTTTATAATAGAATTAGATTACTCTTTCATATAAGACTCCGATTTTCTAATAATAAAGTCTTTTTATACTAATTAATTGGACTACTTTATAAAAATAATTAGGTTACTTTTTAAAATTTATTAGGTTATTCTTTCTAATAAATTGGGATACTCCCAAGATGACTTGAGTTTTACAAGGGATGTAAACGTAAAAGGCATGCCATTAGAATTTTCAAGTGATCAATGTGGTGAGGACAAAACAATGACTACATAATGAGATGAGATGACTTGAGTTTTACAAGGGATGTAATTGTAAAAGGCATGCCATTAGAATTTTCAAGTGATCAATGTGGTGAGGACAAAACAATGACTACATAATGAGATGCTGCAGAATAAAACGTTGACCATTGTTACACAAAACCAATAAAGAACAAACCAAGATCACATCTTCAATAAATAAGCAAAAATGAAGAAGGCCAAATCATTCATACAAATACAGAGATGTGTTCATTTATATCTACATCCGAAATCACATTGGCTAGAGTGAAAACCCTACAAAGTAGAGCTTTAAAGAGAGAGATGGGAGGATCAGGGTTCCCTTCTTCTGAAGAACTTTCCCGATGTTGTTTCCGACGGTGGCCGCCACCGTCAAGCAGATTGACTCCCACATCCTCTCTTTCCCTTCTGGGTGCTATTCTTTTCCTTTAATTTTTAATTTCTTTAGTAAAAGATTAACTTATTTCTGGCAAAGATTGATGTAATTGCGTGTGTGTGGTGAAAAGCGTAAATTTTTAAGAGCTACAAAGATCTGTGTATCATAACATATCGATCTCTGTTGATTTTCCATTAATAAATGTTTTCAGTTCCCAGATGTCGCACTAAAATACCCATTCATCGAGTTGCTATGCTTATGTCTCGACCAAGACCTGCCACCGGCGGGGCCGAAGGCCCTTGTCCGGCTGCGTCAACAGCAGCGGCAACTCATTAGGAAGGACGAGGTTGCAAAAAAAAACGTTGTCAACATGCACGTCGTCGAGGTCAAGGAAGCGGAAGAAGGTTTCTGAGTGGGCACGGAGGTGGTGCGCCGCCCGCGATGAGGTTTCCGGCAGGTAGTCCTAGTCACTCTGTCAAATTGACCATGATAAAGAAGGAAGAGAGAGGGGAGGGAAAAATACAGAAAAGCTGGGTGGGGAGGGAGAGAGGATCCGCGAAAAAAAATATTGACCCATTTAGCTATGAAAGATCCGGTCATAAATTTAAGTCCGTAGGATTGGTTTCACTGTAGTCGCTCTCCTTGAATTATGAATTAAATTATGGTGCACATGCATCTAATCCATGTAAACTATTAAATTAAAAAATTAATCAATAATTATAGAGTTAGTGACCCAAATACCAAATATAAATGGCCAAAAATCATTGTCGTTAAATTGTATAACATTCTTACCTAATTGGTCATTTTTTGACCAAAATATCCCAATCCTTATTTTTTTATTTATTATTTAATTATTCAGTGTTGGTAATGGTATCGGATATTCGACATAGGATACCTACATCATATTCCAACACCATTGTCATAACATCAGATGTCGGATTCGGTGTCGGATTCCCAACATAGCATTCCGACACAGGATCGACAATAAATCTGACATCCGATACGACTACGATGATGTCGGTATCTTGTGTAGGAGCTCCAATACCATATCGACAATGAATAAAAAAAACAAAAAGTGAGGATATTTTGATAAAAAAAATGGATAATAATTAATGACGGGCAATCATTTTTTACCATTCAAATTGATTACTTTTCACAATTACCCTATAATTATATCTTAAAAAGTAATTATAAATCTTAAATGCACTGGGTTCCTAGTTGCACCACAAAATAACAATCGTATATAAAAGTTATACTGCAAGTAAAATTAACAAAACATTTAAGAACCTAGTTTAGTTTCATAGGTTTGATTCTTGAGTCACACGAATGTTTAATTTATTTTAATTAATGTAAAAAAAAAAAAACTTCGTATGTGAAACTTATAGATTTGGTTAATAAAATTTATACAATCTTCTTAATTTAATTTTGAGTTGATATCGGTGCATCTGGGTACAAACGTGCACTCATATGTGTATAATATATTATTCAATAATGTATATATGTGTTTTAAATAATTGTATAGTTTTTTATATTCAATTTTTTATTAAGATAACTAATAAAAAATTCGCTAACAAAATGTATATATTTTTATTCATTAGTGTACAAGTTTTTGAAGGTGAGTGTACGATGCCATAGTGCACCTGGGTTAACAGGATAATTCGCCTTTGATTTTTTATATACTATACCTTTTTGGCAAAATATATTGTGCATTCAGGTTCACTGACACTAGTCCGTTTGCGCGCCACATTCAAATACATGCATTTATTAATAAAAATATACTCCTCCCGTCTTATAATACTTTTCACGTTTATTGTTTTACGTTGTTTAAGAAAAATTACACTTTTTGACAAATTTTATTGACTTTGGAGGGTATTGTAGTATTTTTAGTTAATAAAAAAATAAAGTAATGAGATGTGTGTGAAAAAGGAGTGACAATTTTTAAATTAAAGTAACTTTTGAGATTATTAGATAAAGTGATGTTTCATTATTTGGGTGTGAAATGTTTTGTGGGACAAACAAATGAGGAAAGTATGAAAGGTTTATGGTACGGAGGGAGTATACATTTATTAGTGAATTTTTTGGTACTTTTTTTGATGAAAAGTTGAATATATATATATATATATATATATATATATATATATATATATATATATATATATATATATATATATATATATATATATACTCCCTTTGTCTTATTTCAACCTTTACATAATTTTTATCAGAGTATCAAATTTTAATCTTTACATTTTTCTTTTTGATAGTTGGGACTCATATAAAACAATTAATATATCTCTATATAACTCATATACAACTCTACCACTTTATATTAAAATATTAGTATATCTTTCAATTCATTATACATTAAATATTATATTCCTTAATATCTGCATAAAAAAACAAACGTAAAGAATGAAAGGAGATAAAAAGGCTATTTATTAAAAAATACAAATTAAAATGCTATATTCCTTAATCTCCGCATAAAAAAATAAACGTAAAGACTGAAAAGAGATAAAAAGAGTATTTTATTTTATTGAAAAACACAACTGCTGAATAAAATTTACCCTTAGTTCCTTTAAAAGAGTTACATTTAATATTTGCACGGAGATTAAGGAATACAATATTTTAATGTGTAGTGTGTTGAGAGATATAATACTCCATGTATAGTGGATAGATGTATTAGTGTTGTGTGTAAGCCCCATATTAATTGTTTTGTGTGAGTATTATCTATAAAAAAAAAGAAAAAATATATATAACTCTTATTGCAGGATGCTCAAAATAAATAAATGTAACTCTTGTGGCGGGACGAAGGGAGTATACATATTAGACAAAGACTTGTGTGAGACGGATTAAAAGTGATATCTTCTTGTTAAAAGTGATGCTTAATTAATGAAAAGTGATAATACTATTTCATGAACAATTTATAGTATAAATAAAAAGAGATAGCGTTTTATAGCGTAAGTGATATAATATTATAGCAAAAATAACAACTAATATAAAAAGTGTAAAATGATCTCACTTGAGACGGTCTCACGCAAGACTTACCCTACAGATTGATTATTAGATATTGGCTAATACTACTGTGCACCTAGGTGCACCTAGGACACGGTGCACCCACTTTAGAAATGTATACAATTATTATGAATAAAAATATATACAATTATGAACAAAAATTTATACACTTTATTAATGAATTTTTTGTTAGTTTTTTTTAATTAAAAATTGAGTATAAAAAAATATACAATTATTAAAAAAACATGTATACACTATTGAATAACAAGTTATACACATATGGATGCTAGTTTTTTTAATGAAAAATGGAGTGTGAAAAAATATACAATTATTAAGAAACATGTATACAATATAGAATAAAAAGTTATACACATATGATGCACCCTTGCATTCGAGAGTACCGGATATCAACTCTTAAATAATAATCATAAATTTTTATCTTTCATATAAAATAAATAAGAAAAAGTTAAATATTTTATAGTAAAAGTGACAACTCATTTAAAAAGTATAAAATTATCTCACTTGACGGTCTTACCCAAGAATTACCCACATATTAATTATTAAATATTAATAATCATAATTTTTTTATCTTTCATATAAAATAAATACTAATAAAAAGTTAAATATTTAAGTTTTATATTTTCTCCGTCCACAAATGTTTGAATCCCTCTCCCGGCACGGATATTAAGAAAAGCGATAATTTTATTTTTTATAATACATAGTATTCCCTCCATCCGGTTTTAAGGTGTCAGTTTGCTTTTTGCACGTGGATTAAGGAATATTATTATTATATGTAAAGTGAGTAGTTGTATTAGAGGGAAGTGGTGGGCTATATTATGTACTTTTTTACTAAATATGGGAAATTGATGCTTTTGAACCGGCCAAAATAGTAAAATAGACACCTTATAAGCCGACGGAGGGAGTAAATGATAAAGTATGTTAGATGTGTTAAACAAGAGTGATTTTTTTTTTTTGTAAACATAGTGTATGAAAAATGGTGATTGTGTTTGACTTGTTGCTTTTTTGTGGAGGTACAAACTTTTGTGAGACAATCCAAAATAGAAAGTGTGTCATCTGGAATGAGATGGAGGGATTAGTTTAAATATTTTTAAAAATTAATTAAATTCAAATTAAATTAAATAATTAAAAATAAATTATATAATTACTCAGCACTATTATAAATGGAGTGACTCTCTTGTGAGACGGATCATAGAGAGAGACGGGTCAAGACGGATTAATCCATGATATTATCTACATTTAATAATATAATATAGGATAATTATGAATAGTCAACCCCATTATCTTTAATAGTTCCTAAATTCAAGGGATAATTCAAATCATTTAATTCTTTAGCATTTATTATTGTTATGAACGGTAATAACCTCCCACTCTGATGACTCGTCGTTTCTTGTCGCTATTTTTTTTTACTCCGATAAATCGTCGTTATGTGGCAGAAGTATAGTACGATAATGTTATTGTATGTAATGACTTTATTATAGTATATTAGTTAAAAGTATTGTCCGTTCATCTTACAGTATGTCGTTTCATTGATATAGTGTGTTAAACATTATTTCGAAGTGTCATGAGTACGATGAAATGAGGAAGGTAGCATACTGTATGGGTGTTATAATATATCGAGATTCTATTATAGTATGTTACTTATGTGTTATTGTATGTTAGTTGACAATATATTTTGTTGATCATATAGTACATCGCGTCCATGTTATAGTATGTTACAGTATATCGAGAAGAATTATTTTAAAATACAACAGCGATGAAATGATATACTATAACATAAAAATAACATACTATAGCATTCACATGGTAAAATCGCATTCATTTCTATCTAATGAACTCTAACATACTACAGCGAACAAATGACATACGTTAACACAAAAATAATATACTATAACATTCACATGGTAAAATCACACTCATTTCCCTCTAACAAACTATGACATACTACAGCAATCAAATGACATATTATAATATAAAACTAAAAACATACTACATAATTCAACTCTCTCTAGAAATGTTGTTATCTCTGCTTCTGCTCCTCAATCTCGTTCAGGTTTTTCTTCATTTGCAGGCGCAAGTGAAGGGGATGGTCAAGAATCTCATGATGGAAATCATATCGGTGGCAATGAGAGAAGGGTTGTGTTGAAGGATAGGCATGCGAAGTTAGGATCAGATTCAAAAAAAATAAGAGAAGTGGGTAATGAAGCGTCTTCTATGATGTTTAAGAGTAAAAATGCAGTGAGAAATACCAAAAGTGTTGGTACTTTGAGAGATGGGGAAATTCGAAGCAGAGGGGGAAGAAATTTAAGTTCGTTGATTCGTTGAGGATTCGATTGGATATGTGCTTGAAAAGTGGTGATGTTGGTGGTGCAATTGTGAAGAACGTAATGAAAATGGTTAGTCATCCACGCAGAAATCATTAATAATTAATCCCTAAAATTTAGGAACTAACTAATTAAGATAGTGGGTTGACTAACAATAATTTTAATATATACTCCCTCCGTCCCAACTTCAACTTCACACTTTCCGTTTTGGTCCGTCCCAAATTCAACTTCACACTTCCATAAAAGGAAAAGGCAACAAACTAATATCCCTCTAACATACTTTAATTTCAAATTTGCCATCACCTTTTTAACACACATAACATACTTTATCATTTATTTATTACCCAAAAATACTATACTACCCTCAAAAGTAAGTCAAAAAATGACTTTTCTTAAACTTCGTATCTACAGTAAATGT
Organism: Pogostemon cablin; assembly: GCA_023678885.1. NCBI lineage: Eukaryota > Viridiplantae > Streptophyta > Magnoliopsida > Lamiales > Lamiaceae > Pogostemon > Pogostemon cablin. Next base: position 10,773,882 of record CM042989.1, on the reverse strand, counting down.
GAACTTAAATTTGAGACGGAGGGAGTAATATAATATTAAATTATAAAAAAATAGGGTGGGTTAAACCGTCTTGGACCCGTCTCTCTAGTGACCCGTCTCATAATAGAGTTTGTCTTATAAATGTTGGTTGCATCCAAAATCACCCATAATTTGAGTAAAAAAATAAAAAAATAATTTCACCCATAATTATGAATTTCATCATGGACGGAGTAATACAATTATGATATTATTTAATATAGTTAAATATTGATGTCCCATTTAGTGTTAATCACTCACTAATGAGTTCACACTTTATATCAATATCAATATCAATATCAATATCAATATCCTAGCCTAATCACTCACTAATGAGTTAACACTTTTCACAAGCTCAGTCACATTTTACACCCACTGAGATTGTGTGGTGAGGAGCACAGAAATTAGTGGAAGAATTTGCTCCAGATTTTCCTCAATTCATAATCGAGGTAAATCTCTCTCTCAGATCAGCCACAGGTATTAATTTATGCTCTTTTTGTGTTTCTGTTTCGTTGCAAGTTCAATCATGTTTTCTCCTCCTATGAACTGGGTTCCCCTTGGATCTGATTAGGTATGGTTTCACGATTTTTCCGATTTGATTCGTTAATCTGTTTCCTTCTAATTTGGGAGTCTGATTACTGTCGAAGTAAAATTTGACTAAGATGTGACCGATTTTATTGTTAAGCGGAGTCAAACTTCGGATACTATTTTTTAAATTATTGTTATTATTATTTTAATCAGGATATCTTTTTTCAATCAGTATATGCTTCAGAAATTAGTGTTCGTTTGAATAATTAAGCTGTGGAAATCACCGAGAAAACAGGGACGACTTCCATTTTAATTTGAAATAAGATTGCAACCCTTGGTCCCTGAGTTTCGAATGAAAAATATCGAAATTCAGTCTACTGAGATATGCTTCTATTTCATAATTACTAGGTATTGATGTAATTATTTCAATCATTTTATACATATATGGCTGTAGCGTGCTGTGAAAACAGGGGTGGGGGAAAGAAAAATGTCAGTTCTCGTCCAGAATAAGGTGGGTTCAGGGTTTATCATGTAATTGTATCTCGTGCTTGTCTCTGTTAGAGATATCAAAGACAGCATAAACTAGTTCGATCGAGTTGCCTGATAGATTTCCAAAATTAGGAGACCCTGTAATTGCTAATTTTGTGAAGACCAATAGTAAACCTCAGTTACTAGCTCTGATATGATCATGGTTCATCTTCTGAGGTTGTTGAACAGAGAGTTAACTGCTTTAAGACGAAAGGTCACTTTAAATGAGATGGTTTTATTATTTGATGTTATGATTCTTTTGGTTGTTCGTGCTGGTGTTCTTCTACATTTATTTCTTTTTAGCTTCTTCCCTGTTCTTTTGAGTAGTCATTCAGATTTTTAAGATTGATTTCTGAAACTTTTTGTTACGGATAATCTTTGGTTGCTGACAAAGTAGCACCCGGAAATATCATGTTTTTCCGCAAAAGCAGCTCCTCGCATGATGGTGAGAGTGTTGAGCTTCAACGGGAGCGCAAGGTAATAATATTAATGTGCATTCCTGGAATAGTGTTTGCGCATCTTCATATAATCAAGTTCCAAGTTGAACACAAACTAAACTAGAGTGCATGTCATTGGCTTATTTCTATGTTGATAGCATGAGATATTATACAATTTGAGAATACAGAAGTACTGTGCAGGGGTGCAGCCTGATGGAAGCATGGAGGGGCTGTAGCCCCCTCAAAGTTTGCATTTACTTCTTAATTGCATGTGTATTTTCTCCTTTAAATATTAATAATTTTGTTGATTTAGCACCTGCCTTCCATATGAGTTCACCTCTTTAATTCCTTGATTAAAATTTCTAACTTTTCCCTGGTGGCTTGTAGTGTGTATGTCGTATTATTATACATCTTATCAATCATGATTATGTATTAAACAAGAATGCAAGTTCAGCATAAATGGATTTCTTTCCTGTTATCTAATTATGTATTTAAGTTGATCTGATTGTGTTCTTTCATTTTCATCTCCAGTTCCAAGAGCTTAAAGCTTCTCTAGGACCGTTGTCAGGTCGAAGTCTGCAGTACTGCAGTGATGCGTGTTTGAAGAGATATCTGGAAGCTCGAAACTGGAATGTTGATAAATCGAAGAAGATGTTGGAAGAAACTTTGAGATGGAGGTCAAGTTATAAACCTGAAGAAATCCGTTGGGTAAGAAAGGCGGGGCCTTTTTTTGTTTAACCAGCTATTTGTTAGTGTTTAATGCTGATTTTTCCTCTTTCTCTGTCTTACTCTCAAGCTTTTCACATCGTCTTTTTTAGTCGTAAATTAACTGTAAATGTGAATGGATTACTCATTGCTAGCATGAAGTTGCAACTGAGGGTGAGACTGGGAAATTATTCAGAGCAAGTTTTCATGATCGTGATGGCAGGAGTGTCCTTATACTAAGACCAGGAATGCAGGTATCTGAAGATATTCTATAAGCTAATTAGATTTTTACCTTCTACTCTTAGCAATGGTTTTAAAAATTGTTCTGTTGTACATTCACAGAACACAGCATCATTGGAAAACCAGATGAAACATCTAGTGTATCTAATCGAGAACGCCATACTTAATCTTCCAGAAGGACAGGAACAGATGGCATGGTTAATAGACTTTACAGGATGGTCTCTGAGCACCAGTGTCCCTATTAAATCTGCTAGAGAAACTGTTAATATACTACAAAATCATTACCCTGAGAGACTAGCAATAGCATTTCTGTACAGCCCCCCTCGCTTATTTGAAACATTTTGGAAGGTAAGTTCTATTAGTCCTTTGAAGTAACAATTTTTTTTTGTCTGTTTGTAACTTTTATAGTGTTCCATTTACATTTGTCGATTATGAAATGACTTGTAATGGAGTTCAGTGATTTAGTTCCATGCAAAACTGAATGCTTTTATTTTCATATTTACACAAACCATTACTGAGCTATTTTAATACCTTACTATGTACTGTCCTTTTTTGCTGAATGTTGTAGTTGTTAAAAGAATGTGAGAAATGCCACACCATACACACAGCGCAATTCTTACAGTCCTCGTTGAGTCTGTTGATGGAAAAGTTGGTCTGTTAGGGAAATGCATAATTTTTAGAACTTCATTTAGTGCATCATTTCTTGTATAGTTGCATAGAACCTTCAGCTTCTGCTCTGTTACTGATGTGTTATATGCATGTGCGTGTTGCAGGTTGTTAAGTACTTTTTGGACCCAAAGACTTTCCAAAAGGTGAAATTTGTTTATCCAAAGAACAAAGATAGCGTAGAACTGATGAGGTCGTATTTTGATGTGGACAATCTCCCTACTGAGTTCGGAGGAAATGCCACACTTCAGTATGATCATGAGGACTTTTCGAGACAAATGGCTCAGGATGATGTAAAAAATGCGAAGATGTGGGGTTTCGATAAGTACCAATCTAATGCTTTTGTCGGAGCGGAGGTGGCTCCAGAGCCCGAACTCCTTGCTCCACCAGCTAGCTGAGTTTATATAATGGCTAGATAAACTATATTATGATTGTAATAAACACAGAGTTTTGTCTAACGAAACAAACTGTAACGAAACAAACTGTAGTCTGGACTGCGTTGTACATTGTGAAAATGCATTATCCCGTATTTTTATTTTCATGTGGGGGAGGTGAGTCTACTTTTTGTTGGGATAAAAATTTTTTTTGCCCCATAAGTTTGGCCATGTACAATTTTTTTCTCAAAAAGATAACATTTGGGAATTTGTCCCACTATCTTCATAATTGCGCTAATGTTGTCCCGTTTTCGCTGGAATGTGATATTTTCGCCGGAATCGATCACGTGCATGTCATGTGATTATCGGATTTGACATTTTCCGGTGGGAATTTTTTTTTTTGCTCTGTAAGTTTGGCAATGTACAAATTTTGCCCCCAAAAAGATAAGATTTGGGCATTTGTCCCAATATCTTTATAATTGCGCCAATGTTGCCCAATTTTTCCCGAAATTTGATATTTTCACTAGAATCGATCACGTTCATGTCACGTGATTATCGAATTTGGCATTTCCCGACGAATTTTCTAACCTAGCGACACATTGGCATCCACATTAACAATAATAATATTTTATTAGTAATTTAATTTTAAAAAATACCCTCAATATCGATGAACTCAATTCTCACGTACCCTCCATGTGCTTCCACCGTCTACACAAACTTACTCTTCTTGTCAATCAGGAATCCCATGTGTACCCTCTTACCACCATGGGCGGCAACTGTCGGATCTTCTCCTCCAAGGGCCTACCACCAACGAACGGATCACAGTATACATGGCTCGATCTGTACCCTCCGAAAGTGCGAGCAACCACATGATATCAGAGTCATGTAGAGGAGGATGGGGTCTTTGGCATTCTTTTAGCTCCGATTCAATCCTTCGCACCCCACTGAAGAATGGATGGTTCAGTATCAGTCTCGCGATTCTAATTGTGATCTGGAGATCAATATCAAATGCACGCATCCCCACGTGGTAGACAATGTTGCTAGCGACGCTGCTTTCCATTAGGAAAATCCTAGAGAATTCAACGAATTCTTCGATCGAAGGGTTGGCGTCACGACCGACTAGTGCTTAGGTTTTAGCCCACTGCACTTTGTCCATGAGGTCGTCGTACGCCTCCAGATGACGACTCTCCAATGCTAGGTATTACTCGACGGAATCGATGAGGGAAAGAACGTGAGCAACCATATGGTTGCCAGTACAACATAAATGGCTTTACGTAACACGTAAAAATATTATCTAATGGCTTAAATGTATTATTATAGACGATAGATAGCACTTTTAGAGGTGTCGCTGTTGCCCTTGTTATCTATTGTCTTATGTAACACTTTTTCTTAATATAGTAACATTTAAAAAAATTATTACATTTACTTTAGTAACACTTTATAAATATTACAACAAAAAGTTTATGTAACACTTTATAAAATAAAAAATTAAATTATAATTGTATGGATTTGATCCCTTGACCTATGTGTTACAATACATCACCTTTACCAACTTCTCTAGGAAAATCCTAGAGAATTCAATGAATTCATCGATCGAAGGGTTGGCGTCACGATTGGCGAGTGCTTAGGTTTTAGCCCACTGCACTTCATCCATGAGGTCGTCGTACGCCTCCAGAAGACGACTCTCCAATGCTAGGTATTACTCGACGGAAGCGATGAGGGAAGGAACGTGAGCAACCATACGGACTCGTGGATGAATATGGAGTGGTGGAACTCAAGAATACGAATCCTCCGCCGTGGAAGTAGATGATGATGGGGAGCTTGGTGATGTGAGTATGGTGGTGCGAGCGGAAGATCCAATGGTTGCCGCCCATGGTGGTGAGAGGGTACACGAGGGATCCTCTAATTGACAAAAAGAGGGAGTTTGCGAAGATGGTGGAAGTACGTAGAGGGCACGTGAGAATTGAGTGCATTGATGGAGGGTATTTTTTTAATTAAATTTTCAATAAAATATTATCATTGTTGTTGTTGATGTGGATGCCACTGTGTCGCCCGGTCAGTAAATTCGTCGGGAAATGTCAAATTCAATAATCACGTGATACGCATGTGATCGATTCTAGTGAAAATAATAAATTTTGGGAAAAATGGGACAACAATGGTGTAATTATAAAGATATTGGGACAAATGCCCAAATCTTATATTTTTTGGAGCAAAAAGTGTACATGGCCAAACTTACGGGGAAAAAAAAATTTCCGTCGGGAAATGCCAAATCCGATGTCACATGACATGCACGTGATCGATTCCGGCGAAAATGTCAAATTCTGGCAAAAACGGGGCAACATTGGCGCAATTATGAAGATAGTGGGACAAATACCCAAATGTTATATTTTTTTGGACAAAAATTGTACATGGCCAAACTTATGGGGCAAAAAAAATTTTATCCCACTTTTTGTCAGTCTTGTTGTCAGTCTTGGTGCTGAATTCTCTTGTTGAAAAGTAAATGTTTTCAAGGGATAAAAAGGATATAACAAAAATGTTATATGTCCTATATTTAGTAGTAGTAAATATTTAAACGCCCAAAGTGAGAAAAATATTATTGACTCGATTTGGGATTCGATTTAAGAGTTGGGTTTTTGTGTCCCCATGCGCAAAAAATGTGTAAGGGTATAATATTTTATTCTCAAGGATATACACTTTAGTTAATCCTTGTATACCATTTTGTTTTAAAGGATATACACTTTTATTAAAAAAATACTACATTTTTCAAAAAATAAAGAGTACACATCCTTATACTAAATGGTATATATTTTAATACTAAAGGGTATCTGGGCGTATGATGTCTGTGGGACACACAAGTTTTTCCCTCTGATAATTCATCCATATTCATCGACCCATTCACAAATTTTGATTATTAATACTCTCTCCATTCCACCCAAAGTATCTTTTTTTTTTTTTCATTTTGGGCGTTCCACTTAGGGTGGGTAAAATGGATATTCCAAAAATATCGATACCGTACCGAAAATATCGGTATTGATTTTTTCATACCGATACCGAATTTTCGGTGTATTGATTTTTGGCATACCAAAATTTTGGTAAAATTTATTCCTATACCGATACCGTACCGATATTGATCCTATATTAATTTTTCTGTAAATATCGATTTATACCGTAAATTTGACATACTGTTTCATACCGAAATATAGGTATACCGAAAAAAAATCAATATACCGAGTCATACCGATTTTTTTAAAAATTTTATTTAAAAAATATAAATAAAATAAAATATATTCTAATACATTTTATATTACAATGAATAGACAAGATAATTATTTAGATGATATTTATATCAACTACTAATTTATTAAAAAATAAGTATATAAATTTATTTAGGGAAAATATATTTTTTTGTCCTCTAACTTTACTCAATTTTGAATTTAGTCCATAAGTTTTTCACTTTTTGAAAATCGTCAATTATATTTCCAGAATTTTGAAAATCGTCCATTATATTTGAAAATTTTGAAAATCGTCCATCATGTTTACCAAGTTCAACAAAATCGTCTGTTTCAACAGGTCATTAGCAGGTTATTCTAAAAAAAAAAATGTAATATATATATATATGTATATATATATATATATATATATACACTATTTAAAAAAATAGCCTTCACTAAGAATCTATATTATACTCTCTCCGTTCGCCCGAAATAGGGCATTTTACTTTTGTGCACGTTGATTAAGAAGTATTGTTATTTAATGTGTAGTGGGTAGCTGTATTAGTGGGAGTATAGATCCCATATTTTAATTGTATTAGTGGGTGTGTGTGGATCTCATGTGTACAAAAAAGGAAGTGACCCTATTTGGAACGGACGATCAAAATGGAAAAAATATCCTCTTTCGAGTGGACGGAGGAAGTATCAATATTTAGTCAAATTTGCTCCACTTTAGTAATGAGATTAATATTATTTGTTTGGTATACGGAAGTGAAAAATGAAAAGTGAGATAAAATTGATTAAATAAAAATATGATTTAGATTAATTGGGGTGAAAATATTCAAATGACCTGCTATAGCAGGTCAAATGATCAAAATGTTGAATTTTATGAAGTTAATGGACTAATTTCAAAATTGTTATAAAATTAACGGACTAATTTCAAAAAAAAAAAAAATTAATGGACTAATTTCAAAATGAATGAAAGTTAGCGGACGAAAAAATCTATTTTCCCATTTATTTATTATTTCTTACCCTATATTCCAATATTAACTGTAACATATTTATATTTATAAGTATTAGAGTTTATTTTCACACTTAAAAAATATATATATACGAATAAATGTGTTGTATAATTACACATATACTTAATAATAAATTTTACTCCATACATTATTATAAGATAAAAATGTATTTAAATAAAAATTTAAAAAATATATATATAGGTAATTTGTTTTTAAAGCTAGATATATAAATTTTAATAATAAGAAATGTACTAAAAAATATACTCCCTCTGTCCAGGGTATTTTTACCCGTTTGTACGGGCACAGAGATTAAGACGTTTTATTTTATTAATATATAATGTAAGAGAAAGTAGGGATAAATTAATAATTTAAAAAGAAAAAGTGAATAAAGTTATTGGGAATGATGAATAAAATGTAAAAAAATAATTAAAGTTGTTAGAATTGTAAAAAGTAGGTAATAAAAAATTATGTATTTTTGCCAAAAATGGAATGAGTAAAAATATGTGGGACACCCCAAAATAGAAAGTGGGTAAAAATACGTGGGACGGAGGGAGTATTATATATTAAATTTTTTTAAAATAAATATAAAATTTTTGGTATTCACGGTACGGTATAACGAATATAAAAATAGCAAAAATATTTTTCGGTATACCGAAATACCAAAATTTTTTAAATATGTTATCGATATCGTATTGAAATTTTTGGTACGGCAATCATACCGTACCGAAAATTTCGATACACCCAAATTTTGATATTTTTCGATAATTTTTGATACGCCAAACTTGATATATTGAGTTTTCGGTATTTTTTTCCACCCCTAGTCCCACCCAAAGAGTCTATTTTCCTTTTTTACACACTCCCACTATTACAACTATCAACTACACATTAAATAATAATACTCTTTAATAAACGTGCAAAAAATAAGCACTACCCTTTGAGCGGAAAGGAATGAGTATATATAATTTTAAAAAGTCTAAATTGCTATTGATTTTTTAAATACACACCCCCATATATTTTATACTAATCTTAACTTAATTAATACTCCCTCCGTCCCCTTGAAATATATTCGTTTACTTTTTGCAGGTGGATTAAGAATTATAATAATTTAATATATAGTAAGGTGAGAGAAATAATATTTTAATGTGTAGTGGGTAGTTGTATTAGTGTTGAGTGTGGGGTAATGTGTAGTGGTTGTGGGTCACACCAATCCAAAAAGGGAAATGAATACTTTGTAATGGGATGGACCAAAATAAAAAAATGAATACGTATCAAGGGGACGGAGGGAGTACATTATACGCACTCTGGTAAATTATACGTAAACTCTTGAAATATTTTGAGGAGGAGAAAGATATATAATAAGTATTCTCCAAAGTTTGAGCAATATCAATTTCCCCTTGTGCACGAGAGGCTTGAATCATCGTGATCATCTGCTTACATCCATTTTCCTCCTCCATTGCCATGAATAACTCCATCATTTTTTGATTATGTAGTTGGAGAAAAGGGGTGTCGATATAAAAATTTCTATAACTTGAAGAAAACCTCAACATGTCATATTTGGAGAAGAGAATCATATGCCTGAAAATAATTAAAATAACTGATACATTTACAATGATAAACAGATTGCCGAACACCAACAAGGCAAAAGACTTCAGTAAGCAAAGTAAAACTCAAGAGCACTTCTTTAACGAATTTCAAGAAAAGAAAAACACCAAGCATGTATGAATCATCATTAATATGAGCAAATTAAATTGCAATCAACTGTTGCTGGAATTGAAGCAGGTAGAAAGACTTGCAACAAAACCAGGTGAGTTAGCCATTGAACTCTTCACTTAAGTGAGAGACCCATGTTCGATTCTTCTTGGGAATGAATTAGGAGGGGAGTTATAAAGAGGGCTTGAAGATAGGGGTTGTAAGAGTGCTTGATGTAACTACTAACTATAATAACAACTAACAAATACAATCAGCCCACATATTCAACTTATTATAATATTGAATCTTATAACCGACCCACAAATATAACTCACAAATCACAATAGGAACCAACCGACCCACCAATAGAGTCATACTATTAAGTTATAAGTAACCGACCCACAAATACTTATTACATTGAGTTACAAATCTAACTGACCCACCTATTGCACTCATAGATTAATCGACCCAAAAATAAATCCTCATTTATAGATTCACAACTTCCCAGTTCGAACAAATCCATTGACCCATATTCAAATAACCCAAATAGAGTCATGTTCATACGCTGTGATTCTACCAAAGAAGAATAAAGAAATGTATTTATAATTTGTGGAGAAATCGATTAAATTCTTGGACCATAGATTGAAATAAACTTTACTTTTGTTGTTTAGGGTTCATGTTTTGGGAGAATAATCCATGATGCCTCAAAATATTTTTTTTCATCTTTCATACGAATATTTGCTGGTAATAAAAGCAGGAAATGGAGGAGTGCATCTGACGGTATAGTGGTGCGGCGGATAATGAAGGGTGAGATGTCTCTTCCTACAAAAGGCTTTTGACAGTGAGATGACGGTTGCTTTGACCAAAGCTTCTCCCAAGGATTTCATGGTGGTTTGCCGAGAATGGGCCGCTGTACGAATTCACACGATTTTTCGTGCTTTTCTGATAATTCCTGAAACTCATGCTTTATAATTTGAAATTCTAATTTTGAATTTGGCTAAATCTTTGCTATAGTCAGGGACGAACGGGTCACTGCCCCCTGAACTATTTTAAATAACTATGTTAAATGACTAGTATATACTCCCTTAGTCCATTTTTTTCATTACTGAGCAAATTTATAGTAGTCACTATTCACTAAGTACAATTTTAAATAACCACCTCTCTTATATATAATTTTTACTAGTCACTATTTGGTGGACTCCCCAAATTACCCCCATAACTGTCAGATAAAGGACAAAAATAATGGGATCATGATCATGTCAGTTTTGACTGCAGTAAATGGGGTGGGTATACCACATTTAAAATTTAAAATTTGAATGGGTAATGAGAGGGCATCATTAAATGGGGGTTGGTGGGGCATCATAAACGTCACTTTCTCTCTTATTTTCGTCCAAATTTGTCTCTCTTTCTCTCTCATCTTCGTCCATCATCCTCTTTCTTCTTCTCTCCTTTTCGTCCCAAAGCAGTGTCATCTTCGTCCAACATCCACCCATTTACAGTCCCCCTTTCTCAGTCTGTCTTCTCCATTTGCGGTCCAAATTATCCATCGGCCGGAACATGTGGAAATAACGAATTTTTGGGTATGTATAAAAGCAGTTTTATTTGTATTTGTAAAATGTGAGTTATTTTTTATAATGTTTACTATATTTTGTAGTTTTGTTCATGGTGCAAATTTATATGTATAAAATTTGAGTTAATTGTTTATAATGTTTCCTACATTTTGTGGTTTGGAAAAATAATATGTAGTATGCGACTTAATTTTGTACATATCATTTTAGAATGTAGTTCTGCAGTGGACGTGTTTATTTTTTTTAATATGTGAAAAATGTTGTAGGCCGAATAGAGAATTTGTGGTAGGCAGAATAGACAACAATGTAGGCCGAATAGAGCATGTGTAGGCTGAATAGAACAAAGTGTAAGAATAATGTGATATCATTGACCTTGGCCGAATAGAGCATCTGTGATAGGCCGAATAGAAATTGTATAGACCGAATAGAACAAGTGTAGGCCGAAATAACAAAGTGCAGTGGAATAATGTGATAGCACTTACCTTGGCCGAATAAAGCATCTTTGAAGGCCGAATAGAATAAAAACCTTGAACGAATAGAACAAATTAGGGGTTTTCCAGACGTATGTAGGCCGAATAAAATAATTTTGGTCGGCCGAATAGAATAACATTGTAGGCCGAATAGAATAATAATGTAGGCCGAATAGAACACTTCTAGGCCGCATAGAAAAAATAATTGAAGTAGGCCGAATAGAACAAAAGTTATGGGCCGAATAGAACAAATTCTAGGCCGAATAGAAGGCACTGTAAGCCAAATAGAACAAATGATTAAGTGTGACAATATTTATTCAGTTGATGCAGTGAATTTATTGTTATTTGATTTTTTTAATTATAACTTTTTTAATTAAGTAAGCTGGTTGAATTGATGCAGAGTAGATAGATGTGATATGTGTTACAAATTATGTAGCAAAAAATATTATTTGTGCAGGGTGAATGGAAGCGTCCAACTATGCAAGGGCAGAACTGTAGTATACATAATTATTACAAATCGGGGATTATTATGAGATTAATCCATAAAAAGTTAACAGAGATTTGGGGTAATGCCAAATAGATGTTCAGGAGTTCATGCTTTGGTCATTATTGGGATCTTTACGACGATTGGAATGCGCACGTTAATCTCCACAATCTCATGACATGGGAGATTATACGTAGCGGGGGTGATTTAACTGCTAGATATTTTTAGATTGGGAACGAGTGTCTTAAATTTAATAGGGTAGAGTTCATGCGTATTATGGGACTCTGCTTCCGGGACTGAGTGGGGTTTGATCCGAACATGTCGTATAATATTCCGGCTGGTGGGGTTTACGATACGTATTATGGGTAGGGCCCAAGATCTTTAGTAAGTGAGATTGCCTATGCTTTTCAAGGTACAACATTTGTTGATCTTAGCCTCGAGAACGCGGTTAAGATTGGTAAGGTGCTGTTAGTCTACAATTTTCTCCTTGGATCGGACATTACCAAGGTCAGTATAGACAATTGTGTTTGGATGCTAGTGGAGGACGATCGCAGATGAGATTTATTCCCTTGGGGCCAGGTCAGTTACATGACTCTACTCTACTTCATGGACAACATTTTAACCGAACTTCCTCAAGGAGCAAACCCTAACAAGTACAGATACCACTTTTACGGGTGCACATTTGCGCTCCTGGTACGCTTTGTAGTAGATCACTTAAACTTATAGTGTATTACCAGTTCTAGCAACATGAATAATCTAACAATAGTAGTTTACTTGTGACAGGTTTGGGCGTATGAGCGTATATCTGCCCTTGCTGCATCATATGGCGATGTCCCAAACGAAAGAGTGAATAATCGGCCACTTTGCTTGCGATGGGTTTTTCGTACAGTAAAGAAGGTTGATAGGCAGCTGTTTTCTTGGGTATGAAATCTAAATTATTATGAATCTTAATTATTATGAATCATTAAATAATCAGTGATATTGTATCTAAATGTTTTGCTTTTTTGAATCAGAATATTGAAGTGGTGGATTTTCCGGGGGAGATCGCCCATGAGAACACGAAGGATTATTGGATTGGCATAGAGGACGATCCTTTGGATGGTTTAATCACGAGGCTGTACACCAAGGTATTTTCTAACCCCAAACGAGAGGTCGTCCGACAGACTACAGCCTCATACTTGGACCAGCAGACCTCGGGGGAGGCCTACGATCCCTGGCATCAGCAGTACTATACCCATGTGACTGATAAGGATCGGTGGCAGGGGCAGCGCATGGCGGATACTTCAGCTTGGCAGTCTAATTGGGATCCTAATGCTTACCAACCAGCCTATACTCCTAGCCTTGACCAAGGTGGACATGATTCAAGGGAAAGTGGTTTAAGGAGCCCAGTTCATATCATTCCACGCGTCATATTCCTCCGTACTCCACTCGTAGCTGGTACGATCGAGCTGTAGAGGATCATGATAGACAACAGCACTTTGATGTTGATGAGCCCCCAGTGTTTAACGGGACTGGGAGGGGTGACAACCACGGATATGATCAGAATTTTAAGGAGAGGATGTTCCATAGGCTGGATCAGCAGATAATGGTACTCTCTTGCTCAACTTGAGTTCGACGTTCGTAAAATCACCTTTCAGTATGGTATTGTTATACGACTCAGCTGATGTAGAGTTCATAAACTCGTACCGTTTTACAGGACAATGGACCCTTGACCATTTCTCATATCCCCACGACCCAACTAATTCCATTAACTGTTGCGACGACCGGTGGCCACTCAATGAGTTCATGCAGCTAAAAATAATAAATATGGAAAGGGGAACATTAGTAAAAAATCCATTGAATGGATGATATTCGTAAATGTGAAATTACGACGAAGTGGATGTTGGAAGACTAACCTATCAAAATCTCTCGATAGGTATGCATCCATCGCACTCTGAAATCTATATAAAACGTTCTTTCCATAACCTGCCAACCTATTCTTTAAATGATAACCGCACAAACCGTGATGTGCATCAGGATAGACAATAGAAATAGCATGTGTGATACTGCGATGATCGTCTAACACTATCAAAAGATCTCGTGGATATCCGTATGCCTCTCGAAGCCTTTCCAAAAACCATGTCCACGACATGTTGCTCTCGACGTCGCCAACCCCTAAGGCGAGTGGAAATATCTGATGGTTTGGGTTATTCGTAACTGCGATGAACACAATGCCTCTGTGCTTTCCCTTCATATGAGTCCCGTCTATGACAATGACTGGATGACCAAACTCTATATATCCTCGCCTAGATGCTCCAAGTGCATAAAATGAAAACTTTAAACGGTCCTCTTCATCAACGGAGATACATGTGTGCATATCGGGATTTGCCAACTCCAACTGATACATGTATGCAGGGAGCATATGAAATGAGCTATCGTGATCCCCGTACGTGTGTCCAACTACCAGGTGTTTCGCCTTTAACGTCACATTGTAGCTAATGTCGAACCCAAAATCTTTCAAAATCTCTGCTCTCATGTTCTGGGATCGGAGCCCAGTAATATTATCAAATTGCCTAGCAGCAAAATATTAACAGATTACTTTGGATGACACCTGTGTAGGAGTGGGCTTGTCTGGATCATTTAAATAACCGTGATGTTGAATGAATTTAACCACTCCCATAGCCCATAGGTCATTCTTGCATGCATCGCAAATCGACAACTTGTTTTATGCTCTAGCTTACATTCCACGTTATATCTGGTCGAGCTAGATCTTTTAACAATGGTCTCCACTCCATTTCGCAAGTTATACATTCCTACAGCTATCTGCAACTTCTCTTTCGTATCAAATACAATTTTCTCGTAAAGAACGCCAGACGCATCAAAGTTAGAGACAGTCATCTGATCTTCTCTATCAGCTTCATTCGGAATACCTATGAACGTATCAGGTGCATTAGTTTCAAGTAGAAATTTACTTTAGTTCTATTCTAAATAAACATAGTATTCATACCTGGAATCAACCAAGGATGGGTGGTGGGCCGTATACTATGAAAATCTTGTGGCTGCATTTCAGGACGGGACAAGTCGTGACTAATCGGTTCAAGAAAGCTAGGGCCGCCTCTTTGACGTATGTAATCACAGACTTATTCATACAATTGAATTCTTCTCTCCTCAGTACCATCATCAGTTTCACTAGAAGACTGATTACAATCCTGCTGTATATCATCTTCGTTATTTTCATCTTTTTCTTCGACAGTTCTATTCCCGATCTCAACATCATCATTATAAGCATGTACATCATCCTCACCCTCACCAGCGTTATCATCAGCTTCAGCATCTACAGATTCTCTAAAACCAAACCACTGCATCTCTGAGGCCGGACTGTACGCCACATTCAAATCAAAATCAGGCCTAGCACTAGACTATACCCTCGTACATGGATCATTGCTTGGACCAACACTTCCGTCATTATAACCCACCCTAAATCCAAACTATTCCCTGAACCTTGTGCAGGAGATTGAACGAATGCATTGTCAGCGACAGGAACGAGTGTCACGTACACCATTTCTACATCAACACAGTTGAAAACTTCTGCCACACGAGCATCATTTTTTATCTTATATTTAGACATACGGTCATTGTACTCGACCAGAGAATGAACTTCATAACCCCAATAATCCAAATCAGCTTGTACTATGTTATGAATTTCTAATAGCAAACTAGTATAATACAGATTGTCATCCCGCAAGTATAACCAGTGAACCTGTCCATCTTTGTAAAGTAACCCATCCCAATATCCACCCTTCTCATCCCAGCATGTTTATAGCTCATCTGCACATTTTTTCAAGAAAATGTAAATGACGACATCATTAAAATATTAGAAAATTAGTTGCAAGTATTCTATTCAGCCAACAATATACTCTATTCGGCCAACTAATTATTGTATTCGGCCCTACAATATTTCACTATTCAGCCTACCTTTAGATGCCTTCAAAAATCTCAGTATATTTTTTTTCTATTCAGCCTACATCTCTCTTATTCGGCCTATAAGGTTATTCTATTCGGCCTACCAATATTATTCTATTCGGCCTACATATTTTTTTAAAAATAAAAATTAAATGTGGAAAATTTAGTTCTTCTATTCAACCTACGTTTCTTGTATTTGACCCATAAAATTGTTCTATTCGGCCTACAATACTTGTTCTATTCGGCATACTTATTTTTTAAAAAATAGGAGATTTTTTTGGCCTATTCGACCAATGTTTCTGATATTCGACCTTCAAAGTTGTTCTATTCGGCCTACAAATCCTGTTCTATTCGGCCTACTAGTTTCTAATTTAAAAAAATAAAAAAAAAATAATGTGGATAAATTTTATACTCCACTTACTCTATTCGGCATACTATTATTTCTATTATAAAACGTTGAATACATAAAATACACTCATGAGACATGTAAAATAATCAAATTCATGCATTCATAGCTATTAAAACAAGTTTACAATATACCTTGTATATTGCTCCCCAAATTCTCACACCAATAGTTGCTCCCCGAATACTCAACCCTCGAAAAAAATTAGAACAATAAAAATGAATATATGTGTATGATGCAGCACAATGATTGGACCACCATTATATATATACCTCATTTTTAGTAAGCAAATGAGGGAACACATGCCTACATAATTGTACTTTGACACTTTTTTAAGAAATAGAGACGAATCGGATTCCCCTACTGTACTTTTCGTACTTTTGGTCAAAAAGTGAGGAATCTGATTCCTCAAACATGTGAAAAAGTGGATCCCCTCAAGAATATTTTTGTCAATTCCATTAAAAGTGGCTAGAATAAATTGTATATAATACCTGTGGCAACTTAAAATTACTTTTAAGTAATAGTTGCTACTTTTTGCCATTTTCACTTTTCATTACATGCTAAAAAGCAAAAGACCCTCTTAATAAGTAACAAAGGAGGGAGCGTAGTGTAGTGGCCTAGTGGTTGTAACTTGATTGCGGTGAAAGAAGTCGTGTTCAAATCCGATTAAGACCACCTCTCTTCTTTTGTAGTATTTAATTTATATTCTTTTTAAACCACACGGTCCACACCCATGGTTTTTTTTATTTTATTTTATTATTATTTTATTCGTTGAAAGATCAAGTTATCGGTAAATATGCTTTCTCCTATTTACACATGCAGCAGATAAGAATTGATTGCCTAATTTTCTTGCCATTGTTTTGTTTCTTGATTTAGGTTGACTTAGAATAGTACTCCCTTCGTCCAAATTACTCCCTCCGTCCGGATTTAAGGGTGTCATTTGCTTTTGATCATGGAGATTAAGAAGTATTGTTATTTAATGTGTGGTGGGTAGTTGTATTAGTGAATATATGAGTCCCATTTTTTAGTTGTATTAGTGGGTGTGTGTGGATTAAAAAAAAAATGAGATCCTTGGGAGCGGACGCCCAAAATAAAAAAAATAATACCCTCGAAAGCGGAAACTTCACACTCTTCATTTTCGTCCGTTCCCCATTAAATTTCACCACAAAAATTGGAAATATCACATCAATCCTCACCCTTAAAAGTAAATATTAATTACAAATTTACAACTTTCACCTGGCACACATAACATACTTTATAATTTTTTTATGGGTTAATTGCAAAAAAAATCACGAATTTTACTCTTATAGCAAATTAATCCTCACTTTTGAAAAATTGCAAAAAAACCTCCACATTTAAGTATTGTTGCAAAAAACCCAAAAATACCATACTTATAACCAGAATTTGGGTGCATTTTACAATAATACTTAAAGTTTGATTTTTTTTGTAATTTCTCAAAAGTGAGAATTAATTTGCAATAAGAGTAAAGTTCTTGATTTTTTTTTCAATTAACCCTTTATTTATTACCTAAAAATACTACTATTACCCTCCAAAATCACTAGAAGCTGTTTAATGTCGTTGAAAAGCTGTTTAAAAGCTTTTCCGGGGTCTTCTACCACAGCTCCTGCCGTTGTAAATACCGATTCAACGACGGTAGATTCAAACAGGGTTAGTGGATTTTGATTTGTTTTATATTTAGATTTTGTGTGATGGTGTTTATGGTATTCAATGGAAGGTGTATATGAATTGTATATTATGTTAAAATGTTTACATTTGATTGTGCAATCTTATGTATGAGTAGGAGTAGATGGGTTTCTAATTAAATTTTCTCTTTTTTTTTTTTTTTAAATTTATGATGATTCTGCAACACTTTTTTTTTAAATTTTTTTTATTTTTATTTTTGTGCGATTGGATAGTTAAGTTTCATTTAATCAATATACAAAATGAATGGCAATTTACTTCGATTGATAGTAGTAGCAATTGGTGTGGAAATGTATTAAGATTTAGGTTTGCATGTGTAATTTTTGTCTAATCTTGAGTACTGGTTGAACCATGCCTTGATCATACTGATACACTGGTAGTGAATGAGAAGAGGATTGTGCTGGAAATTAGGCTTACATCAACTCTACTCTCTACCAAATTAATTTTATCAGGAGTATTATCCTTTTGTATGTTTTCTAAAAGCTACTGTAGCACGTATATTTGTGTAATGCATACATCTATCAAAAATCATTTGTTTATTAATTATTTGATTTATGTAGCTAGGATGTAAAATATGGTGTTCTTTTTAAATGTATTTCTGCCATGGCTCAATTTTGTACCACGATGTAGGGATTATGAATACATGAATGGATGGTTTTCAGTTTTCTATTTAATTATATATATGATTTTATTTAATAAAAATTTGTTTATCACTTACCTTCATCATATCCTCATCTGTTTATCATTCACGTCACATAAAAGTAAATGTTCAATTAATCTTATAATTTTGAAATACACTTTAATATAAAAAATTTCATCTTGTCCCAAATTCATCTTCACATTTATTGTAGATACGAATTTTTAAAAAAATCACTTTTTAACCTACTTTTAGGGGTAGTATGATATTTTTGGATAATAAATAAATGATAAAGTAAGTTATGTGAGTTAAAAAGGTGATAACAAATTTGAAACTAAAGTATGTTAGAAGGATATTTTAGTTATTTTTTCCTTTTATAGAAGTGTGAAATTTAATTTGGAACGGATCAAAACAAAAAGTGTGAAGTTGAAGTTAAAGTTGAGACGTAGGGTACTTTTAAATTTATTTATTGTCTAAAAATGCAAATTATATATTTTTTTTAAAAATAACGTGGATAGAAGATATAAAAGAACTAAATTACAAAATTTTGTTGAATTATAAATAGATTGATTGAGACCTCCTTTGAGAGGGTAGGCCTACAACATAATTGGGTATATCAGACTAGCTATTATTGACTTATTAGGAAAGAGCTTTTGGATCGAGACCCCCCGATATTTAGAAGATCTCAAACAATCATGTTGTGATTAGTACCTCAGAGAAGGGTGGGAAAAATCTTTTGTGTGCAATGATACCATTCATTTTGTCTTATGTAACGAGGTAAGGAAAAATGCAGGCAATGATGAGTTTTAGTTTAAGATCGGTGATCGTTCTATTAGATTTTCTCGTCGAGATTATGGCATAGTCACCGGCCTTAGGTTTGGAGGATCAAAATTGATATTTCTGCCTGCATTACTCCACCAATTGGCAGTGTACACAGTCGCTACGAGCAACTTAGGATTGCACGCCTACTTGATGACATTTGTGATGAATTTATTGTCGGAAAATTTCGTGAATAGCTAGGTAATGCTGTTAAGATAGCTTGCTATCTCGTACTTGGACTCGATGATAAAAAGAATATCACACATAGTTGGATGTGGAGGATGGTAGTGGATGCCAACGTATGGGATGTTTTCTTCTCTAGGGATTATATTCATGGCAGATCCTCAGCCATTATATAAGGGAGATGTCTATCAATATTATCCCCGACACTGGTCGTACTGGTTACCATTTCTATGGTAACATATATGCTTTTATGGTATGTTTTGCTTCATTTTTAAAGTAGTTCAATATATTATTTTTTATTACTTTAAAGGTAGGACATCATGTTTTATTTAACAAGATGTGGGCATATGAGGTTGTGTCATCTCTACTCATCCTTTGTGTACATGAAACATATATTGATCCCTGGATTTAGTGACCACGTATGACCCGTTGCAGGGTTAGAAAGTTTTGTAGGGTTGATTTCACCGTTTTCCTTGACCAACATATATTTTTTGTCAGCTAAATTGTTTAAAGCATCTCTTAGCTACTCTTGAGGAAGAAAATAAGATCTACATGCAGTGTATAGAGGAGCTCGTAATATGTTCACATTCCATTTATACGCAAAAGGAGCAAGATGAGAATAGAGTATGAGGGCACAATTGGTGATGTGCATCATGTATGAAGGCGGAGTGTTCGCAATGACACTCCGACGAAGGGTTTTCTGTTCATGGGCGTGGGCTTGGGAGAGGTCGTGAACGTAGCCTTATTTGTGATGTGGAGGATAATCATGAGGTCAGCAGGAAACTCGGTAGAGGTGATTACTTGAATATATCTCTTAGACACATGACCAGGATTATTGATCGAGGTGTAGCACCAATCCTTAGAGTTAAGCGAGATAAAAAAAGTATATATATGAGAAGGATAGAGCAAAAGTAGGAACAGAGAACTGCTGTGGGATATCCCTGATTATCTAAATTATATATTTGATTCTCAATCAACCCAACCCGCCCATAATCTATAGGTGATCTTATGCATATTCGGGAATCTCTATAATACCAACAACAACACCGACTAATTCACAAAATGCCATAGAGAAAGATTCTAAATCCCCTGTTAGTCATACTACCGAGACACCCGCTGCACATTTTGTAAGTTCAAATTTAATTATATTTGGAAACTGTTTTTATAATTATTTTGTTCCTATTACATTTGTTGATCAAACAACCACCCAGTCTAAAAAGTCACTCTTGACTCACACTACCGAGACGCAAGTCTCACCATATGCCGCTCAAACTAGAGAGCTTGGATTAGTCATGACACCTCCTGCTTAGATTATTGAGCACTCTGTAGTTACTGATTCAAGAATATTCGATCACGCCCTACCGTACACTGCTTGGAATAGCCATGACACTTCCCGCTCACATTATTGAGCGCTCTGTAGTTACTGATTAAGTAGTCTTTGATCACGCCCCACCATATGCCGCTTAGACTAAAGAGCTAGGATTAGCCATGACACCCCTCACTCAGATTGTTGAATGCTCTTTAGATACAAATTCAGCACTTGGTAGGATTATGTTTATCCTATTGCGCAGCCCATTCAAACCTTTTCAAGTAGACCTAGAGTTAACTCTATTGATAAGGCATTCATGAAGTGGTTGCAAGAGAGTATAGAGCTGTAAGTTTACTTTCTTCGACAGTTACACACACGTATAATTACATTTAAACTTATACTATATATTTATCTTATATAATTTGTAGGGTGAACACATGATACAGTCAACTTGTGAACAAAAATTGGTTTTAAGAAATTGTTAACCATGTATCATGGCTCGAATCCCAGGTGTATTTAAATATGCTAATTAGAATTTATTTTACTAATGTTTTATTTTATTCACGTTAAACAATTATGCAAAATTTCCCTTGAACATCATATTGACATATATCTTGGGATGCTACAATATGAGCTGTCATTTTTTATTGTTATTTGGCATGGTGAAACCTGTAATCGCACAGTGATTATTGAATGCGAATTCTTTGTTAGTAATCAACTTAAAAAGGGTTTATACATAATTTTGTGTACAATAACTATCATTATAATTTTTTTTATTTATAATGTTGTGTTAGGCATAGTGTAGTATGATGTGGGAAAGATCCAAAGTATGATCCTAGGATCTTGACAGCTTTACTTCGCAAATATCCAAGAAGTGTGAGGATGATCAAGCCTTGGTAATAATAGCGAAGTGGGTCTGTGACTTTAGGCCGTATTGGGGCACATTAAAGCCTTGGTGGATCAACTTCCACCAAGGCTTTAATACCGTGTCCAACATCTACCTTTTTAATTTGCCCCAATATGGCCTAAAACCACAGACCTACTTCGCTGTTGTTTCCAAGACTTGATCATCCGCACACTCCTCGCGTATTTGCGGAGTAAAGCTGTCAAAATCCTGGGATCATTCTTTGGAGCTTTCCCACATCATCCTACGCAATGCCTAATACAAAATTATAAAAAACAAAACTATAGTAATAATTGTTGTACACAAAATTGTCTATAAACCCTTTTAAAGTTGATTACTGACCAAGAATTCGCAATCAATAAATAATGTGCTATTACGGGTTTCAGCATGCCAAATAAAATTTAAAAATAATGGCTCATATTGTAGGATCCCAAGATATATGTCCATATGCTGCTCAAGGAAAAAATTGCATAATTGTATAACATGAATAAAATAAAACATTAGTAAAATACGATCTAATTAACATATTTAAATTCATCTGAGATTCGAGCCATGATACGCGGTGGACAAGTTCTTGAAACCAACTTTTGTCCACAAGTTGATTGCATCCTATGTTCACCCTGCAAATTATATAAGATAAACTAAAAATATAAGTTTAAATGTAAATATCAAATAAAGTAAACTTACAGCTCTGTGCTCTGTTGCAACCACTTGAAGAATACCTCATCAGTAGAGATAACTCTAGTTCTACCTCATAGAGGTTTGAATGAGCTGTGCTACAAATATAATCCTACTACGTGCGTGATCAAATACGGCAAAAAAAATATCTAAAGAGCGTACAAAAATCTGAGTGGGATGTGTCGTGGCTAATCCAAGCCCTTTAGTCTGTGCGGCACATGGTGGGGCATGACCAAAGACTGCTAAATCAGTAACTCTAAGTGGGAAGTGTTATGGCTATTCCAAGCTTTCTGGTCCGAGCAGCGTACGGTGCGGCATGATCAAACACTGTTGAATCAATAACATCTGAGCGGGAAGTGTCATGACTGATCCAAGCTCTCTAATTTGAGCAGAATATGGTGAAACTTGCATCTAGGTGGTGTGAGTTAAGGGAGGCTTTCTAAATCGTGGTTATTTGATCAACAACTATAAAATGACCAAATAATTATAAAAATAGTATTCAAATATAATTAATTTTGAAATTATATTTAAATTTATACCACATCCATATTCTACCTCAATAGAATGTGCAGCGGGTGTCTCGATAGTATGACCAACAAGGGACTTAGGATCTTTTTCTATGGCATTTTGTGAACTAGTCAGTGCTATTGTTGGTGTCATAGGGATTCCCGAATAGGCATAAGATTACCTATAGAGTATGGGCGAGCTGATTGAGAATCAAATATATAATTTAGATAATCAGGGATATTCTAACTACGTACCCTGTTCCTACTTTTGCTCTATCCTTCTCATATATATACTTCTTTAACTCGCTTAACTCTATAAGGATTGGTACTACAATTCGATCAATAATCCCAGCCACGTGTCTCTAAGAGATATATTCAAGTCATCACCTCTGCTGGGTTCCCTGCTGATCTCATAATCAAATTCTGCATCACAAGTAAGGCTACTTTTATGATCTTTTCCATGCCCATGCCCACGAACAAAATACCCCTCGTCGGAGTGTCATTGAATATTCCACCTTCGTAGATGATGCACATCAGCAATGGTGCCTTCATCCTCTATTCTCGTCTTGCTCCTTTTTCGTATAGATGAAATTTGAACATATTTCACATTAGGGGTCACAGGCTCCTCTCTGCATGTAGATCTCATTTTCTTCCATAGGAGTAGCTAAGAGATGCTTTAAACAATCCACCTTCACTGTATAAATTTTGTGTGTGTATATATATATATATATATATATATATATATATATATATATAAATGTGTGTGTATGTATATTTGTAATAAAAAGATATATTTGAATTAAAAAAACCTTTTGGTCAAAGAAAACGGTGAAATCAACTCCACCAAACTTTCAAAACCTGTAAAGGGTCATACGTGGTCGCTGAATCAGCGGATCAGCGTATGTTTTGCGTACACAAAGGTTGAGCAGAGATAGCACAACCTCACATGCCCATACCTTGGTAAACAAAACACATGATGTCCCATCCTTAAAATTATAAAAAATAACTTTGAAGAAGTAGAGTTGCATGTGTGTGTGTTGCATGAAGAAACAACAATGTTACATGTGGAGATCGTGCATTGGTCGATCAAGTGAACAAGAGGATTGCATACATGAACTGTTGGATCAATTTGGAGCTGAGATGATCAACTGTATGATGTGGCAAAGCTGGAAGCATCTGAAACAGCTAGAAGCTTCAGCTGAGGGCATCAAACGGTTGCAAGATCAGTTGGTTACAACTGATTTGATGTGCATGCATTTGATTGGATGAAAGGGGATCAAAATGTTGGTCATTCATTCATATAAGTTGGAGTGTTCAGTCAGTTAAGATCATCATCTCCATCACATCTTCACATATCAATTTCAAGCATTAAGAATTAGGGTTTGATAAGTATGCTTGTAAGTTTTGTAATCTCCATTGTCATCATAGTGAAATCTTCTCTTAGGAAAGTGGATGTAGGCTTACGCCGAACCACTATACATCTTTGTGTTGATCTCTTTCATTTCATTTTTCGTTTATCAATCAATTCGAGAGTGAAACGTGAGTGATCAATCAACCAAGTGTGTGAGTTCTTGAGAGATTTAACAAGTTCTTGCTCAAGTTTCATAAGAAGTGACGCTGTCTGTGGAAAGAAGAAGGAGCAGCCACAAGTTATCAGATCAGAGGGAAGGATCATGGTGACAACTAAGTTTGATATGGAGAATTTTACAGAAAAAGTTGATTTCAGTTTGTGGAGGATGAAGATGGAGGCCGTATTGATCCAACAAGGATTGGCAGATGCTGTCAAACCACTTCAAAAAAGTCAAGCAGCAGCTGTTGATGCAGTTGCACAAGCTGCAGATCAAGATCAACAATCAAAGGCCAGAAGTGCAATCATATTATGCTTAGGTGACAAAGCTTTAAGAGAAGTTTCAAAAGAAGTAACTGCAAGAGATATGTGGAAGAAGCTTGCTGATCTTTACATGGTGAAGACTTTGGCAAACAGGCTGTATACAAAGCAGAAGCTCTACTCCTTCAAAGTATCAGAAGATAAGTCTATTTTAAATCAATTAGATGATTTAGAAAATATTGATGTAGCACTGTCAAGTAAAGATAAGGCTGTCATACTAATGTCAGCTCTTCCTTAATCTTTTGAAGGATTGAGAAATACACTATTATATGGGAATATTGAATCAATCTCCCTGGAGCAAGTGATTCTTGCAATAAAGGCAAAGGTGCTTCATAAGACATCAGATAACACAGTTGCAGGGGAAGGTCTTGTAGCCAATAAACAGAATAAGTGGAACAAGAATGATAAGAAGACTGGTGCTGATAGGAAGGAACAAGAAAGAGGGAATCAGAGTACACCAGCAGATGAAGAGAATATTAATTACTTCCACTGCAACAAACCTAGTCATTTAAAGAAGCAATGTCATAAATGGAAAGCTATGGTGGCAAGAAAGATTGCAGAAAAGAGTGGAAATCAAAGGATTCATGTAAATCAGGTAACTGAAAATAAAGTTAATAAGGATCAAGATTACATTAAAGCTTTGGTTGTTGTTTCTGGTCATGTATCAGATCAGTGGGTGTTAGATTCAGGTTGCACATTCCACATGACATCAGTTAAGAATTAGTTTACAGAATTGAAACCATATAATGAAGGATCAGTCTTGTTAGGAAATGATCAGGCCATCAAGATTGAAGGGATTGGCTCTGTCAAATTCAGAATGTTTGATGGAACCATTAAGTTTCTCACAAATGTGAGGTATGATTGAGAAGGAATTTGATATCCTTGGGAATGTTAGACACTCTGTTGGGCAATTGGATCGTGCGGTTCAACGTGATCCGTTAGGATTAACAGGCAAACGAAATTAGCGGAAGCATAAAACGTGTTTACCGTACTTCTGGGTTGATGTAGAGGATGAATCGCTGCAGAGAACTACCTCTGATCTTCTACTGTATGTCCCAAGTCGAATCCTGCTGTTGTGTGGGCAACAATCCGCAGGATTCTCTCAATCTGCTCCTGTTCTTTCTAACTGTCAAATGAGGCACTGACTTAGGGTTAACAGGAGCTGAGATGACTTATATAGTGGGCTACAGCAGGGACCAGGAGGAGAAATTGGGTTGGGCCTCAATTGAATTTAATTAACCAAGCTTAGCCCAAAGCTTTTAATTAAATCCAATAATAATAATATAGTCCACTAAAATATTATTACTGCACTACCCGTCCAATCCCAAAATTATGTTCTGGGCTCCTTCTTATTATAAGCCCGATGGTCTCCCCATGTTTAAGAAATACAATGTCCATTAATTAATTAAGTTACTGACAACTCAAATTAATTAATATCTCATCCGAGAGTAGTACCACTCAACCTTATTATCATGCCGGAAATTAATCCACTTGCAAGATTTACATGATAAACCTTATGATCTCCTCAAGGGGACATCATCAACCTATGTCGGACATGGATTCCTTCTACAATCAACAGCACACCATAGAGACAGCACTACTTCCCAACTCACCGAGTATATTGATTTAATACTTTTAAATCTCACCCATTGATGAATCAAAGAAATACATACTGCCCTACGTGTCGAGGTTATTGTATAGGGATTAAGAGCATGAACTTCCATAATAACAGAGATCAAGTTCTACTATATAGTCAGTATAAGAAGAACGATCTCAAGCGGTCCTGCTCAATACACACAAGTGCACTAATGTGATTCTATAGCCAAGACAAGCTAATACCAAACCACACTACAACCATACCGATAGAGAGTCCCCGTCTATCTCAGTTGTGAGCATCTGTTTATACTTTATAAGGAAACCGATAATATGATCTTCTGCGTGTTGTCGCACAACATATTATCTACAGTATAAAGTAAATGGACTATTGCATCATGCATATAAAATAAATTATAAGATGCAATCATTTGATCAATGATTCTCATTTCAAAAATTGTTATGACATTGTTCATACTAAAGCTAGACTTTTAGTATACAATCCAACAATCTCCCACTTATACTAAAAGACTATGCTGTCATGTCTTCTGCCATACATCTGATTCCTACTCCCACTACACGACCATCAAAAGCTTTCGCTTTAAGGTCCTTGTAAATGGATTTATTAGGTTATCATCCGATGCAATCTAGGCGACAACAACCTTCCCCTCATCATACAATTTCTCGTAACAGGTGGTACTCGCGCTCCATGTGTTTAATTGCCTTATGAACTTGTGATTTTTTCAAGTTTGCAACTGCACCAATATCATCAATGTAAATTGTGATTACCTTGGGCAAACTTAGAAACACTTCAAAGTCCATCATGAAGTTTCTAGAGTCATATAGATATTTTGGCTGCCTCATAGGCTCCAATTCATCATCTTTCCATGATGGAGTCCGGAGTCTGAAATATATTTCTATATAACACTCCTCCACATTATGACTCTACTTCCTAAAATTAAACACATAACCTTTGAGGAGAATTTACTACAGTCCAATCTGACTAAAAATCCGAATCTACGTAATCCACAAGAAGTAGTGAACCTGTCCAGTAAGTCCACATATAATTTCCAGTCCTTCTCAGACACTTTATATATGTCTTACCACAGTTCATGATTCTTGTTCCGGGTTACGTTGATACCCACTGTTCATGCATCCAGCAAAACAGATATCCAACATCGTTCATAGCATTCCTTAGATTAAGCTTCCTTATTCACCGAAGCATAAGGAACCGCTTTCATCCTCTTTATCTTCTTCTTGTGTCTCAAAGACACATTCACTAAGATAAATTTACATGCTAAACGAGTATGGACTGTATCATTTATGAAACTTGAGATAAGCATAATATCCTTTCTGTGATCCGCATTACCGTGATCAAAAGGATATATTTTGCCTTTCTTAAGTCCTTCATCTCTACCGCTTTATTAACCGTACCCATACGCTCGATAATACTCTTTCATTGTCTCCAATGAGCAAGATACTATCTACGTATAGTACAAAAAATACCACCACGTTTCCGTCACTCTTTACAATACACAAGATACATCCGCTGATTGATTTAAATCCGTGCCACTGGATTACCTAATCAAAACAGATGCTTCACGATCTCAAAGCTTGCTTTAGTCCATCGCTGGACACTTTTAAGCTTACTATCAAAATGCTATTAGTACTTTTCAATGAATCACTCTGGTTGCTTCACATAGATGTTTTCCTCAAGACTTCCAATCAGGAAAGCTGTCTTGACATCTATTTGCTGTCCCTCATAATTCAATATGAGCAGCAATAAATAAAAGAATCCGGATCAATTTAAGCATAGCTACCAGCGAATATGTTCCCTCATAATCGAATCATTTCTTTCTGAGTACATCTTTTCGCAACAAGCTTTGCTTCCAAGATTTTCACCTTTCCGTATGATCCTCTTTTATTTCCCTATGACCACTTGCAATGGCTTTTACACCATTTTAGTGATCGTTCAAGCTCCAGACTTAATTTAGAATCCATGGATTCTATTTCATCATTCATTGCATCTTGCTAAGATTCCACATTTTCATCTTGTAGTGCTACGTCGTATCCGTGGGACAATACCATGTTTACTAGGGATCAAGTCTCACGACTCTCCCAAAATATATATTTATGGGTTGTCAAACAACCCTCCCACTACGACAAGGCACTACATGTAATTGTATATCAGACGTGACACGCGTTGTAGTTTACCTTGTGGTATATCCTCTTGTACACTTGGTACTTTTACTTCGTGTTTTCCTCTCACTTCCTTTAGAGCAACTTATACATGGGTTTGTGATTTATTACATAGTCCTTTTCCAAAAATCTAGTTATTGAGTTAACAATTATCCTTCGATCTTTTGGACTAAATAAATCACCCTTCATTTTTCCAGGATGTCCCACAAACAGACAAATGTTTTACGAATGACTGTTTCTAGGGCATATCCATAAAATGAATTTTAATTATTCCAAATAATTCATCATCTATCTAATCATAACCATAAGAGCCTTATTCCTTCTATCCACCACACCATTCAGCTGGGGCATGCCCGGTGTAGTTAACTTGAGATTTAATCTCAACTTCTGATTAATAGCTCCTAACTATCCCAAGAGGTATTCGCCATCATGATTGAATCGTAATGACTTAATATATTTTCCATGACGCTTCACTGTACCGCCTTACAATTCTTGAATTAATCAAAGAACTTAGACATGCAGTGCATCATATAAATATATTGGTTTCCAGAATAATCTTCGAATATTCATAACCACCTCTCGCCTGGATAATATTAGGTTCGCTTGAATCAGAATGAACTAATTCCAACATATATATCTTTGGCTCTACACCCCACAGCCTTGAAAAGGCAGTTAATTATTTTTACTTCCAAGCAAGACTCGCAAGTCCGATAGTTTCCACTTCAGATAAACCTTACGGTCTATTGGCTATCAACTTTTGAATCCTACTCAAGTAAAATGAATTAGTCATAGACGCCAAATGTATGTTTAGTTCATTTCTGAAGGTTCCTTTCTCTTACTAATATTAGAAGATGCATTATTTAATTACAATTTATTGTATCTGTGGGATGTACATGATTCAAGAGTATACTTTTTATCCACCAACGTACTTTAACGGATTATAGCCTCATTCCTCATTACTATGATCATGTCATTTAAATGAAATGAAGTATCCATCCGTTAATGCATAGAAACCGAAATTAAATTCTTTCTATGAAACCTACGTAAAGACAATTTCTCATAATCAATCGTTTATTCTTATCATGAGATAAATAAACAACTCCCACTGCAATAGCCACTATCTTTGTAGTTTTACCATGTTATTAACAATCTTATCCTTACTTAGTGATAAACATTTAGTGATTCCAGTATCTACATACTTCGTGTCAGTAGATGCCATCACTAATCATGTTTAAACCATTAGTTAATAAGATATTAAACTTGTTCACATCATGATGAAAAATGGCTTTCTTTTGCCACATGTTTTGTTAGAAGTTTCCCACCATATACAACCTCTAGTATTTCAGGTAGAACTTGCTCAAAACATCCAGACAAATTGTGAAGAATAAATTGATTTAGGTTTCCTTTTCAATTTCTATTCCAAGCTTTTCCAATTCATTCATCAAATTCTATCATGATCTTCTGCCTTTTAATTTACTCAAGTATCCGAAGAGTTACATGAGACCATCATATTTCTATGAACCTCTCATCTCTTCACTAGAGACTTTAATAGGTATCATGAGACGTCCTTTGTGAGAATACACATGTATTTTCTTAAGCAGTAATTATCAAAGCCAATATTCTTTCTAATCATCTAATTTGGACAAGTAAATATAATTTCTTTTAGTTAATAATTAGTGAAATAAAACCATTCGAAATTCAGAGAATCACAAATAAATATACGATCAAATCTTCGAATTTTATCATTTTATATTATTCCCTCAAAACAATATAAAAATAAAATTCACCGACATCTCAAGCACCGTGAGTCTGCAAGCCACGTTAGTGTGGACGTTTACAAACCCGAACATTTACAAGAGAAGGTTTTACCCATTAATTTCATTTGTCAACCTAACTTTATGACAAAATAATTAATAGTCGGTTCCTCTTTAGCCATGTAAATAATAGCAGTGACTCCGTTGGGGAGGATACTAATTATTCACATCTAAGTGTACACCATTATTTGATCCCAAGTCCACTGCGCGAGCTTGTGTGCCTTACAGTTGGAGAAGTACACACGCGCTCGGATAGCTTCCTACAATCATCAATTATTAGTTTGTACTAGTGAACCGCACACAAACTCATCAGTTAGGGAGGAAGGCCTATTGCCAACACGCAAGTTTATGTGCCACATTACAAATAATAATTATTTAATGAAGTCTGTACCAGTGATCCGTGAATAAACTCATCCGTTAGGGAGGAAGGCCTATTGCCAACACGCAAGTTTACTCACATCACTTACAAACCAATAATGAAGACCGCGGGAATTAATTACCAATCCCCTCTCCCACTTAGTTATTTAATTACCGAGGGTTTTTAACATGCATATAATATTCCAGAATAAAATATACAACTAAGACATGCTTCTATTAACAGCAATTTAAATAAATAAATCACATAGAACATGCCTTACATATATAACAATTAATTGTCAAGTTAAAATAATTAAATCAGTTATATATCATAATTAATTGCATAAATGGTGGATCAATTAATTGGGCTCAAGAGCAACAAATAAGCACAAAATGAGCAGCAGATTAAATAATTAATCAAGCCCATTATCCATGGCCCATAATCTTAGCCCAAAATCAAATTAAGTCCATCAAGCCCACTAGCACAAAATTAGTCCAGTAATAAAATTAATTAATTATGCTTGGCCCATTACCCACAATTAATTAAATTAAATAGTCCAGCAGCCCATTATCATTAATTAAAATTGGGCCCAATAGCCCAAAACCAAATTAAAAATATGAGCAGCCCACTATTAATCTACAGCCCATTAGCATTTTAATTAAATATGGGCCCAACAGCCCATAACCAAATTAAAATAAAATTGGGCCCAAAACATAAAACAGGCCCAAATCCTTTGCCCAAAGCTGTTTTCTGCCCTATTTGATAGCCGCAATAGTTCCAACTTCCAGTCTCCACCGGTGCAGCGGTGCTACCTGGTCCCACAACCGCCGGCTAACAGCCTTGCCGCCGACGGCAAGCCACGAGCGCCTGAGTCTTGTTCCCCGCTTGGTGTCACGCCTGCCACCATTCGTCGAAGCGCAGTACACCCGGCAACAAGACGATGCCCATATACTTGCTGTCAAGCGACGACGATGGAGCAGGGCGCGCCGAAAAAACTCCGGCGATAACACGCCTGAATCCAATTCAGTTCCGTGCTTGCTCCATATCGGAGACCTCGTAGCAGCACCGACCCGCCATGATTTCCATCGCTCAGCTACCGACAGCATCGCTCATGCTCTCGCCGTCGATCAGCCATGACCGCCGTCAGATTTGGTCCGACCGAAGCAATCAGCCGTCGACTTACGGCCCCGGTCAAATGCCGTCGTCAGAACCAATGTCCACGCTCCACCACATGCAGTCCCACCTCACTGCAGTCGCCGACCACTGCTCCCGGCCACTGCCGCCGATAGTCATCGATTAGCCTGGAACCCGCCATTGAAACACCGGAAAAACTCAGACCCTTCTGGATCTGGAAAGGCTCCTTCGATTCACTAGTTCGACAGGCAGCCTTCACCGAACAGTCGCCACCGCTTTGTCTTCCAGCCTTCACGCGCCGTCGGCTGACTCCTGCTACCAGTTATCACTCGCCGTCGGCCTGATTCTTGCTTCCAGCCATCAATTACAGTGACTGTTACCAAGGGCGTTCAATGCCGCCGACAACCGCCGCTCCTTTAAGCGTTCTTCCGACTGACTGACTGACTCCTCGTGGGCCAGATAGTCACGTACGTTGTGATCGATGCACCTCGCCACCACCATCATCATACATCGTGTGTGTTTAGATGTATCCAGTGTGATAGCAGAGAGATTTTATGATTTGAATAGCAATAAACAATTAGCAGCAATCACACATACCATATACCAAATTGGATATTCTGGTGAATAACAATAACAGTATAAAACCCATGAGATTAATATCAGATTATATCACATAATCAAATTATCTCATTCAGACATGCTATTAATCTGTCCAGAAACACAAATAGCACATAAACCCCTTAACGTGTCACGTTTTACCACAAAACCAACGCTCTGATACCAATTGTTGGGCAATTGGATCGTGCGGTTCAACGTGATCCGTTAGGATTAACAGGCAAACGAAATCAGCAGAAGCATAAAACGTGTTTACCGTACTTCTGGGTTGATGTAGAGGATGAATCGCTGCAGAGAACTACCTCTGATCTTCTACTGTATGTCCCAAGTCGAATCCTGCTGTTGTGTGGGCAACAATCCGCATGATTCTCTCAATCTGCTCCTGTTCTTTCTAACTGTCAAATGAGGCACGGACTTAGGGTTAACAGGAGCTGAGATGACTTATATAGTGGGCTACAGCAGGGACCAGGAGGAGAAATTGGGCTGGGCCTCAATTGAATTTAATTAACCAAGCTTAGCCCAAAGCTTTTAATTAAATCCAATAATAATAATATAGTCCACTAAAATATTATTACTGCACTACCCGTCCAATCCCAAAATTATGTTCTGGGCTCCTTCTTATTATAAGCCCGATGGTCTCCCCATGTTTAAGAAATACAATGTCCATTAATTAATTAAGTTACTGACAACTCAAATTAATTAATATCTCATCCGAGAGTAGTACCACTCAACCTTATTATCATGCCGAAAATTAATCCACTTGCAAGATTTACATGATAAACCTTATGAACTCCTCAAGGGGACATCATCAACCTATGTCGGACATGAATTCCTTCTACAATCAACAGCACACCATAGAGACAGCACTACTTCCCAACTCACCGAGTATATTGATTTAATACTTTTAAATCTCACCCATTGATGAATCAAAGAAATACATACTGCCCTACGTGTCGAGGTTATTGTATAGGGATTAAGAGTATGAACTTCCATAATAACAGAGATCAAGTTCTACTATATAGTCAGTATAAGAAGAACGATCTCAAGCGGTCCTGCTCAATACACACAAGTGCACTAATGTGATTCTATAGCCAAGACAAGCTAATACCAAACCACACTACAACCATACCGATAGAGAGTCCCGTCTATCTCAGTTGTGAGCATCTGTTTATACTTTATAAGGAAACCGATAATATGATCTTCTGCGTGTTGTCGCACAACATATTATCTACAGTATAAAGTAAATGAACTATTGCATCATGCATATAAAATAAATTATAAGATGCAATCATTTGATCAATGATTCTCATTTCAAAAATTGTTATGACATTATTCATACTAAAGCTAGACTTTTAGTATACAATCCAACACACTCAGGGTTGTGAATGCAATTTGAAAGGAGGAGTACTCACCATTATGCAAGGAAATTCAGTGGTGATGAAAGGTGTTGAGCTCTGATCTTTACTTTCTTGAAGGATCAGTTGTCTCTGGACAGTTGAACACTTCACAAGATCAAGAAGATGTTCATCTGTGACATGGTAGACTAGCTCATCTAAGTGAGAGAGAGTTACAATAGCTAGCAAGACAGAAGCTATTAGACATATGTTCAACCTGAAAGTTGGATCAATGTGAAGATTGTATCCTAAGTAAGGCAAAGAGGTTGTAGTTTGGATCAGGAGAACATACTTCATCAGAGAAGCTTCAGTATGTTCATACAGACCTATGGGGACCATCAAGAAATCCAACCATGGGAGGAGGAAGATACTTCATATCCTTTATAGATGACTATTCTAGAAAGGTATTGGTGAAAATCCTAAAATCAAAGGATCAGGCATTTGCTGCATTCAAAGATTGGCTTGCTGAGGTGGAGAATCAAACAGGGAAGAAGTTGAAATGCTTAAGATCAGACAATGGACTAGAGTTTGTTTCAGAGGAGTTCAGTAATTTTTACATAAAAAAAGGAATTAAGAGGCACAAGACTACACCTGGGACTCCACAACAAAATGGTGTTGCAGAAATGATGAATCAAACCTTGCTTGAAAGAGTTAGGTGTATGCTGAGTAGTGGAGGATGTACAAAAGGGTTTTGGGGTGAACTTGTGACTACAGCAGCCTATATGATCAACATATGTCCATCAGCAGCCTTAAAGTTCAAACCACCTGAAGAGATGTGGTCTGGAAAGGCTCCTAGTTACAGTCATTTGAAAGTAATAGGTTGTCAAGTATACTCTCATGTGAAGCAAGAGAAGTTGGAACCAAGAGCAGTAAAATGTGTAATGGTTGGATATCCCAAAGAATTAAAAGGGTACAAACTGTGG
Source organism: Pogostemon cablin (assembly GCA_023678885.1). Lineage (NCBI taxonomy): Eukaryota > Viridiplantae > Streptophyta > Magnoliopsida > Lamiales > Lamiaceae > Pogostemon > Pogostemon cablin. The sequence continues at coordinate 10,738,947 of CM042989.1, read as the reverse complement.
TGTTATGAAGCTAACAAGTTCATTGTTAGCAGAGATGTCACATTCAATGAGAAGAAGATGTCATTAGTTGAAAGAAACTCTGTAGTATCTATCACTACAGATACTTCTGAGTCTCAGGTGGAGCAAGCAAGAAAGGAAGTACAACAAGATAATGAACAAAATAACAGTGCTGATCAGAATAAGGAAGTAAGCTCACCTAGCTCATCCAGCTCAAGATATGACTTAAGTACCTATCAACTTGTCAGGGATAGATTGAGAAGACAAATCAAAGCTCTAGTAAGATATGTGGAGGCTGATATAGTGTCATATGCACTGTTAGTTGCATCTGATATAGACAGTTATGAGCCAAGATCATATGAGGAAGCTATATCAGGAAGTGAGAATAGCAAATGGATAGTTGTTATGGAAGAAGAGTTGCTATCATTGCATAAGAATAAGACCTGGCAGATTGTTGAAAGACCAAAGAATAAGAAGTTAGTAAGCTGTAAATGGATTTACAAGAAGAAACCTGTTACAAGCAAAGAAGGAGGTATAAGGTATAAAGCAAGGCTTGTGGCAAGGGGTTTTCACAGAAAGAATGTGTTGATTATAATGAGATATTCTCACCTGTTGTTAAGCACTGTTCTATCAGAATATTATTTGTATTAATAACTCAATTTGATCTTGAGTTACATCAGATGGATGTCACTACATCATTCTTGCATGGAAATCTAGAAGAAGATATTTACATGAAAATTCCAGATGGTGTAAGTGTTGAAGGTGCAGAGAATAAGGCTTGCTTACTATTGAAATCTTTGTATGGTCTGAAGCAGAGTCCAAGGCAATGGTATTTGAAGTTTGATGATTACATTACATCAAAAGGATTTAGCAGAAGCTTACATGACAGCTGTGTCTATGTTAGGTTCAAGGAAGGGTCAAGCTGATATAGATGAAGTAAAAGAAATACTTAAACAGGAGTTTGATATGAAGGATCTAGGAGAAGCAAAGATGATCCTTGGTATGCAGATTGAGAGAAACAGATTAGCTGGAGAGTTGAAGTTGTTCCAAGAATCATACTTTGACAAAGTGTTGAAGAGATACAATATGAATCTCAGTAAATCAGTGACAACACTAGCAAAGCAAGGAGTGAGTTTGTCACTACTTCAAGCTCCTCAGACAGATCAAGAGAAGATAGAGATGAGCAACATACCTTATGCTAGTGCTGTCGGCAATTTAATGTATGCAATAGTATATTGCAGGCCAGACTTAGCTTATGTGATAAGCATAATTAGTAGGTTTATGAGTAATCCAGGACTACTACATTAGGATTCAGTGAAGTGGGCTATCAGGTTTGTGAAAGGGACCATCACAATAGGCTTAAAGTTTCAGAAAATGGCAACATGGGATAAGGCAATAGTTGGATATGTTGATGCTGATTATGCAGCAAAACTTGATACTAGGAAGTCACTTACTGGATATGTATTCAACTTGTTTGGTACTGCAATGAATTGGAAGGAAACACATCAACATATATTGGTCCTATCAACTACAGAATCAGAGTTTGTTGCTCTCACAGAAGCAATCAAAGGGGGAGTTTGGCTAACTGGAATACTGAAGGAGTTTGGTATTCAGCAAGATGTAGTTGAGGTGTATTGTGACGATCAAAGTGCAGTGCATCTCTCAAAGCATCAGGGGTATCATGAGAGAACCAAACACATTGATGTAAGGTTATATTTCATAAGGGACATGATAGACAAGGGAGTAGTTAGTGTCAAGAAGATCAAAACTACTAAAAATCCGGCTGACATATTCACAAAAGCTTTACCAGTTCATAAGTATGAGCTGTGTAAGCAATTGGTTCAGCTGAATTAAGCAAGGAAGGAAAGGTAGCTGCAACCTTAAAATAGCAGCAAGGTGGAGAAGATAAAACTAGTATGATGATGCAAGGTCTAAGGTGGAGATTTGTGAAGAAATAGACTTGCATGTGTGTGTGTTGCATGCAGAAACAACAATGTTACACATGGAGATCATACATTGATCGATCAAATAAACAAGAGGATTGCATACATTAACCGTTGGATCAATTTGGAGTTGAGATGATCAGCTGTATGACGTGGCAAAGCTGGAAGAATCTGAAACAGCTAGAAGCTTCAGCTGAGGGCATCAAACGGTTGCAAGATCAGTTGGTTACAACTGATTCGATGTGCATGCATTTGATTGGATGAAAGGGGATCAAAATGTTAGTCATTCATTCATATAAGTTGGAGTGTTCAGTCAGTTAAGATCATCATCTCCATCACATCTTCACATATCAGATTCAAGCATTAAAAATTAGGGTTTGATAAGTGTGCTTGTAAGTTTTGTAATCTCCATTGTCATCATAGTGAAATCTTCTCCTTAGGAAAGTGGATGTAGGCTTACGCCGAATCACTATACATCTTTGTGTTGATCTCTTTCATTTCGTTTTCGTTTATCAATCAATTTGAGAGTGAAACGTGAGTGATCAATCAACTAAGTGTGTGAGTTCTTGAGAGGTTTAACAAGTTCTTGTTCAAGTTTCATAAGAATAACATATTGAACTATTTAAAAAAATGAAACAAGTATACTATAAAAGTATATATGTTACCAAAGAAATAATAACCAATATGACTAGTGCCAGAGATAATGCTGATAAGAATCTCCCTCATATAATGGCCGAGGATCTGCCATAAATATAAGCCTCAAGGAAAAAATCTCATATGTTAACATCCTCCACATCCAACATGCGATGCTCTTTTTATCATCGAGTCCAAGTACAAGGTAGCAAGCCATCAAAACCTTTACTACCTTAACAACATCACCTTGCTGTTCACGACATTTTCTGACAATAGATTCATCATGAGTGTCATCTAAGGGGCGTACAATCCTAAGTTACTCGATTGACTGTGTACACTACAAATTAGTGGAGTAACGCGGGCAGAAATAATAAAATCTGATCCTCCAAACCGAAGGCCGGTAACTGTGGCATAATCTCAACGAGAAAATATAATAAAACGATCACAGATCTTAAACTAAAACTCATTATTTTCCACATTCCCTTACTACCTCGTTGCATAAGAGCGAATGAATAACAGTATTCCGTACGAAAGATTTTCCCACCCTTTTCTGAGGTAGTGATTAAAACATGATTGTTTGAGATCTTCTAAATCTTGGGGGTCTCGATCCAAAAGCTCTTTCCTAATTAAGTCAATAATGGGTAGTTTGTTTATACCCAATTATGTTGTAGGTCTTCTCTCTCAAAGAAGGTCTCTTCCACTGCCAATCAAACTTTCCCTCCGTCCCTTTCTCAGGGTCCCTTTTTTTATTTTGGGTAGGGGTGGAGAAAAATACCGAAAACTCAGTATGTCGCGCTCGCCATATCGAATTTTCAGCATATCAAAATTTTCGGTACGGTATGATTTCCTAATTGATAATTTCGGTACAATATCGGTATTATATATTAAAATTTTCGGTATTTCATTATATCGGTATTTCGGTATCGGTCTACCATACCAATATCAAAATTTTTAATATATTTTTATACATAATACTATATTTAATACTATTATTAATATATTTAAATTATATGTATGTAATTATGTATCAATTTTATTCATAAATATTTTTTAAAATTTAAAATAAACTCGAATAAAAATATACTACATTTATAAATTAAAATATAAAAAAAATATTATCTAAAATATAAATATAAAAAAAATCATAAATAAATCAGAAGCGATATAATAATTATCATAAAAGTAGAATGTTTAATATTACAAATTTAATTATTTTAAAATATTTTATATTAAATTTATTTTATTTATTAAAATTAAATATGAATTTTCGGTATGATTTGATAAATCGGTATTTTTCGGTTTGTCTAATTTTCAGTATGAAGCGGTATGCCAAAGTTTTGGTATTAAGCGATATTTATCAAAAAAATGATATTTTAAATTTCGATATGGTATCGGTATTTGATTTAATTTACCGAAATTTTGCTGTATCAATTTTTCGGTATACCGAAATATCGGTATCGGTATCGATATGAATTTTTCCATACCGAAAATACACCAAAAATTTCGTTATGATATCAGTATTTTTGGTATACCGATATTACCCACCCCTAATTTGGGTATCCTATCCAAAGCGTCATTTTTTCTTTTTTTACACATGGGACCCGCACACATCCACTAATATAATTAAATTTTGGGGCCCACACACCACTAATATAACTACTCACTACACAGTAAATAGTAATATTCCTTAATTCACGTGCAAAAAGCAAAAATAACTCTTTACATGGGACGGAGGGAGTTTATTTTAACAAAATTTTGTAATTTAATTCTTTTGTATCTTCTAGCTACGTTGTTTTAGAAAACAAAAAATGTAATTTGCATTTCTAAGTTATAAATAAATTGAAAAGTATGTTATTTGTGTTACGAGGATATGAAAATTTTTATATTAAGGTGTATTTCAAACCTTTAAGTTTGATTGAACATTTACTTTTATAAGACATGAATGATAAAAGAAACGAGGAAATGATGAAGGATATTATGTAAATGATAAACAATGAGGGCATGCAAGGGTTTTATGAAACATTAATTAATTTGATATTTATTATTAAATATTCAGAATTTTTATTAAATAAAATATTTTTATTAAATAAATTATTTTTATTAAATAAATTATTTTTTACAATTAAAATTAAATAGAAAACTGAGAATCATCCATTCTTGTATTAATAAGGCCAATATCATGGTACAAAATTGAGTCATGGCAGAAATACATTTAAAAAGGACATCATACTTTACATCCAACATAAACCAAATAATTCATAAACAAAATTTATGCCATGATTTTTGATAGCTGCATGCATTACACAAAACATACGTGCTACACTAGCTTTCAGGAAACATACAAAAAGATAATACATTATAATGATAAAATTATTTGGTAGTGAGTAGAGTTGATGTAAGCCTAATTTCTAGCATTTCAACGGTGCAGATTAAGGATGGTAATGGAACGGGTATTTTTGGATATTTGACTTATTCGAATCCTAATAAGAAGGGTATGTGTAGTTGTAAATGGGCGGGTACGTGAATTGTAAAAAATACCATTAAGATTTGAGATAGGTATGAATAATGCTTCAATATCCGCAAATACCCCATTTATATATATATATATATATATATATATATATATATATATATATTAAACTACGTAATATTATTAAAGATAAAAGAAAATAAAAAAAGGAACTAGGATAAAGATATTAAGGGGATGGCAAAGCCAAAAACAAAGCCAAAACAGACGACTCATAATAGATAAAAATAGAGTTGATCTAAGACATTATTTTTTCTTTGTAAATCTGGAGGTTCTGTTTTGTTTTGTTTTGCAGTATCAGAACATATGACCGATTTAGAAGACAAAATGTAAATAACGCTTTTTCTTCTTGATTTTCCTCCTTTTAATTTAATGGCACTACTATCCAAGGAAGGGAATTGCTCATCCTGAGAGTGTATAATTGTCTTTCCTAAATCATCAGAAGTACCTTTCCCTTTGGCCAAAGAAGACATGGAGTCCTCATTATTTTCCTAAATCTGCAGATCATTACTAACTGGCTCAGCTTCAAGAGCTTCCTTACCTGTTGGTTCAGCTTCCAAAACTTTCTTACCCATTGGTTCAAGACCCACCTCATCAGCCTTTGGATCCATAGAGGAACCCTCAGGTAGAACATCCGCCTGTTCTATATCACCGTAGAGCTCACGTGATGTCTTGGCAATAGCGTTGATAGCTGCCTGAATGAAATCCGGAGAGGCTGTCAAGTTAGCCCGAGGTGCGGCCTGGGGAGGAGCCGCACTAGGCTGCACATGGATATCTCCCAGCAAACTAAAATTGTTCGAAGTAGGCACAACTGAGAATTCACGTATCAACTGTTCAGTATGTTGTGGAGAGGAAGCATGGGTGCCTCTACCTGCAACCGTAGATTCAGGTGCCAATGGCAGCACCTGAAATTCACGTTAAGGAGAGGCATAATGCTGCATCAGCCCAGAAGAAGTGCTTAATTTCATCACAACCTGATCTTGATGTATAACTATCTGAGTACCATCAGGTTGAGAAGGCTGATACTCAATCGTGTGAAGCATGTGACAGGGAGACAGAAATCTAACAATCCTCAGCCGCAATAACCCCAAACGAGTTCGAGGTTGGAACTGGCGGAGTAGTGTTGAACAAGCTCAAAACATTGAAAGCCGCATAAATAACATTAGAAGAGGGTTCAGAATTCTGAACCGCTGAAGCAGCATTATGGACAGGCTGCTCCATCGAGGTGAAAAGGCCGCCCTCATGCCGGCCCTAAACAGGAGGAACAACACCCTATCCCATTTCAGAATGAACAAAATCAGGTACCTCCTAAAAGCCTTCCACGCTTTCTTATTCTGAGGCCTAAAGGCCTCGCCATCAGCACGACGCTTTTGTATTCCTGCTATCCGAGTCAACATGACCCACAGTATGACAAAAATAACAAAACGCATGGAGATTTTCATAACCAATTGAGATATTAATAGAAGAAGAAGGAATATCATTAGTAATATGATAAGGAAGATTGTTCTGTAAGTCCAAATCAACAAGCACCCGTGCGAAACGGCCCAGGGAACCGTCCAGCGCTCTGTTATCAATTCTGATTGGCGCTTGGTCCACAATTCAAATGGCAACTCAAAGATCCTTACCCATACAGAAACAATCGAGGTTTTAGCGGTGTAAGGGTTGAAAGCAGGGAGCCATCTCGAGGCCCTAATTTTATCAAATTTAAAATCAAAATATATGTCCTTCAAAATAGAGTCTCTGCGCTTAGATTCAGCAATGTATAGCCCAGAGGAATTACTTGAATGGAATTAATTTTCCATAGCGACAACAATCTACTTTCAAGAGTAGATTGAGAAAACGACTTCTAACCTTGGTTTATCAGTATACGGAGAGTGATAAGTGTAAGCAATTAAAATTCACGGTCCAATCAAATGGCGACACGTGGACTTGATGATTAAGGAAACAATCTCTATCTATCCTCTGATTCTTCTCTCGAACCAATTTGGCTTTGACTTTGACTTTGACTTTGACTTATGTATTGAGTCGGATCTTCAGTTGAAGCTTGTCCGAACTCGAATTTGGGATCTTATAACGTTAATCCAGAGGCGTCGAGCCTTTGTTTGGATTAAACGTACTTGATCCTAAGAACACTCGATCTGGGGGGCTTAGCACCTTAATCCCGGGTCGTATGCTGTTCTTGGCGCGAAGAACACCGAAGAACTCAGTTTATGAAGAACGCTTGATTTGGGGGGGCTCCGCACCTTAATCCCGAATCGTTTGCCGTTCTTGACTTGAAGATGCTTGAAGATCTCAAGGGAGCGCTGCTCGTGTTCTTGATCTCTTCAGAGCGTTTATGTCTTCAAGTACTTGAGTGTGTGTTTGGAATGAATGAAGGAGGGCTCCTTATATAGGTGAAGGATGAGGATACTCCATAAATATCTCGCCATCTGATTGGTCCATGACAGATTTGGCCTGGTTATGCGGGCTTGGGTCATTCCAAATATATCACAGCTTGATTGGTCATTGCTTAATTTGACCTAATTCTGGAACCTTCCATGCTTTACTTAACTTAGGGGTCAAGCTTTACTTAATTTAAACCCTACTTAATTTGTTGGGTATTAAATTAATTATCAATTATTTATTAATCTATTTTAGGAATTAATTTATTAAATCCCCAAAATAAAATATAATAAATTAAAATTGATATTTAATTAATAAAATCCACGTGTCGCCATTTGATTGGACCGTAAATTTTAATTGCTTACAAATGCCCCATTGCGATTTGTTCACGGACAGTATGTCTTGATGTGAAGGAATCGCAAAAGATTTGTTTCTTATTCACCAAGATTTCATGAACCTTACCCAAAATTATCAAAGTTATTTGTAGTAAAGAATCTCCTACAATTTTGTAGAGCTTGCGCACCTCACAATAATCTCCATAATTATCCATGAGTCCACTAGTAGCTTCTATAATTATCCACAAATAATTTCCATAATTATCCATGAGTCCATAATTATCCATGAATCCACTACTATATAATGGTACTTCATGAACTCAATTTTTTTCATCAAAGCTATCCAACAAACAAGATATTCACTTCAATTCGTGGTTCTTCCTTCTCTTATTTGAATTTTTCTTTTCCTTTTCAAAGTGTAGCATAAAGTGTCTCTAAAAAAAAAATTTTTTCTTCTTCTTCAGCATCGGTCCAAGAAGCTGTCAAGACAAAACACTCAATCAAAACACATCATCCAAAGAATTCAATCTACAAGTGTAAGCTCTCAATTCCTTAATTTGCTCTCTTTTTTTTGCACTGTTTATTCGTCTTGTTTGCTTGTTGTTCCTGTCTTCGACCAAGAACTTAGTAACATGCTTGTCCTCGCCCCTCTTTCTCTTCCGAGAAATCGACGGTGAGCCTTGTCCTCGCCCCTCTTTCTCTTCCGAGAAATCGACGGTGAGCCTTGTCCTCGCCCCTCTTTCTCTTCCGAGAAATCGACGGTGAGCCTTGTCCTCGCCCCTCTTTCTCTTCCGAGAAATCGACGGTGAGCCTTGTCCTCGCCCCTCTTTCCCTTCCGAGAAATCGACGGTGAGCCTTGTCCTCGCCCCTCTTTCTCTTCTGAGAAATCGACGGTGAGCCTTGTCCTCGCCCCTCTTTCTCTTCCGAGAAATCGACGGTGAGCCTTGTCCTCGCCCCTCTTTCTCTTCTGAGAAAATCTACGGCGAGCCTCGTCCTTGCTATTCTTTCTCTTCTGAGAAATCGATAGCGAGCCTTGTCCTCGCCCCTCTTTCTCTTCCGAGAAATCGACGGTGAGCCTTGTCCTCGCCCCTCTTTCTCTTCTGAGAAATCGATGGTGAGCCTTGTCCTCGCCCCCTCTTTCTCTTCCGAGAAATCGACGGTGAGCCTTATCCTCGCCCCTCTTTCTCTTCCGAGAAATCGACGGCGAGCCGTTCACCAAGGGTTGATGTAGAGGTTGATTCTCGCCGGCAGCCTGCGCGGCCTGACGGTTTCGGCCATAACTCCCTCTTCTGATCTTTGATTTGGGTGATCTATGCGCCAAATCGAACCTCTCTTCAAGGGCTTTCCAACGGTGTATCACACGTCCAGATCAGACTTTTGTACAATTTTATAGAATTTGTGCAAGTTGGCAGACAGAAACGACTCGCCCCTCTTTCTCGTCTGAGAAAATCTACGGCGAGCCTTAATTTTTTTAAACGGTAGTTCGACGTGTGTTTCGCCACCACATTAGTGTTCGAGTGAGCATCATGCTCCAGTAGTTGGTTCCCTTCTGGTCCCGTGTTTCCCATAAGTATTTGTCGACCACCAGCGGCTGCCATTCTGTTACATCAGCGTGCGACAACTGTCGGCGTTTGAGAATTGTAAGGGGACGATGGCTAAGCTCTGCTTCCAATAATGACAGCATGCAATCCTTGATGAGGGATTAGTGACTGAATCACGACTGGAAGCAGCGACGCTCGGGCACTTGTAGTAGTATACTCTTTCCTGCGACGGCTTGAAGTCTGCTTCCAACGGTGGTAGCACGCAATCCTCGACGAGGGATCAGCGGCTGAATCGCAATGGGAAATGGCGATGGTGGTGCTTTGCTTTCCGGCGATGGCTTACTGTGGCGGCTGCTTGCTGCGCGCTTCAATGGTTTTGCAAGGGTGCGAGTTTACCTGCTGTTTATGCTCATGTTTACGGAGAGAGGTAATGGGTGCCAATCGGAAGCGGATTCGACCGTGTGGTATCTTCTGGTGATGGCAGCGCACGATTCTCAATCGGGAGATCGGCGTCTGTCGGGCGCTGCTGGCACGTAATCGCTTGGCGTTACTATGGAAAGAGCAAAACATGGTGTCATTGATATGGGTATCGAGCTTCACTGATAGAGTATTCTGAACTTTCCTCTGGGAATAGTGGCCAAACGGCCGAGGACAGCAAGAGCAGCAGTGATAGTGCACTGGTGACGCCGCATTTCCGGTGAGAGACATGCTATTGCCGATGATGGCTTGGCAATGTTGAGACGTCTACCTGATCTGGGTGAAGAGCGTCGGAACGATGAGAGACAGCAGCATCTTCAGTAGCACCATCCAACGTAGTGTTCAACTACCGTCTCCTCATTGCCAACCTTTCGCTTCTCAACTCATGCTTCAACTTAGTGCTTGCCTCAAAAACTCAACGTGAATAACCTGAATTATGACTGAACTTAGCAAAGTGCTAAGCTGCCTACGTACCCCTTTTAAGAAGATCAAGTCATAACGTAGTTCAAAGGGACATGATTTGGTTTTGAATGGGGGTGCCGTACACAGTTTATACTCATGCGGGCCAGGAGTGACTATTCTTTAACCACTTAAGACAAAGTAGGATATTTAATGCTTTAACCACTTAAAATATCTGAGTGGGGTGAATCAATAGTTTAACCACATATAATTACCTTTGGTGGGTTTCATGCACAGTTTATACTCATGCGGACTAGGAGTTCATCGTACACAGTTTATACTCATGCGGACCAGGAGTTCGTCGTACACAGTTTATACTCATGCGGACCAGGAGTAACATGCAGTTTAGGCTCGTGCGTCAATGAGCATTGTACATGTATTTGTTTTACGCGTAGTAGCGTTTCAAGAACTTCCCATTTATAGGGCCAATATTCACGCCATCTTCTGAGATCAACTTGTATGCGCCATTTGTATAGGCTTCCTTCACAACATGAGGGCCATCCCACTTGGGTAGAAACTTATTTCCAACGCGATGGGTGACCACTATAGGTCTTCTCACAGCAAGCACCAAATCACCAACTTGAAAAGAACGTACCCTCACCTTCTTGTTGTATGTTCTAGAAAGGCGAGATTGGTAACACTCAAGTCTTTGTTGTGCTTCCAACCTCTTCTCATCTAACGCTTCTAACTCTTGAAGACGTAACTTTGCATTTTCTTCCTCGGTGAGGCCTTCTTGTATGGCCATCCTCAAAGAAGGGATTTGCTTTTCGAGAGGCACAACAGCTTCAACACCATACACCAAGGAATACGGAGTGGCTTGAGTAGGTGTTCTATAGGTAGTGCGGTACGCCCATAAAGCTTCATTTATTCTTTCATGCCAATCTCTTTTCGACTTGGACACCACTTTCTTCAATAAACTGCATAAAGTTTTATTGAAAGCTTCGGCAAGACCATTAGCAGCTGCGTTATACATTGAAGATTTCTTTTGTTTGAAATCAAACCTCTCACATAGCTTATCAATCCAACTGTTGCTGAACTGCTTTCCATTATCAGTGATGATGTAGCGCGGAACACCATATCTATAAATGATGTTGACTCGGATGAAATCAGCAACATTTTCTTTCTTCACTTCCCTTAGAGGCACAGCTTCGGCCCACTTTGAAAAGTAATCGGTTGCCGCAAGAATGTAGAGATGACCACCAGATGACTTTGTAAGTGGCCCTACCACATCTAAACCCCAGGCATCAAAAGGCCATGAAGCGACTGTCGGATGCAAAGGTTCCGGAGGTTGATGAATCAAATTTCCATGGAACTGACAAGCTTGACATCTTTGTGCGTAATCCATGCAATCCTTCACCATGGTTGGCCAATAGTAGCCCATCCTTTTAATTCTGAAATGTAGCTTCGGTCCGGATTGATGAGCACCGCAAATTCCGGAGTGAGCCTCCTCCATTGCTTGAATAATTTCTTCCTCACCCAAGCATCTCAAGAAAATTCCATCGAATGATCTTCTATAAAGTGTACCCTTAAAGTAGATGAACCGAGGTGCCCGACGCCGAATATCAACCCTTTGTCGTGGATCGTTAGGCAACTTATCATATTTCAAATAATCCACAAGTGGTTGGCGCCAATCTTCTTCTTCAATTTCGAAAACCTCCACCACATGATTTTCAACTTCTTCATAATCATCATCTTCAAAAATTGGTGGTACAACCCAACTTCTACACACCGGTATTTGAATTTGCGTTTCTGCCATAGCTATAGTTGATGCTAACTTAGCGAGGGCGTCGGCTTGCTTATTCTCTCTTCTAGACAAATGCTTAATATCAACATCACCGAGATAACCCATAAGCTTTTGAGCATACTTGTAATAGGGGAACAACTCAGGCTTCTTCACTTCATACACTCCAAGGAGTTGATTTACTACCAATAACGAATCACCATACACTCTAAGGTGTAGCTGCTTTATATCGACAGCCATTTCCAAACCAAGTATGAGTGCTTGATACTCAGCCACATTGTTGGAGCAATTTTCCATTAAGGAAAATGAGAAGGGTAGAACTTCACCACTGGATGTTACAAACACGACTCCCGCACCAGCTCCCTCTCTATGAGATGCTCCATCGAAATACATCTTCCAAGCAGAAACTATGTCCACAGTGAAAGCATCTTCATCGGGGAGTTCATCAGATAGTTCCCATTCAGCAGGCATTGGATGATCAGCTAGAAAATCTGCTAACACTTGTCCTTTTACGGCCTTTTGAGGAACATACACGATCTCAAACTGTTGCAGTTGGAGATACCATCTTGCAAGCCGATCAGAGAGTACTGGTTTTGACATGACAAATTTTAGTGGGTTGGCTTTCGAAACTAGCCGCACTGTGTGAGCTTGAAAATAATGTTTCAACTTCTGAATTACGAAGATAAGGGATAAGCAAATCTTCTCAATGGGTGAATACTTCAACTCGTTTGGAGTCATGGTTCTACTTAGATAATATAGAGCTCTTTCTTTGCCATCATCATTTTCTTGTGCAAGCAAAGCTCCCACGGAACGCTCTTGAGCAGCTAGATAAAGGACTAATGGACGTCCCGGTATTGGAGCACTCAACACTGGTGCCTTCATCAAGTATTCTTTAATGCTGTTGAAAGCATTATTGCAAGCTTCATCCCATTCGAATATGCTGTCTTTCTTCATGAGATGACTAAATGGTTGGCATCGGCCAGCTAAGTTTGATATGAATCTCCTTAAGTATGCCAACTTTCCTTGCAGACTTTTGAGTTCATGTATGTTCCGAGGCACATGCATTTTCATGATTGCGTCAATTTTTGCTTTCTCAATCTCAATCCCTCGACGGCGAACAATAAATCCAAGAAATTTCCCGGATGAAACTCCAAATGCACACTTGAGCGGATTCATCTTGAGTTGATGCTCTCTTAATCGTTCAAACACTCGCCTTAGATCATGGAAATGATCTTTCTTTTCCTTTGATTTCACCACAATATCATCAACATAGCATTCGACAATCTTATGAAGCATGTCATCAAATATCTTTTGCATGGCTCGCTGATAAGTGGCACCAGCATTCTTTAAGCCAAATGACATAACATTATAGCAATATATTCCTTTCGGAGTACGAAAGGCTGTCTTCTCTTGATCCTCAGGAGCCAAACCAATTTGATTGTAGCCAGATGACCCATCCATAAATGAAAGGACCTCATGCCCCGTTGTTGCATCAATCATGAGTTCAGTAATTGGTAATGGAAAGTCATCTTTTGGACATGCCATATTCAAATCTCGGAAATCAACACATACTCTGAGTTGTCCATTTTTCTTTCTTACCGGCACGATATTGGAAATCCATGTAGGATATTTGACTTCTCGGATCTTGCCTGTTTCAAGAAGCTTATTAATCTCGTCCTCAATCAAAGGAATCAACTCTGGTCGAAATCGACGCTGCATTTGTTTAACCGGCCGAATTCCCTTTTTAATGGACAAGTGGTGCACTGCAATTTTCGGATCTAAGCCTGGCATTTCCCTATGCGACCATGCAAAGACATCTCTGAATTCTCGCAAAAGACTGACATACTTTGTTTCTTCCTCAACATTCAGCAGAGCACTTATGTAAGTAGGACGTGGGTCATTTTCATCACCTAAGTTAATTTCTTTCAATTCATCAACAGTGGCTTTCACTCCTTCTTCAAATTGTGGAGGGGCATCTTCAGCATCTACTTCCTCCATTTGAGAATCTTCCACAGCAGTAATATGATTGGTAGAAGCTACACTTTCTTTATCATCACTATCATCTTTAGTAAAGATGATTCTTTGCACTTTATCCTTCAACACTCTTCCACTTGAGACAGTCAAGATATTTTGCCGCTTGATACGAGATGGATTTTGACTCCGGAGTTTTCGGAGGTTAAGGGACTTGACATGATTTTGCCTCCTACACTTCCCTTTACAGGGTCCAAGCCTTTCGAAGACACTCCCAAGCCTTTCAAAAACAGATATTCTCTTGACTTCCCTACTACTTGCATCAAACCTATCCTCCGTGGATAAAGCTTCTCCCTCGGTGATATAATTTGTACTTGCTCTTCTAATTGCAATGCGGACTGGCTTTTGAGGGACATATCCCAAACCTGGCTTAGCCTTCTTGATAGTGTGATCACTATTTTTCAATATTTTCTGAGTAACATTGAGCCCCTGGCCTGGTGGGTTGATAGTTTCTTGACACACCTTACTCACCATCGCTTTTTCCCTTGGTTCATAACCAGCCTTGATAAGGAGTTTATAAGCTTGTGGACTATACGACTTGGTTATTTCAGCTTCAAACACTTCACCGTGTTCGGTCTTTGGTCCTTCAATAGGACGTGTGAATCCTTTGAGTGGTGGAGAAGAAAGTTTACTAGCATCAATTTTTGTTAAAGGCAACGTTAACTCTTCCGAGGTCTCAAGCCCTTTGCCTTTGTTCTCCTTGAGAGTGGCAGACGATGTACTACCTTCCTCATCATTTATTTGTTTATTGCCCCCATTATCTTGCACCGGGGCTTCTTCACGTTTTACTTCCTTTGTACTCTTGAAGAAATATTTAGCATCGGCAAAGTAAGCTTCAGCTTCAGTAAATGGCTTGTCGTCACCGAATACTCTTTTCACGTTGTCACCTTCACTATATTTGAAGCACTGGTGTAATGTAGAAGGAATCACGCCATTCTCATGTAGCCATGGGCGCCCCAAAAGCATGTTGTAGGAAGTTTTTGCATCAATAACATGGAAAAGGACTGTGGATTTCATCTCATCAATTAGCAAATCAAGAACTATTGTGCCGAGAGTCCTTTTCCCCTCATGGTTGAACCCTTGGATCATCAATCGGCTATGGTTGAGTTCATCCAGTGGTATTTCTATCTTCTTCAACATTCTCAAGGACAAAATGTTCACTGCCGAACCTCCATCAATAAGTATGCGATTCACTCGCATCCCTTTAGTATAACCAGTCACAAATAGAGGTCGATTATGAGATTGCATACCCAACAACATATCTTCATCCGTGAAGGTCACCTTCATGGAGTAAGCTTTACCCTTAGTTTTAAGTTGTTCGCTTTCATTGTCCTCATTCATGACATGACATGAGCCTCCATTATGACTTTCTTCTACAGAAGTGAAGTTTATGCCCGCCTCATCTTCTAACACGATTTTCCCTTCCTTAACCAGTTGCATGATCTTTTCCTTAAGAACGAAACAATCATGAATTGGATGACTCACCAACCTATGATACTTGCAGTATTTTGGGTCATTAGTTCGGCCGGCCTCTTCTGGACGTTTCATCTCAGGAAGGTCAAGGAGCTTATTTTTCATCAGATCATCAAATATGTCAGAAAGGTCTGAGTTCAGAAATGGATACTCTTTTTCTTGCATCTCCTTCAGAGTTAACCTTCTTTGCCCCCACTCTTGGGCAACTTGCTTCCCTTTGTCTTTCTTATCATTTTCATTCTTTCGAACCTTGACCGTTATAATATTTGTGGCCATTGACTCTTTGTTGGAACTTTTAGCATAGGACTTGCCCCCCCTTTTGAAATCTTGTTTATCTTTAGACTTGTAGGAGTCCGACATCGGTGAATGTTTGATTCCACTAGCAGCCATACTTAATTCCATGTCATGGGCCCTAGTAGCCAACTCTTCGAAAGTCTTAGGTTGAATTCCTTTGAGTATATAAAGGAGATTCCATTCCATCCCTTGGATACACATCTCAATAGCAGACTCTCCGGATAATCGGTCCTTGCAATTTAAACTCAAATTTCTCCATCGATTGATATAATCAATCACAGGTTCTTCCTTCAACTGACGAGTATTAGTTAACTCAGTCATGCTAACAGTTCTCCTCGTGCTGTAGAAACGATTAAGGAACTCATGTTCCATTTGTGCCCAACTATCAATGGATTCAGCTTGCAAATCGATATACCAATCAAATGCATTTCCTTTGAGAGAGCGAACGAACTGCCTTATCATATGATCTCCATAAGTACCAGCGTCATGGCAGGTCTCAATAAAGTGTGCTATATGCTGCCTCGGGTTTCCCTTGCCATCAAACTGTTGGAACTTGGGAGGCTGGTAGCCAGCTGGCAACTTCAAGTTGTCCACTCTTTTCGTGTATGGCTTGACATAAGTAACAGTAGGCTTGGAATTCTCCTCAAACCTTTCTTTTATTGTTCCAAGTATAATATCCTTGAGTTGATCTACTTGGAGCATTCCATCAGCTGAAAGTGGCAACGTTCCTTGAGTTTGCTCCTTTTCAATAGCCTGGCGCCTTGTGACCTCTTCCACTTCACTATCGTCCATGACTCATTTTTCGTTTGCACGGCTAGTCTCCGCAATGTCTCTTTTCATCAATTGGGAGATCTTTGTGTCTTGAGCTTCTATGTGTTTCGTGAGCCCCTCGATAGCTTTCATCATATTTGCTAATTGTTCCTCAACAGTCGTGGCGCCTGCCATCATTACTGGAGCTGCAACGGAGTCAGATGAAGAGTTTGAAGATGCAGAATCTTCATCACTATCATCTTTCATAGGTAGTTGTTTTCTCGAAGCCTCCTCAACCGAAGGGTTGGATCCAGATGAGGCTTCCGAACGAGCTTTTTCTGACATGCTCCTTGTAATAACAGCAACATATTCAGTCAATGCCTCTGAGAGCTTAGAAGCAGCAGTCCTGCTTACAGTAATCCTGACAGGAGTCATATCGTACTTCGAGCTTGTAGAGAGAAGAGATGAGAGGTAGAGACTGTCCCACTGGGCGTGCCAATTTGGCTTAAACTTGAAAATTATGAAACAATCTCTATCAATCCTCTGATTCTTCTCTCGAACCAATTTGGCTTTGACTTTGACTTGTGTTGACCGCGCTGACCGCGTTGACGGTGTGTTTTGAGTCGGATCTTCAGTTGAAGCTTGTCCGAACTCGGATTTGGGACCTTATAATGTTAATCCAGAAGCGTCGAGCCTTTGTTTGGATTAAACGTACTTGATCCGAAGAACACTCGATCTGGGGGGCTTAGCACCTTAATCCCGGGTCGTATGTTGTTCTTGGCGCGAAGAACACCGAATAACTCAGTATATGAAGAACACTTGATTTAGGGGGCTCCACACCTTAATCTCAAATCGTTTGTCGTTCTTGACTTGAAGATGCTTGAAGATCTCAAGGGAGCACTGCTCGTATTCTTGATCTCTTCAGAACGTTTATGTCTTCAAGTATTTGAGTGTGTGTTTGGAATGAATGAAGGAGGGCTCCTTATATAGGTGAAGGATGAGGATACTCCATAAATATCTCGCAATCTGATTGGTCCATGACAGATTTGGCCTGGTTATGCGGGCTTGGGTCATTCCAAATATATCACAGCTTGATTGGTCATTGCTTAATTTGACCTAATTCTGGAACCTTCCATGCTTTACTTAACTTAGGGGTCAAGCTTTACTTAATTTAAACCCTACTTAATTTGTTGGGTATTAAATTAATTATCAATTATTTATTAATCTATTTTAGGAATTAATTTATTAAATCCCCAAAATAAAATATAATAAATTAAAATTGATATTTAATTAATAAAATCCACGTGTCGCCATTTGATTGGACCGTGAATTTTAATTGCTTACAATAAGCAAAGAACACAGGTTGACCCGATGCTTATAATAGGAATCATCAATTGAAATAGAGATCCCCTTTTCCGAGCAGACAAAGGGGAAAACCTCAGTAGTGTTTGTATCGTCCTTAAACCTTAGTATATATATATACTCCCTCTGTCTCATTTCAAATGACACACTTTTTATTTTGGACAGTCCACAAAAATTTGTACATTTCCATAAAAAGCAAAAAGTAAAAAATAACCACCATTCACCGTACATTTTATTCACAAAAAAACCATCTCTACCTAACATACTTTATTATTTATTTATTACAAAAAAATACCATTATACCCCTAAAAATTATCATTTCTTTAATCTTTGTGCCAAAATTGGGGGTGCAATTTTTTGTGGAACGGAGGGAGTATATATATATGTGCTTACTTAGGTGACCAGTGACCCCTCACATAGGGATGTGCACACCCCCATGTAAGGAGGTCACCGGTAACCACGGGTCACCTAAGAATTACCTAAAACTTAATATATATATATATATATTATAATTTATATATTACTCCTTCCGTCTATCCTTAATCTATCTATTTATCATTTTGGGTCGTCCAATCTTAATTTATTTATTTCCCCTTTCAGACATATAGGACTCATACTCTCCACTAATACCACTACTCACTACATATAAAATAATAATACTCCTTAATCCACATGTAAAAAGAAAATTGATAGATTGGTGATGGACGGAGGGAGTATGAAATATTTTATATATTTAATTTAGGGATTATTAATAATAAGTATGTATATGTATAGCCTAATTATTAATTAATACATTGATCTAATATCATTTCTGATGAATACATTGTATCTTTTTTTTTTCCTGCTTTACCCTTATTCACAACAATTAATATTGAACATCTGCACTTAATATTTTTTGATTGAAAACTAATATGCACTAAATAAGATAAAAATTACAAACACTTATTTCTCTAACAGCAACAACCATTGCCTCTCTGTTAAACCTCTAACGATTACTTTTTTTTTTTAACACTAATGTGCATTAATATGATCTAAAGTGAATGAGTGAGAGATTTAAAGAGATCTAGGGATAATTATAACAATTTTTTCTTCTATTTAATTGCGTATTTTAGTTTCTCTCTTAATAATGCACACTAATGTAAATTAATATGAAGACAAAGTCTCTTGTGAGACAGGTTATTTGTGATACGGGTCGACCCATTATTAAAGTATACTTATTGTATAGATAAGTATGTTTAATGGTTATTAAAGTATGTTTGATTATGCATTAAAGTATGATTTTAACGTGTTATAATATAATTTATTATTAATATACTTTAACTACAAATAAGCATACGTATCTATACAATAAACATACTTTAGTGATGGGTCGACCCATCTCACACCAGTCTCACAAATAACCCGTCTCACAAGAGAATGTAATATGAATATTTAATCGAGTGTTTTTTTATCTCTTAACAATGCATACCAGTGTACATTAATATGGATATTTAATCGCGTATTTTGGTTTCTCTTTTAACAATGCACACTAATATGCAGATGTGTGGATGATTATTATTGGTAAAATAAAATATAATTTTGTAGTTACCAGTAATTTTTTGAAGCGAATGTATTGCTTAGCAATTCTTAATTACATTTTATACCTGCTAATTACTCACCATTTAATTTATAATTATAAATTTTATTTACTCATATTTATTAAATATTTATTTAAAATAATAGAATTTATATAATATATATTTTATATTTAATTAATAATTAATGTTATTTTTATTGTTATATTTATTTAAACAATAAAAAAATATAAATATACATAAAATAAATGAATATTAAACAGGTATGGATACCTGCGGGTATTGATAAATGGGGTATGGGACGAGTACGGGTACCTTAATAATTTTTTTTAACAAGACGTGTATGGATAGTTGATTTTTAATCGAATACAGATACGGATATCCCAAAATAAGCGGATACCTAACCGATTCCATCCTTAGCGCATATAATTTTTCTATTTGTTCATCCTTTGTATTCCAAGTGTTCGACCTCGCATAATCCTCTTCTTATCCACATGGTTCAACCAATACTCAAAATGAGACAGAAATCACACATACAGACTTAAATCTTAATACATTTCCACACTAAAAAAAGTGTTGCAGAATCATTATAAATTATTAAAAATAAAATTTAAAATGAGAAAGTTTAAATAGAAACCATCAACTCCTACTCACCCATTCGTACATAAGATTGCACAATCAAATGTAAACATTTAAACATAATACACAATTCATACACCTTCAATTTTAACATAGTTCTGTGGGGGGAAATTCGAGCATCTAGTTCTAATGCCGTTAATAAAATCTGCAACGAAAATCTGTGTATTTGCTAACTGAATAAGGCCAATAGAATAATTACATGCTGAAGTGAATGTTTAATAGATAGCTAAAATGATACAGTAGCTGAAAATATCTTTAAACCAGTGTTTTCGAAAGCGGACCAGACCAGTCGGTTCAGCTGGGAAAAGGTCATGAACAATATAAATGCTTTTGGAATGAACTGGGAAGAACTGGTTTGGACCGATCAAAACCGAAAAATCGGTTAAAACAGTAGAACCGGAGATCCCCCGATTTTGTCCCAAAATCTGAATGGTTTCCAAACATCTCTATGTTTTGCTTTAAACAAATTAGGAAATTAAGATTTTAAAGACTTGATACGTTGCACTTCTGAAGTTATAACTTTTATTGAACTATCCAAAAGAATCTATAAAGAAAATTTAATGCCTTCATCATCAGCCGAAGTCCCTTTGAAGATTGCAAGCTTCCCCTTGTGTTCTAAGTGTTTCAAGGCTCGCATTAAAATCGTACGCTCCACTCCGTGAAGATCTATTCACAACAAAACAACATCATAGATACGCGCGTCTACTAGAGAAAGTAACATTTCGGGTTTTGGTAATTCATCTGATAATGTAATCCATACATAATTTTAAGATCACAAACACATTCTTTTTAATAATGACAGAGGAAATGGACTCCAAAGAACATCATTTACATCAACAATCGCAATTTGAATTAAAACTACATCCTTACACAAAACTGATTCACTAATCCGAAGGAACACAAACACAGATTAGAATAAGTATACTTAACCCATCAAAACATGGTACCAGCCACTTTGCCATGCTTAAAAAATGTATATTACCATGACTCCCTTTTAAGATTTTTTACCAATTATATCATGCATTACACATTAGACTCAAGTAAAGTCCTAATAGTAGCAGAGGAGATTATTTGCAAGAAAAAAAAATGATTAAAAAAATAGAGATCCATCGAGCATTTTGTACTAGAGAAAATTTGAAGTGTTTATTTTCATAATTAGTCAAAATCTGCTTTCACTGCCATATTTACATGCATGTAACAGGTGTAACCAATCTCCACAATACTTTGGTAAACAGTGCATGCATCCTTTCCGTTCTCCCTAATGCCCCAACCACTTGGAAATTAGAAAAATGGACAAACACAGTCCCCAAGAAAATGTATCGAAAAACATTTAAGGAACTCCAAAGCCCAAAGTTCACCTGTCCCTTGAGACTCAACCCCTGAGCGTATTTCCTCAACAGTCATAATACTATCCTCAAGTCCATTATCCTTAACCTGATAAAAAACAAAAAAGAAAAAAATTACACGAATAAGACAAACAACGGAGACTAATAGCATCAAGATAGGAGCTACATACAAAGCTTATAATTAGGTCAGCCCAATCTTGTATCAGATGCCAAAGGATTAGACATTTCCTACGACTTTTATCCAACCATTCAGCACGTCCTGTCAAGTGAACTTTTCAAAGAGAGCAACACAAGGTTCCATCAAATGACAAACTAGCATGACAGGAACAAACCTTCGGAAACTAAGGCAGAGAGATATGCCTCCCTCGCTTCATGACTAAGAGATCCTGCACAAATCCCAATAATTAAAGAGAACTGAAATAGAATGGGGGAAAAAAGAACCATACTTCAGAAAAATTCAATATATACAGTTCACTTGCATTAAATATAATATGGTAATCAATTTGAATAAGTACATTGTCTACGTTGATGTTTTGAATGATGGAAAATCCCAAGAATATAATTTATTGATGGCTTAATCAGCTTGGCCATTTATCAGAATAGAACTTCTACAAATATTTGTGTACTCATGTAACATTCAATGGCTTCTGATTAATTAAATAATATGCTCAATTTTATCTGCATGACATCAACTTATCCAAGTAAACTACTAACTAGCGTTTGCCAGATTCTCTTTATCATTATCCACACTATATTTTGTAAATCATTAGAATCATGTATTTTTGCAAGGGAACCCAAATATGCTACAAGCACATATTCATATATAGTACGCGCGGGCGTGCAGGCACACACGCAATACTTACTTTCAATCACTTGATTGCTAAACAATGGAAAGTCTTCATCAAGTCCAACTACAAAGACTTTTTGTGTCCGGCAATATTCAAGTATCAGCTCCTTCCACAGTTGAATCTGCTTCTCTCTAGTGTCTTTTATTGGCTGCAAACTACACAATTAAAAACTTCACATGCCAATAAGCTATTTTTCTTATATGAGCATGTTTAAGTGTACATTTCTGGCGCCAGTTTCCATAGGAAGGTAAATATTTAAATAAGCTAGTGCTAAAAGACCCCTTGTAAAGAATCAAAGTTGAAGTAGGCATTATTTGGTTCAAATAAAATACAAACTATTTGATTTAATAGGCTTTTATCAAGATTATAGCTGAGAAGGGTAGATTGTGTGATACAACTAACAAGTTTCTGCAATAGATTTACACAGGTACAGATGACTACATTTGGTTATGGTTGAAGAGGCAAAAAAAAAGCAGCCAAACTTCTGGATTGGTTGAGCCTGCTCATGTGACAAAATCATCATGCTGGGAGGCCACAAAACCATTTGGCAAAGATCTTAAAATTTACTTTGAAAGGATAGTCATACTTCTGAAAGATAATGATTTCTCAATGATGGACTGATTCTTTTATAGCAACTAGAAGCAATTCAACACTATTAGGTCTTTCACAGACTCTATGGTGATACTCACCTACTATTCTACTCTCTAACTGAGTTCTCCTCAGATTATGGCTTCAGTCACTTTGAGAACTAGTTGATGCAAGGAAGTGACTTGGTTCAGAAATTGACCGCCAACAATAGTGGACCATAATTATTACGACGATTGCAAGAATTGAACTTTAAGGATAACATAGTCCTTAAAGGCGTAGGAAATGCCATGACCTAACATTTCCGAGACTGTCTAGGGAGTATAAGCTTTAAAAAGAATTTACTTAGGCGGGATAATGCAGCAATATAATCTACATGAAGAAATATAGAAGAAAAAATTAAGGAATTTCAATTACACCATTTATATTCGTTCTCCATTCCATTCTTTTCATTTAGGAGATTTAACAGCTCAATTGATGTACCTTTCCTCTCTTTCTGTATCTTTTTATGAGTTTACATTCATTTGGAAAAATATGTTATTGTGACAGTATCAATTTATTTCTGCAAGTCTTTTATTTTTTACAGAGATTGCAAAGTAAACAACTCTTTTCCCCTTTCCTTAGCACTAAAAGGAGGAGGAGTGATTGTCTTGCTGTATCAGACTTTCAGAGGTCAATCTTAGTTCACAATCTCGTTTTCATTATTCTTGAAAATCATGCAACAGCCCAAATTAAGAAAATGAACAGAAACTCAAGCAAGTTATAAACATCCAAATGCATGAAATTTACTTTCAACAACACATTCAAATTAACCGAAGCCATAGATTATTCACTGTATTCTGCACAAACAGAAATTACACTGAATTTAAGAAAAATTGTGAGAGAAGGGGAAAGAAGTATTACGTGAAATAAGGAGGGTAATTGAAGAAATTTGGCAGCTTGAATTCACCCAAGGTCTGCATATCAGCTCTTCACCTCCGAATTACTCTCAAAGCTACAAAATTAAAAATATAGATACTTAAGACAACCAATGAAGTCAATGAAAAAATTTGGGAAACCCATAGGGCCTATCTATCAGGCGCTAGGGTGCCCATTGAACATGTTAGAATTACCAATTAAATTTAACACATTAATCTATATATTTATCTTTCATCAGAAATTCTAGCAAATCACAGTGGACTAGATTAGAAATATTCACACAACTGATGAAAGATTTTCATTTCATAACCAAACAAGTTTTCACACTCCACTACATAATCTCATCCATCAAAACTCTTTTTTAAATTTGTAACAAATTAAATTTATGTCACTCCACACTACATCATTGAATAGCTAAATTGCAAAGATAGTTTACAGGAATGACACAAGAAACATCATCGAATTCATATCCTACTGACTCAACCTGGTTTTGTCAGCAAGCATTAGCGCATACAATTAAACACTATGGACCAAGAAACTTCGAAAATTAAAAATAAATAACTAATTGTCAAAAGATGAAGACATCAAGGAAATTTGATGGATTTCCAATCAGGATACATTGTACCTTATTGTCGATTCCGATCATCCTAATTGACAGTAGGGGTTGGAAAATTGATGGCTTTGAAATCGCATTGCGATTTGGGGGGGAAGTCAAATAGAAAATCACAAGATTGATCCTCTAGGAAGTAATAGGAGAAATATTTAAGCTTCAAGCTGAGGCGCACTACTTGCATCAAGACCCAGTAGGCAGTAATAGTAATCATATATTTAAATTAGGGAAAACAAACCAATCCAAAAAATTCAATACAATCACACTGAAAATGCCTCAAGTGCAGGTGCTAAAATTAGATAGAATGCAATCAATCCAACACTAAGCACACTCCCCTCAAAAAAAAAAAAAAAAAAAAAAAAGCGCTAAGCACACTCAACAAGTATATAGTGTTGTGCATTCCAAACCAACCAAAGCCTCATACAAATTACAAACAAAAAAGAACTGAGCGGCACACAAAAGCAAAGAACCAAATAGAACATCAATTTTTTGTAAGAAAAATTCCTGATTAGATTTTCGTAAGCCGCAAACAGATGACGAACATGAACAAAGCAATGACAGTGGAAATACATCAATTTGTTACTGGAACTTGAATTCGGGAAATGGAATAATCTCTTGAATTAACAGCAATCTACCATAAAAGAAACGCCGATCATTGTTGAAAGAGTAGAATAAAGATACCTGAATTTGATTAGGTGAATGAGAAAGGAGGATACCGTACGACTGGAGGACACCGCCCAAAGTTGTGACCGCCGAACCTCCCCACGCCCGACCCGACCCGACCTCTTATATGAATGGAGGCTCGTAAATTTTTGGTGGGTTTCTTTCTATTGTTATGGAAGACAGATTGCGAGAGGGGGAGGAATCGATCATGGTTAAAATATCATTGTTATTGTTATAATTTAAATTTTTTTTTAAATATATAAATAATTAATTAAAGTATATTTTTTAGAGATTATAATATGATTTATTTAATTTAACTATCACAAAAAATACCTTTTACTTATATAATAAATACTCCAATACTTTAACAATAGATTAATTCATCCCACAATTCATCTTATATAGATACCCGTCTTACAAGAAAGTAACTCATGAATTAATTATTAGAGCTTAATTATTATTATTATAATCATTTTACTTTATTCAAGAATATATATTACTAATATCCTTATTTTATAGTTTATAATAAAATAAGCTCATGAATAGGATGGAGGAATACTATATTATTAATTAATGCTTTAACAAATAATAGTTACTCCCTCCGTCCCAACTTCAACTTCACATTTTCCGTTTTGGTCCGTCCCAAATTCAACTTCACACTTCCATAAAAGGAAAAAACAACTAACTAATATCCCTCTACTCTACTTTAATATCAAATTTGCCATCACCTTTTTACCATACATAACATACTTTATCATTTATTTATTACCTAAAAATACCATACTACCCCCAAAAGTAAGTCAAAAAGTGATTTTTCTTAAACTCCGTATCTACAGTAAACGTGAAGATGAATTTGGGACGGAGGGAGTAATTTATTAAAGCTCATGAATAGGATGGAGGAATACTATATTATTAATTAATGCTTTAACAAGTAATAGTTAATTTATTAAAAATATAAATAAAAAAAAAACCTTAGAAGAAACAAATCTATCACTACAAATAATGTTAGAGATATACTTATTGGGACCGTTTCATGTGATTTTTTTTAATTAATTATTATTTTTTTTAAAGATATTATCACTCTTTATTTATTTGTATTATGAATTGTGTAAAGATGTTATCACTCTTTATTTATTTGTATTATGAATTGTTTGTAGATTGTTCAGACCATCTCCAGCACACCACTGCATCTGCAAAATGTGGCACCATATTCCATCAAGCAGTTCTGCATTCCATCCTGCAAAATGGGAAAGTTAATATAGCGCTGGAAATTCAGCGCTACAGTAACATACTGCATTCATTTTTTTATTTTTTATTTACTTACTTTTCATAATTAATTTAAAAGTTAGAAAAAATATTATGATTATTAATTTTAATACTAAATTAATTTTAATAGCGCTGCTTCTACTCTTCAATTTTTTATTTTTTTTATTATAATTGTTAGTTTTAATAATAAATTAATGTGTGGAGCATTTTTTATATGTTGTATCAAGTTATTTTATATATGAAAAAAATTCTAGATTTTAACGTAATTTAATTTTATGCATATTAATATTTTTATTATATTCTTTATTTATAAAAAATAAATAATAATAATAAAAAATAAATTAGATTTTATAAATAAGTAAAAATATTATTAATATAATGGATATATTATTATTATAAATTTTGAAGTAAAAAATGGAATAAACTGCTAGAGATAATTTACTGAGTTAACTGTATTTTTAAGATGAATGTGCTACAAAATGGAATTAATTGCTGGAGATGAACATAGAATGATTATCACTTTTCAATCATTAGATATCATTTTTTTTTATTGAAATATCATCACTTTTTGTTTGTATCATGAAACTTACTATGTGGAACGGCCTCATTCAAGTGTTTGTCTCTCAATATATGATACCAAATTTATATACTCCATCCATCCTTCTAATATTATTACATTTATCCATTTTGGTGTCTTCTTAATGTTGCTATATATCTCTTCTTGATATATGGGACAATATATATATCCCTCATTCCATAAAAAGAGTTATGTTTGTTGTTTATACGAAAATTAAGAAATATAATATTCTAATGTGTAGTGGATTGAGAGATATAATAATTTAACGTATAAGAAATAGTATTTTAATGTGTAGTAAGTTAAGAGATATAATAATTTAATGTATAGTGGGTAATTATATTAGTATTATGTGTGAGACCCATAAAGATAAAGTGATTGATTTCTGTGGGCCCATCTACTAAAAAGAGGAAATGCAACTCTTGTAGCTGGACGCCCTAATTAGTAAAATATAATTCTTGGGACGGAGGAAGTATATATTTTTATGGGTCCATTAACAATATTAATATAATTATTCACTACATATTAAAATATAGACAAATTCTCTTGTGAGGCCTTAATTTTGTGAGACGGCTTGTAAGACCGGTTAAATTATGTCTATTATATTGATAAAGTATGTTTAATTATTATTAACATATATTTTTTAAAGTATAATGAATTATGAATTAAAGTATATTTTATGGTGTTATAATATGATTCATTATTGACATACTTTAACTACAAATAAAATATATTTTAACTATATAATAAGCATACTTTAGTAATTGATCGATCCGTCTCACATCCGTCTCACAAAAATCCGTCTCACAAGAGAGTAACTCTAAAATATAACATATCTCAAATTATAGCACATTAAAATAATAATCTCTCCGTCCCGGGGTAAAGGTCTTCATTTATTTTTTGCACGTGAATTAAGAAGTATAATTATTTTATGTGTAGTGACTAGTTGTATTAGTAATAGTGAATGGTGGACCATATGTGTGTTCCTTTTACTAAAAGGAAAAAAAATAAGGACATTTGAATGAGACGTCCAATATAATAAAATGAAGACATTTTAATAGAACGGAGGAAAATATTTTTTAATCTCGATGTAATAGTAAATGTAACCATATATGTTCCAGAGAGAAGAGTATGTGAAGGATTCAATTCGAGAGTAACCATATACACTCAAAGAAATTATATTCTCCATATATATGAGTTGGTATTCAAAGAAATTATAAACTCTATATAAGAATTGGTATTCTATGCACGGAATGTAAGCGTGCACTGATATATATTACTCACTCCGTCCCATTATAAGTAATTGACAATTACTAATGTGCAACAAGGATTCATTTTCATTTAATGACCCGGATATAAATAAGGTAATAGCTTGATGGGTCATTAACTAACTCATTTTCTCTCTTCAATCACAAGTGCTCTCTCACTCTCTCTCTATTCCTTCTCTCCGCTTATCTTCTATCGCCGCTTCTCCCTCTTCCTATTGTCATCTTCTGCCGCCTCGTCCGCCGCCTCTTCTGAACATGACCATCGCCTTGTCCGGCGACTGATTCTCCGTCGCCTCTTCCGAACAGGTTCCTGTAACGAATGCTTCTCCATCTTCCCTAATTCCATTTTTCCCTTTTTTCACCATCTTCACGAATTTATTTTTCCCCATCTCTCGTTCTTCTCTCACTTCTCCCTCCTCTCCACGTTCCAGATCTATGTTCTTCAAGTAGACTGTGTTCCAGATTTAAAAAGAGTAGATGACTATGCTTCGATTTTATAATTCATTTATCATTTTTTTCTCAATTTGATGTAATTCAAATGCTAGATATTGTTAATTGTTCTTCAATTTTTCATTTTGTATGGTTGCTGACGATTTTGTAGAAATATGGAAAGATTTATTTTTGTATATTGTTAATTGTTCTTCAAATTTTTATTTTGTATGGTTGCTGACAATTTTGTAGAAATATTGAAAGATTTTTTTTTTTTAAATTTGATAGTTTATATTTTTTATCATATAACATTCTATTCTTACATGTACTATTAAAATTTATATAAAAATGTATTATATTTAAATCGTTTTTATTATCAATATTTTCATCAATATATTTATTAATTTTAGTTATACATGTTAGTATAAAATGTTATACACTTTTGTATAAGATCTAATACATTTATTATTTATCATTATTTCATCTATATATTTATTAATTTTAGTTACACAGGTTAGTATAAAATGTTATACATTTTTGTATAAAATCTAATAAATTTATTATTTATCCAATATATTTATCAATTTTAGTTATAAAGATTAGTATAAAATGTTATATATTTTTATATAAAATAAAATCTAATACATTTATTAAAAAATTATGTACATTTAGATTAGCTTATCAATTCCCAACTAGGAATCACCGTTCCTCCACCAGCACCTCCAGTGAATCATTGTTCCTCCACTTCTGCACTAGTTCTCACCTCACGTGAGGTGGTTTTCTCTACCTCCACCCACACGCAACTTCTTCCACCCAAATAGCAGCAAAATAACATCCACAACTTGGTTCCTACACTATCAATTAACATCAGAATTTAATTCAGTTAGCTTGATTCCAATCAAGCTCAAAACCTAATTCCTATCCCTAATTTTGGCCCTAAATATAATATACAATTTTACAACAACTACATCTATAATAGACAAGGGAAGTGCTGCGAGCAACAGATTTTGAGAGAAAAAAGAAAAAAACAGAGCAGATGGGGAGAAAAGATAGATGAGCAAAACGGAGCAGCAGATTGGAAGAGGAGAGCAGCAGATTTTGAGAGAAAAAAAGAAAAAACAGAGCAGATTAGGAGAAAAGAGAGATGAGCAAGACGGAGCAGCAGATTGAAAGAGTAGAGCAGCGGTGTGAGGAAGGAGGAGATAGAGAAGCAAGATCAAAGTGAGGAGGGAGAGTGCTTGCAAGGCAGCGGAGATCTGAAAGGAAACGGCGCAAGAGACGGAGCAAAGCGGCGGCGCAAGGGTGGAGCAACCGCAAGAGAAGGGAGAGAAATGAGAATTCGCGCAAGAGAAGCCAGAAATTGAGAGTTCGCCCGTGAGAGAGAGAGGAAATTTGAGAGTTCGCCTTTTGGAGAGAGAGGATTGGAGTGAATAGCGTGAATTACCTAATTAGTATTTTAGGATTATATAGTTAATCCATTTTTTAAATATGGATCCCATTTTTAGTGTACACCATCAACTCTTGCAATTTACAAATGAAGTGTAAAAGTTATTATGAGACGGATGGAATAATTTTTATTGAATGATATAACATATGTGTTTATTAAATTTAATTATTTTTTATTCAAATTTTCATTAAAATTTTAACAAAAAAAAATTTGTTAATAAAGTTTACTATAAGTTTTTATTCATTCATGTATGCTATAAATTTTGAAAGTAGATGCACACTTGAATGAATCGGACTCCAAATGCATTCACCCTAATTAATTTAGTTTAATAAATCAACACACCATAAATAAGGTGATTATAAGGTCCGAATATGTTGCTAGATTTAAGTAGTGGTCCAACTTTCTATGATAAAAATAATGGAGTTAGATGGATCAAATGAAAAAATACAAAGCCAAAATGCTGCAGGTACGAGTATATATCCATTACAAAAAAATACTTGAAAAACCCATTTTCTCATCAAATAAAAATAGATGAATGAGCTTTTCTCACACAACAATAAAAAAATAGTAAATCATGAAATCATGCACACTGATAAGTAGGAAAGCAAACAAATCTGTAATTGTTGAACTTCAATAGTATATATATATATATATATATTAAAACAAAGAGAATTAACTCAAGGTTAACAAGGGAATCAATAAACATTACTAACCATCATAATTTCTATAAGCTTGAGTATTCCTTACATTCGTTGCTCAAAGAAATGAAATGAATGAAGACAATATAATCATGAGAAAATTCAAGTCATATCCTTGCAAGCTGCTTCAGATGCATGGATACAATACTACGAATAAATGGAGTTGGAGTGGACGAAGAAATTCGTCATTAGCCCCTTTGACTTCAGATTTTCTCTATGCTGTAATGATCCTGATATTGTGAGTTTTTGACTCACCACTTATTTCGAGAATATTTTGGTAGAAACTCTGAATTAGAGTTGATATGGAGCTCCAATTATTTTGAGGTTGAAGGTAAGGGATACTAGAGGTTTGGAAGTGGTTGGTTTAGTAGAGTTAAGTGTAAGCAAAGTATAAACAAATAAGTTGATCTATTGTACAAAAGTGTACACTAACAATAAATCCATATTTTGTAATGAATCAATTATAAAAGATAATCCCGATGCTTACGTTACTTTTTCTTTTCCCATTCTCCTCACGTTTCTCTTCACTAACGTTTCTCCTCAAGTTTACACTAATACAATTAGTTATTAATAAGTATACATTTATTAATAAATTGTTATGCATCTGTTCAATAAAAACTTATACACTTTGAGTATAAACACGAGTTAAAATCAATAATTACTCAAACAAAATTCTCACTATGAATACGGCGAAACGGTTCATCAATTGCAGCCAAATAACTCTTAGAACACTACTATTTATTAATAAAATGTTATACAATTGTTCAATAAAACATATACACTGTATGTTTATAAAGTACTTCCTCCGTCCCAGAAAAGATTGCACACTTTTCATTTTGGGTTGTCCCACAAAAGTTTGCACCTTCCTTAAAAATCAAAAAGTCAAATACAATCACCCTTCCCCACACACTTTATTTACAAAAAACGACATCTATCTAACACACCTAACATACTTTATCATTTATTTATTACAAAAAAAACCATAATACCCCTAAAAGTTATCACTTTCTTAATCTCCGTGCCGAAAAGAGGTGTGCAATCTTTTCTGGGATGGAGGGAGTATACATTAATAAACATCTGAATCCTCTACCAGAATTTTCAATAATTCTCAGTAATTGTAAACGCAACCAAACAACTTTTTCAACTCCCGGGATGAGACATTCAGTGAGATCTAACCAAAATTTTGATGGAAATGAGAAAGTTATCAACTCAAATAGTTAGATCTAATCAGAAATGACGTGAAAAGATTTTGAAAAGAGAGATAACATGAAGAATCGAAGAATCAAATCGAAATCCTTCAAAAAGAATTAGACATTGAAAAAGCAAAATTATCAAATCTGAACCGTGAAATATTTCAGAGAGAAAATCAACGACGACGCGGTAGATTAACGACAAGGACGGTGGGTGAGGAGAAACGACAGAGACGGTGAATGGTTCATACTCTAGAGAGAAAATGAGCGGCAGCGGCAGTAGAGCAGTGACAGAGATGGTTGGTGGAGGAGAGACGGTGGAGAGAAGATGCGGGTTGAGGCAGTTTGGGTGGTGGAGTGCGAACGTTAGGGATGGCAATGGGCGAGCCAGGGTGGGTACCTGATCGCCCCGCCCCGCATGCTTACTTTGCT
The DNA here is from genome assembly GCA_023678885.1 of Pogostemon cablin. NCBI lineage: Eukaryota > Viridiplantae > Streptophyta > Magnoliopsida > Lamiales > Lamiaceae > Pogostemon > Pogostemon cablin. The sequence continues at coordinate 10,706,515 of CM042989.1, read as the reverse complement.
GTCCCGCCCCATGCCCCGGTACGGGTCAGATATTTAGTACCCAGACTTGCCCCGATAAGGGGCTGGTCCGCCCCGCCCCGCCCAGCCCGGTTTTTTTAAAATTATTTTTAATAAATTATAATACATTCAAATAGAAATTTTAAATTAAAATAAAATGAAGTGAATTTAAATTTTAAATTAAATAATTAAACTTTATTTTCATTTAAATTTTTGTTATTACATTATATATTTAATGATATATATAATATTGTAATAAAGTATTTTGTAATAGTTATATATAATTACCATATATGATTTCTTTTATTTAAATTAAATCAAAATGTATGTATAATATTTAATATATATCAATAAAAAATATAATAAATATTTTAAATAAAAAAATTTAATATTTTAATACGGCGAGGCTAGGACACAGACCCGGACTGGCCCGTGCACGTGGCGGGGCGGATCCGCCCCGTTCTCTGTGCGGGGCGGGGCGGGCGCAGACCCTCCCCAAATGGGGCGGGGCAGGGCGGGTCTAGTACAGGCCGGACCAAATTGCTATTCCTACCGAACGTGAGTGAAAAGAGAGAGGAAGAAGTTGATAGCGATGGGTGAGCAGAGAGAGGTGAGAATGAGGTAGTTGAAAATGAAATTAGAGTTATATTTTCCTTGTATAAGTCGGGTCAACAGACCAAAAATTAATCCAATTGGACCTTAATTAACAATTGTTACGGTAGACTTTACCTAAATAAATTAGATGTATACATGGAAATATTCTATGAGAAAAGGTTAAATATACTGTGCATCCGATGCACCCTAAGATAGGGTGCATCCACTTTCTAAAACGTATACAAATATAAACAAAAATATTTACAATTATGAATAAAAATATATACAATTTAATTGTTAGTTTTTTTAATGAAAAATTGAGTGTAAAAAATATACAATTATTAAAAAATATGTATACCCTATTGAATAAAAAGTTATATACATATAGATGTTATTTTTTTAATGAAAAATTTAGTGTGAAAAAATTATATAATTATTAAGAAACACGTATACAAAATAGAATAACATGTATACAAAATAGAATAAAAACTTATACAAATATTGGTGCACCCTTGCAACTGGATGCACCTAATATCAACTCGTGAGAAAATATCATAATTTGTCCTTTAAGTACGATTGAATTTAATTTTGGTCATTTTTCATTTGTAATTCTCAATTTTGATTATTTTTATCCAAATTTAGTTATTTTATTAAATTTAATTAAATTTTATTAAATTTAATCAAATTTTTTGTTTAAATTTAATTCTTTATATCATAATTTGTCCAATTTTAATCTAAAATTCGGACAAAAAATAACTATATTTGATAAAAGGTCTGAAGTTATATAGAAATCGAAATAAAAAAATGATCAAAATTGAGAATTTTGATATTTTTCCAATATGCTACAAAAACAATCGCTAAGACAAAAAAAAAGTTCAATATAATATCATTTAAAGTTCCGTAATTTTGATAAAATTTAATTTTAGTTATATAATATTTGGTAAATTTTATGTCAATTTTAGTCACGTTTATGTCAATTTAATTTTATAATATCATTTAATTTTATGTCAATTTTAGTTATATAATAATATCATTTAATTTTAGTTATATAATTTTATGTCAATTTTAGTCATGTAACTTTAATTTTTCAATTTTGATCTTTTTGGAAAAAAACTAGTATTATCTAATTTACAAAATTTGCAAAATTCTATAAATTTTACAAGAAATATTGCAAAATGGCTAAAATTGTACAAGTTAAAAGTTATACCATTAAAATTACACTAAAATAGAAAAATAAAAAATGCAAAAATAAGCCGTCAAATTACTACCACGTTGAAGTTACTACTAAGAAACTTTCTATTGATTAAACAACGTAAATGTAACGAATGATACTGTTGCTTCTTCAAACCATGAACGATCATGGAAGGGGTTGTTCTCCTAAAGTGTCATTAACCTGTGTTAACCAGAACCAGATCCTGAATTCCTACCTGTACATCCAAGCTGGAGTGTTTTGTAATAATATACTTAAAAATAACAGCTTTTTTCTTTTGCAATTTCTCAAATATTAGCGTAAATATTAATAAAAAGTGTATATATCCTTTAAAACAAAATGATGTACCATTATTAATTAAAATATATACATTTGGAACAAAATGGTGTACCCTTACATACTTTGTGCACTGGGGACACAAGAGACCAACTCTTTTCAAATTTGGTCTTTTTTGAAAAAAAACTTTTATCCAATTTGCAAAATTCTGTAAATTTTGCAAAAATATTGCAAAATGGCTAAAAGTATAGGATTAAAACTTACTCTAAAATAGAAAAATTAAAAATGTAAAAATTAGCAGTCAAATTACTCACACCATTGAAGAATTAACTCAAATCAAATACGGTTTTGATTAAAGAAACGAATGAGGAGTTAAGTGTGAATCAAACTGCCTAATCTAGGTGAACAGAGTTTGTAATCCTTCTGATTGAAAGATGCATTTGATATACGGCGAAATAGAATTTTTTTTCGAAATAGGAACTTTCCTTGGAAAAGACTAGCTATCCCCTAATCTAATTGAATAAAATAATATAATAGTAAAGTGAAAAAGTCAAAATTGAGCTAATTTTTAATTTACACCCTCGAATTTGGTTACTAGAAGCCTTTTTAATCTCATCCATTCATCACATTATTTAATCTCATTCATTCATCACAATTATGAGATTATATCTTGGTTATTGATTTGATACCTTATTTGAAATATACCTTATTTAATTTTTGTCATAATGATATCATATTAAGTTTATATTATGATTTATTTTTGTAATTATAATTATAATGTATTTTTTGAAACTATAATGTAGTTTGAAACTATAATGTAGTTTTAACAATTAATTCATTATTAAATTATTTTCTTCTTTATTAAAGATTTTGAATTAATATTATTGATCCTAACATCTTAATAATTTTAAGTGAGTATGTGTAATAAACGAGTATTGATAAATGTGTTTGGAACGGTATTAAATTATTTTCTTGATTATTAATAATTTTAAATTAATATTATTAGTCCTAACATTTTAATAATTTTAAATGGGTATGTATGTGTAATCAAAGGGTATTTTAATAATATCATAATTTTTTTTAATGAAATGGGTATGAATATTAATATTATTGGTCCTAACATCTTAATAATTATAAATGAGTATTTGTAATAAACGAGTATTGATAAATGAGTTTGAGGACGAGTATTTTATATATTAAGAAATATTTTATATATTTAATCAAAAATTGTAAATTTTTCTATCATATTTTTGTGATAGAATTATATTATATTTATTTTATATTTAATTAGTAATAGTATAAATTGATTAAAAATATTAATTTTAATCAATAAAAAAGTATTTTAAAAAATAGTATTAAATGGGTATGAGTAATTTACAGGTATTGATAAAAGACATTGGGACTGATACAAATATTGTAATGAAATTTTAAAATATTAATTTTTAAATGATGTTTATTTATACACGGGTATGAGTATTATGAAATAAGCAAGTATCTTACATAATTAATAAACATAATTATTTATTATGTTAAAAAATAATTTTAAATGGGTATATATAATCAATGGGTATTGATAAACGGGTTTGGGATGGGTGTGAGTATCATAATATTTTTTTTAATGAAACGGATACGAATATGAGTTTTTATATTTAAATTGATACGAGTACATAACAATTAATTCATTATTAAATTATTTTCTTCATTATTAATAATTTTAAATTAATATTATTAGTCTTAACATCTTAATAATTTTAAATGGTTATGTATAATCAACGTGTATTGATAAACGGGTTTGAAATTATTTATTTATATATGAGTACGAGCATTACGAAATAATAAGTATCTTACATAATTAATAAACATCATTATTTATTATGTTAAAAAAATATAATTATTTTATAAAAAGCTCAATATTTACCATTACTTTCTTTCAGTTATATATTTAAAATAAATTTTTCTTAATATTTTTACTGCTAAAAAGGAACATACTAGCATGGATTGAGGGATTGTATTACATAAAATTTCCAATTCTGATAAATTCTATGCGAAAAAATACTTATATTTTATAAGATATAGAGATATAATGGTTTATCTAAAATGCATTATTTAAGCTTCTCCTCCTATGATTTAAATAATATCAGAACACTTTAGTTCCATACAATGCACGAATTCAAAAGCTAATAATAAAAGAACAGATCATTTCTACTAGAGTACTCATTAAAATATCGATTAAAATGGCATATTTCTACATATTTTCAGAAAAAAAAGTTTGTCATAACCAATAATAACAACAAAGTGAATAAATACTTATTACTAAAATACCTTTTAGAATATTGATTAATATGCTTTCTAAAATATGTATTTTAAAAAAGAATAGTATTACTTTCAAGAATTTTAAAAAAAATCGTATTACTTTTAAAAATATTCATTTAGGTTGCCTATAAATAGAGGAATTCATGTTTTTTAGTTTCATTATGATGAAACCTTTTTCTTTCTTGGTATTGAAAAAATTGAATCACATTCAACTCTTGAAATAATATAAATAACTAATTGTCAAATATTTTTTCAAGTATATAGATATCTTTTTAATTTTATAATTTAATTTGTTTTGATTTTTTTTTCTTGTTTGATTGTTTTTATTTTGTTTAAATTAATTCAGATGCTGGGAGAGTAGAGAATCTAAGGCGTAGGAGAGTGGTGGGGAGAGGAGAATCTGGATATTTATATATGAAGCTGGTAGAGCTCCACTCTGCAATTGGGTCGTTGCGATTACGGCTAGACGGCTTTTGGGGTGGGAGAGGAATACGAAATCCTACGGGTTGGATTGTTCGTTTGTCCAAAAATATAATGCGTGAAAAGCCAGTGATAGACATGTAGTCAACTAAACAGTATATGACGTTCTTCAATGAGAGAAAAGTTACAATCTACACCCTGATAACTTTTTTTTTTTCCCTTAAACCCTAATATACAAAAACTTTGTACAAATGTTTATTTTAGGTTTGTATTTTGTTTTATAATGATTGGAGATGTAGTTTTTTATTTTTTTTTATTGTTTCAATGAGAGAAAAGTTACAATCTACACCCTGATAACTTTTTTTCCCTTAAACCCTACTATACAAAAACTTTGTACAAATGTTTATTTTAGGTTTGTATTTTGTTTTATAATGATTGGAGATGTAGTTTTTTATTTTTTTTTATTGTTTCAATGAGAGAAAAGTTACAATCTACACCCTGATAACTTTTTTTCCCTTAAACCCTACTATACAAAAACTTTGTACAAATGTTTATTTTAGTTTTGTATTTTGTTTTATAATTGAAATATAAAAAATACATTAAACTTTGTTATTTGTATTATAATATTTTCTTTTGTTATTTGATTATTATTATTTATGTTGGTGTTACAAAATTTTATAATTAACAAATAATAATAGGCAAAAACTTCTGTGCATCCGGGCGCACGGACCACATTCCGTGTGTCTGTTGAATTTTGTGTTAAATTGTATACCCTTTAGTATAAAGATGTGTACCCTTTATTTTCTAAAGAAAATTATTGTATGTATCTGGGCGCATGGACAACACTCCGTGCGCCTTTAGAATTTTGTGTTAAATTGTATACCATTTAGTATAAAAATGTGTACCCTTTATTTCTAAAGGAAAAAAAATATTAATGAAAAGTGTATACCCTTTATTAGAATAAAATGGTGTATCTTTTATTAATTAAAGTGTAGTATATCCTTTAAATTAAAGTAATGTACCCTTATCTATAATACTAAATTTCTAAATACGCACGGAATGTGTTCCTGCGCGCTCGAGCGCACGCAAGCCTCACTCATAATAATATGCAAAAAATTTCATTTTAACTAGTTCAAAAAATAAGTTTTCCTCAGTTTAAGCAAGCACTTTAAAATAAATTGTTTTTTTTAATCAACTCATTTTTTTTTTATTTTTTTTCCCTTATTCGATACAATTGAACGAGATTAGTGCTCGAATCAAATATAGTTTTGATCATTAAACTAATCAAATAAAATCGATAATAATTTATAAAGTTACTTGCCACAAACTATACGACCCTACTAAAGTTTAAAATTTCAAAAAAAAAATCAATTTTTTTCTATATATTTACTTAATATTGGTGTTTTGAAAGTATTGTATGAGACCGTCTCACGTAAGCAAGATGGATAAATAGTAGAGTTGATATCCGGTGCACCCGGATGCAAGCGTGCACCTGTATATAATTTTTAATTCAATATTGTATACATTTTTCTTAATAATTGTATATTTTTTTTATATTTAATTTTTCATTAAAAACACTAGTACTCATATATTGTATAACTTTTTATTCAATAATGTATACATGTTTCTTAATAATTGTTTACTTTTTTACACTCAATTTTTCATAAAAAAAAACTAACAGAAAATTCGTTAAAAAAGTGTATACATTTTTGTTCATAATTGTATATGTTTTTTTTCATAATACGTTTCTGAAAAAAGTGATACTCAATCGATGAAAAATGATAATGGTACTGTGAACTATTATATGAATAATTTACAGTGTAAATAAAAAGTAATAATATTTTATAGCAAAAGTGATAACATTTTACAGCATAATGTTATCACTTTTTCTTTTTCTTACACAACTCTTTCCCTTTCTAAAATACTCCCACCATCCCATGAAAAGAGTTACGTTTACTGTTTGCACAGAGATTAAGAAATATAGTATTTTAATGTGTAGTAGGTTGAGAGATATAATAATTGAATGTATATTGGGTAGTTGTATTAGTGTTGTGTCCAGCCCCATGAAGATAAAGTGATTGATTCATGTGGGTCCCATCTACTAAGAAAAGAAAATGTAACTCTGATAGCGGGACACCTTAATTAGTAAAATGTAAGTCTTGTAGCGGGATGGAGGCTGCTCGGATTCTCTGTGCCATTTGGTACATCATCTCATGTGCCACACCTTTAGATGGACGACATGTATGAGAGATAAACTATACCCTAAACCTTAAACCCTAGGGGCAATGGTTGGATTTATTTCCCCCTCTTACATGTCAATTACTTAACGTGTTGCACAAAAGATGATGCACGAAAATGGCATAGAAAATCCGGTGTGGGACGGCGGGAATATCTATTTTTAAAAAAATTCTTAGAAAATTTTATAATAATATTTTTTACAAATTAATTAATATTTTTTGGACAAACACTTTTGTTAGATCGTCTCACCAAACATATTATGTAAAGTGGATTAAAAATTATAATACTTTAATAAAAAGTGGTACTCAATAATCGTCCAATAAACTATACTCCTCTCGTCACACGTTAATCTTTACGTTTGTTTTTTGCACATATATTAAGAGATATAACATTTTAATGTGGAGATATAATATGTGTAGTAAGGTATGAGAAATGATATTTATATTAGTGTTATGTGTGAGTCTTATAGAGGGAAAAATGGCTAAATATAGTGTGCACCCGGGTGCACACGAAGCTTCGTGTGCACCCACGTACAAATATAAGCAAAAACATATACAATTATGAGTAAAAATGTATACAATTTAATTGTTAATTTTTTTAATAAAAAATTGAGTGTAAAAAATGTACAATTATTAAAATACATGTATACACTATTGAATAAAAAATTATACACATATGAATGCTTGTTTTTTTAATGAAAAATTTAGTGTGAAAAAAGTATACAATTATTACAAAACACGTATACAAAAGAGAATAACATGTATACAAAATAGAATAAAAAGTTATACAAATATGGGTGCAAGGGTGCACCCGGGTGCACCTAATATACACTCGGGAAAAATTTAAACCTTAAAATAACACAAAATGAAAAATATAAACATTTAACGCCTCAATTTGGTTTTCACCGGCCCACTCTCAGTACCCTATGTGATTTCATTCTGCTCGCCGCTGCTACCCTCATCCTTATGGCTGCTTCAATGGCAGAAGCACAGGTTATATCCCCTTCCATACAATATTCCGTAATTATGTCGGTCGATACAATAGCACGCTTGCCTTCACTTCATTGACGTTGTTACAAGTTCTAAAAACATTGCTAATGATGAAACCCTAAAAGCATTATTAAATATAAATGTAAGCAAGCCTCCTTTAGGAAATCCTGATGGTTTAGTAACGTTTCAACCATTGAAGCATTTATTTGATCATTTTCTATGATGTTTGAGGAAGGTTGATTCATAGTTCACTATAATTTCCTCAAGTCATGACCTTCTGTTGTTGTGTCAATAAGGAAAATCTATTTATCTCTTGAATTTGCTAATATATCTCACATAGATCTTGCTTCGATTATTCTTTTTTGAAGCTACTCCCCATTTTTTTTGAATACCTTATTACATCTTTTAACTTATTAGTTGTCCACAGGTTTAGGAGTTCTATGAACAAGGCAAAAGAGAGATGTTGCAAACTGAAATATCTGAGTTATTCAATCTGTTCAGATTGAATTTCATCATTTAATAATGCTTTATTATCCTTTTGGGTTCTCTTCAAGTTGGAAAAAGCAAAGCAACCTGTTGATTTTCTCCAATAAAAAGATATCAGGTTAACAACGTAGTGGATGTATCTTATCCATTTGACCTTTTTTCTATTCAGTTATTAAATTTTTTTTCAATCTTTCCATTGAATCAGAAATCTAAAGTCGCAGAAGGGTCCCTTTGCATTTCTCATCAATTTCTTCTACTGGTCATGACCTGCATCTCAACTCTCTCAATCCTTCATCGTTGGAGCTTTGCATTTGCACATGTCTGTGAGTAAGTGTTTTTCTTGCCTCCCTGTAATTTCCACATCCCCACATTTTATCACCCAGTTTTCTTTTCACCATCGGTGATTTTCCTGATCCATCTTTTTTCAAGTCGATTTCTCGTCTTATTTTATTGTACGTCTACAGTTTCTTGCATTTCCACAAACGAACCCCAGAAGGAGTTTTCAGTTGCCTTTGAATTTGTTACAATATCAATGATTTCAAAATCCCGAATTTGCTTTCTGCTCGCGGTTATAGGTGAGGTTTCCTCACGCCATCCTCCTCTTCTCATTTTATTGTAGTTTTATATTGCTCCCCTTTGCATGGAGTTGTGTAAATTATTTGATTACGCTCTTTGCATCTTTCGTAAATTTCGCTTTTAATCTCAAGTGCAATAGTTAATTTTGATTTCATTATTTTTTGCATAGTTGTGTAAATTGTTTGATTACGCTAACTTTCTCTGCATATTTTGTAAATTTCACTTTTAATCTCAAGTGCAATATTAATTTTGATTTCATTATTTTTCTTTGAAGAGTGAGGCTCTTGTGTCCCCGGGGACACCGTGCCCCTTTTCAATTTAAACCCCCTAGCAATACACATGTTTAAATAGAATACGGAGGGGGAGGGTTGTGTTCCCATGGGGGCACGGTGTGTCCCCGGGGGCGCAGGAGCTTTTACCTTCTTTGAATTCATCTGCTGTCATAACTTGCACATGCACTTGAGTTTATTTGTGATTTATTTCTTTAGGGTGACAAAAGGCGTTCATGTTAGTTTCGTTTTATTATCTTTTGTTGATTTATTTGAGATTTTTCTGAAAAATCTTGTTGATAGTAGTTACTACTATTTCTTTTCCTAATTTGCGCATGGTTATTCTTAACCTAACTTATTTTTGTTCGTCTGTTTATTGAAATGTTATTTCCACTAACTGTAATAAACTTATGTAATTTTTTAATTTGTTGAAATGTGAATAAAGGATTGGTTGAAGTTTCTCTAGAAAGCCTTATGTCCTGTGATGGAATTCTTATGAGGTATAATATGGATTATTTGACGCCTAGTTATCTATATTATTTTCAGAAAGATGCATCACACAACCAGAGATAAGATGACGTTAGAATGGCAATGAACATAACATGTAATGGAAAACATGTTGGTTTAGTACTTTTGTTAGTGATGCTTTTTTGAGGTATGAACTACTTGATTATTGCAAGTTATGCCTTTAAGACAGCAATTGTTGTAGGAATGACAAACAATGTAATGTAGGACGCTATGCTTTAAAGATGCATCACAAACAAGGATGATAAATTACCTGATTAACTGATTGGTTGATTACCTGATTATAAACAGATAAGGAAGTGAAATACCTGATTAAAAAAAATGGCGTGCATAGGTTTGAGTTTGTTATTTGGATACAAATATTTAGCTAATGCCCGCTGTGCACTCTGTTGTGGCCAACTGGAACAATGTGGTGCTGGCGTATGAGTCGACCATGGCGCTGTCGTGCCTCGTCGGCACCATGTTTTATCTGAGTCGAGTATCAGAGCGGTGGCGGCCGGGTGGTTCGAATTGAGGGTGTGTTTGTGGTGGTGGGGGCTTTGCCTCATTATGAAACTGTTGTTATTCTGTTTAGGGAAATGAGTAGGTTGGGGTGTCACATTATTGCTTGATTAATTTGTTAATTATTTCATGACTACTATGTTTTTTTTAATAATTGATAGAAAGCTCTATACTCACGTTTTAAAGGGGAAAAAATATTCATGAAAAAAGGAGTTTTCGGTTCAAAATCAAGGAAAAAAGATATACTACATATAACAGTCCTTATTTTAAATTAAGTCTCAAAGATTTATCTCGAAAATTGATGGCTTTCTTCAGATATTTTACATTTATTCTCAAATATTTGGATTAAGTTTGTTTACAATTCCATTATCACGCACTTGATTCCTATGTCATTAGTTGACTCCGTTAATATATAGGTTCAGATTAAAATATTGCAGTCAATTTGGAATGGTTCTCATGGCACAATTTGACAAGTTTGTGTTTTACTCTTTTTGGGTGTTTTTAGTGTTTTTTTAATGTTTTTTCCGTGCATTCCCCTCATTCATGGTGTTAGACATAGGGGAGAGTGCAAATTAATCTCTCTCGACACAAATACATCTTGGTTTGATGTTCTGTCACATATTAGTTCCAAGTGGAATGAGTTGCAAAATAAGGAATTCGAATGTGTTTGTTGTGTTGGATTGTTTATTGGTATTTCATTGTCATCTGATGTTGATATCAAGAGTGTCATCACCATTTGTCTTCATACATCCTTGAACATCATCTCTGGCTATGTATCCGTGTATAATACTAATTCAACAAAGCACGTGGACGATGATAGTCAAATCTATATTATTCCGTAAGGGCTGTTGGTGTTGGTCAACTTCTTGAACATTTAAACACAAATAATCATTTCCTGAATGATGATGAATATGAAGAGTTTGGGGCAAACACTTCCATACTATCTTATGATATTTGCCCCATTTTGGAAAAAAAAAAGTGTTTTATTAGATTCGCGGGAAAACTTAATGAAATATGGTTTTGGTCAGGTGTTTTATGGTGGGGCTAATGATTTTCGGGTGCAGCTCATAAAATATGCTGCACGTAAAGGCTTTCCTTTTGAGTATCACAGGAACGACGCAAAGTATATTCATGCAATATGTGGTAGTTCAGACTCATACAAGTGTGAGTGGTTCATAAAAGCAAAGTGTCTCCCGGTGACAATCAAAATTTCAAATATACAAAGTGAATCCAGTTCACAAATGTGTGGGTGCGTTGTCTCAAAATGAGTGCAAACGCTTGCACCTCGACATTATTGGAAGTTTGTTTTTAGACAATGTCAGAATGAAACCCCACATGGGGGGAAATGTTGCAAAAGTTGAAATGTTACATAGTTATGGTTTTGAAATTTCATATTGAAAAGCACGGAGATCAGTAGAAAAAGCATAGGAACGCGTTTAAGGGTCTTATGAGATTCTTACGATCAACTACACTGTGTAGCTATTTTGTCTACCAACCCAGGCAGTATCATCGTCGCGCTAGAGGATGATCCTAAATCCCACCGTTTTGAACGCTTGTTCATAGTGTGCATCGATGAGTTTTAGAGTTGTCGCTTTATGTAATTTATTGATGGTACTTTCATGAAAGACCGAGCAAATGGGACCCTACTAGTTGCCATTGCAAAAGGATGTCAATAATGGTATCATTCATTACTTTTAATTTTACACATTTAGAATATACATCTATATTCTCATGCTCATATTTATTTTATTTTCTCTTTTTAGGTTTGTTTCCGGTATCCTTAGCGGTTGTCTCAGCTGAAAATACTAAAACTGGACATGATTTTTAACAAAGGTAATGGACAACGTTATGAACAATAATTTTTTTTTTACATTTCAGATTTGAATCTAGGATTAATAGCTACATTCCCATTTGTTTTTAATGACCCTGTTCACTTCTTTTGTTTGTTTCATCTCTTGAGCAACCTTAAGGGTCTATTCTCCCGTGGCTGGAGCAACATCTTTTGTACAAATATAAGCATTATTGTACTATATGTGAGGTACAAACGATGTTGCTCCAGCCACGAGAGAATCGACCTTTAATGTTAGTTAAGAGATGAAACAAACAAAAAAAGTGAACAGGGTCATTAAAAACCAATGGCAATGCACCCAATAAGCCTAGATTTCGATCTGAAATGTAAAAAGTCTGTTTATCGTGCATAACATTGTCCCTTAACTTTGTTAAAAATCATGTCTAGTTTTCAGTATTTTCAACTGAGACAATTACTACGGCGGCCGGAAACATGCCTAAAAAGAGAAAATCAAATAAATATGAGCATGAGAATATAGATGTATATTTTGAATGTGTAAAATTTAAAGTGATGAATTATATCATTGTTGCCATCCTTTGCAGTGGCAGCTAGTAGGGTCTCATTTGCTTGGCCTTTCATGAAAGTGCCATCAATAAAGAGCATGGGACGACAACTCTCGAGATGCATGCTTTGAACGATATGAACAAGCGTTCAAAATGGTGGAATTTAAGATCATCCTCTAATACGACGACGATGCTGCCTGGGTTGGTAGACATAAAGTTGTACAATACCAATGTAGTTGATCGTATGAATCGTCATAAGAACCCCAAATGTGTTCCTTTACTTTCTCTACTGATCTCTCCATGCTTTCCAATATGGAATTTCAAAACCATAACTATGTAACATTTCAAATTTTGCATCATTTCCTCCATGGGGTTTTCTCCTAATATCGTCTAAGAACAAACTTCCAATAGTGTCGGGCGCAAGCGTTTGGCCTCGTTTTGAGACAACGCACCCACAAATTTGTGCACTGGATTTACTTTGTATATTTGAAATTTTGATGTCACTAGAAGACGCTTTGCTTTTATGAACCACTCACACTTGTATGACTCTGAACTATCACATATTTCATGAATGTACTTTGCGTCGTTCCTGTGATACACAAAAGCAAAGCCTTTACGTGCGGTATATTTTATGAGCTGCACTAGAAAATTATTAGCCCCACCATGAAACACCTGACCAAAACCATCTTTCATTAGGTTTTCCCACGGATCTGATAACAAACTTTTCTTTTCCAAAATGGGGCAAATATCATATGATCGTATGAAAGTGTTTGCCCCAAACTCTTCGTATTCATCATCATTCAGAAAATGATCATTTGTGTTCAAATGTTTAAGAAGCTGACTAACACCAGCAATCCTTTCAAAATTAATACAGATTTTACCATCATCGTGTTGTGTTGAATTAGTGCTATACACGGATACATCAATAGAGATGATGTTCAAGGATGTGTGATGACACTTTTAATATCAACATCAGTTGACAATGAAATACCAGTGAACGACCCAACACATCCGAATTCCTTGTTGTGCAACTCATTCCATTTGGAACAAATATGTGACTGTACATCAGACTAGGATGTATTTGTGTTAAGAGAGATTAATTTGCACTATCCCCTATGTCTATCACCAAGAATGAGGGAATGATTCGAAGACCCTGTTAAAAAAATAGAATGAATGGAAAAAACAAAAATGAAATATTCAAAAAACACACAAACAAGAGTATGTGATAAGCGTTTTCATATGTTCATGTAGTCAAACTGGTAGGCATGCTATTCTCATCCTTGATGGCCAAGGAAGGTTCGATTCTCGACTTCAAAATTCCTCTTTTGCATTTTATTTCTGTTTTACTATTTAATAATCTTTTTCTTTTCCACTTTATTTCTTATTTTTCCCATTTAATAATCTATTTCTTCTTTTCCACTTTATTTCTTATGTTTTCCCATTTAATAATCTTTTTAATATTGTGCTTGTTTAATATATTTATAATGCATTTTTTAATATTTTTATTTTTTAAGTAAATTTTTTTCTACCTTCTTATAAGTTTTCAATTTATATTGTTATTTAATACTTTTATATATTTACTGCCGAGATCAAAGTAATATCTGAACTCTCCAGAAATGGAAACAAGGGGGATGTTAGTAGAAAAAACAGGGTATATAGAATTCTTCCGTCATCGTGGAACTCCTTGGACCCATACCACACTGATGGCCCTTTGGAGGATTCAGCCGAGGATCCGCCGGAACTGGACAAAACACAACTTGGCACTGGGTTGGAGCTGTCTACACACACCATATACACAAGTAGGGAAGAAATGGTGCATGAGCTGAGCATGTATCATTTGTTGAAAGGTGTTCGGTTTCGAGTGGATCGAGCATCCACGGGGAGATATGAGCTGATATGTAAGGGTGATCCGAAGTGTATGTTCTTTTTCTCGACTCGGGGGAGCTATGAGCTTTGGAGGTGTACCAATTTTCGCCCACACACTTGCTTGGAAAATCCTGATAGGACGAAACCCAAATCTTACTATTTAAGAGTCATTGCGAAGTTATACTTTGAAAAGCAAACGGACCCATCCACGACCATCACCTCGAGCGGTATTAGAAAAGAGACGAACAAGAAATATGGGCTAGATGTTCAGTATGCACATGCGATCATTGATGAGTGTTGAAATTGCTAAAAAATATGGTCCATTTTTAGCAGGTTTTATATAATTAAGGTTGTTTTTAGTGTTTAATTTCATTAGTTCCTTAATTTTTTTGGAGTGGAATCTTTTGGTGAAATTTGCAGGATTTTGAGCTTAAATGAGCTTCTTCATTCAATAACGAAAATGTGAAAAAAAGCAGAGCTCAATTCGGAGTTAAAACGAGTAAAAACAGGCTAAAACGACAAAGGTGCGCAAGCTGAAAATTTCAGATTTGTATTTGGGCGCCCATTGTCCATTTCCCAGCCCAGTAAAGAAGATTAGGCCCATGTGAATTAATTTCAAGGCCCAAGGATTGTCAAGCCCAATTCAAATGATTAAAGAAGAGGTGCACTCACTCCAACTACGTTGCTACTGTTCATTTAGAATTGGTGGCCAACATTCAATTGCTATAATTATTTAATTGTCCACATGGCAACCATGGCCCACTTGAAAAATCAATTAGAATTGTGATATAAAAAAAAGTAGGGGCAACTGTGTGATGGAGGGGGGAGTCGACCAACAGCAGTAACCCACCATTCAATTATCTTCTTTTTACCTTTTTCCCCAATTCACCCTCCATAAAATTCCATCATCTCCACTCATTTGATTCATTAATTCCCTTCATCATCTTCTTCATTTGATCAAAGAAGCAAGAGAGACTGAAATTACAAGAGAATATAGAGACTTCAAGTGAAGAAATTCAAGGGAAGCATTTATTTTATTTTGTAATTTTCTTAGGGTTTAATTATGGAATTTTGTAAGACAATTTATTTTATTTTGCTTGATACTATGATAGGCTAATCTCCTTTGTGAGATTAGCTCCATAATTAGTGTTGGATAATTTAGGTTTTATGTAATTTGATTTTAATCATAATAGGGTATTTGTGTTATTTCTATCATTGATGTGAATTGCTTGATGTATATGTATGATTTGTGTGATTAATTGTCATGGGCATGTGATTAAATTGAGAAATCAATTATGTGTTTAGGATAGTTCATTGAATCATTTCATTATAAACTTCATGTGCATTAATTTAGAATGAGATAGAGATATCCTTTTAGATTTAGAACCCTTTGATAGAACATTATTTTGATTGGCTTAATTGAGAGATTAGTTGATTAGGTGAGGAGACCCAAGCCATTAGTGAATTCATAGTACCTTAAAAGGGAATGTTGCCTATGATTTAGTACCTCATTAGGAAACTCGTAGAGTAATTAGTACCTAGTGGGAGGTGTTCACTTTGGTCTCGATCCTATGTGCTTTTGGGAGCCTTATTGAGGGCCTACATCCTATCCATCTCGAGAGAGTTTAGGTGAAATTAGTGATCGTTTCTATGCCATGTCCATGAGAGATTAGAATTAATTATATGATTCCTTTGTTAATTATGCCATGATTGTTGCTAATCTCATCCTTGCATCATTTGGAACTCATTTATTCTTGCATTTATTTTATTCTTGTTCTTGCATTAATTTACTTGCAATTTATCCTCCTTTTTGATCGTCCTTATAAAATCACGATAAATTTGAGATCGCTTAAACTCTAGCACGTTCCTCCCTTGGGTTAGATAAATTCTTTAATTGGTCATCCCAACTATTAACGACCAATCAAATGGTGCCATTGTCGGGGAGGTAACGGTCATTAGTAGTTTGACGAAGGATTGTTTAGAGTGGTCTTAATAAGGACATTTTTTTTCTTAATTTTTTGCATCTTATATTTGCTTTAGAAAATTTTGTTTAAATTTTTCTTTTTCTTGTAGGTGCACACCTTGAGAAGGAAGAATAAGGTGAACAAGCAAAAAATATAAGCTACATGGAAAATATTCAAAACATGGTGAATGCAAATTCTCATCCTAATGGGAAAGCACAAGGAGATATAAGAATGGCTCAAGGGGTTCAATTTCCCAATTTATAATTTCTTCAACAAGTTTATGGGAACCTTGTCGCTCCTCAACATCAAGTTTATCCTCAAGTGCTTCATAATGTCTACCCTCAAGTTTCTCAAGGCATGATGAATATGACTATTAGAGATCATCTCCAACCGAGGGTTGTTCAACAAATTATGGCTCCTCCGATCAATGCCAATGATTTTGAGTTGAAGGCGAGTTTGATTTGAATGGTTCAATCAAGCCAATTTGGTGGAGATCCAACCGAAGATCCAAATGACCACCTTGCTCACTTCATTGAGATAGCGAATACTATTAAAATGGATGGGGTGAGTTAATATTGCATTAATATGGGACTCTTTCCTTTTTCTTTAAAGAATAGAACACGTGCTTGGCTTAGAACGATCACTCTGGGGACATGCAATACTTGGAAGATCTTTCTCAACATTTCCTCAACAAATACTCTCCACCTTTAAATTCGCTAAAATTGCAAAGTCTCATTGCTCAATTTAAACAATTGCCTCATGAGATCTTTCATGAGTCGTGGGAGAGGTTTAAGGAGATGTTGAGGAAGCGTCCTCATCATGGTTTTCCAGAGGAGCAACAAGTTGGATTCTTCTATCAAGGCTTGAACAGAAAAGATCAGTTATTCGTTGATGTGTCATCCGGTGGGTCTATTTTTGGCATCACCGCTCAAAGTGCAATAAGAATTTTTGAAGAAATCCATCAATATCTTTATTGCTTTCTTTTATTTCTTTCTTAGTGTGTTTTTATTTTATTTTATTTTATTTTATTTTAGTTCTTGTCTTTTGTAGGAACATGAAGAATTTTTCTGGTGATGGACTTGAAGTGAAGAAATGTGCAACAAATTTGGTAACAAAATTCTTTCCAAACTAAAATTGAACTCTTAGTTAAATTTAAGAGTATGCACATGCGATCATTGCACACAAGATGGCCAAGAATTATGTATTCGACACCACCGACGAGTGTTTTGGACATCTACCCTCGTATCTTTACATACTGAAAAAGACGAATGATGGATTGGTTACTGATCTAGTGATGCATGGCGATGGCAAGTTCAAATTTTACTTTGTTTCGTTGGCCACTTCAATAGCTGGATTTAAAAAATTTGCCCGGCCAGTTTCAGTAGTGGATGGTACGCATTTGAATGGTGATTACAAGGGGGTCATATTTACAATCGTTACTCAGGATCTGAACAAACAACTATTTCCCGTAGCTCATGGGGTTAGAGACATTGAGAATACGGAGCTATGGAGGATGTTTATATCGAAGATCCATGATGCAGTGGGGTTGCCCAGCGGGGATGCTAATTGTATCAGACCAACATCCTGCCATTATTAGTGTTGTGGCATCCGCATACCCGGATGCAACACATGGCCTTTGTCAAAATCCTGCTGGACCAACCTCGTGCTCCTCGAGAAAGTTGGATAACTGTGTAGCAAAGATTCTGAAATCTTCTTGATATCTAAACTTGGTGGCCCGCGAGAGCGAATCATACACGTACAGATCGTGACTTCCAATGTGCACTCCATACAATACCCAAAGGTTGTCCCGAACGTGTGCAATCCGACAAACAGCCTCCACATCCTTCCATGACAGCCCAGTTCCTCCCACTGGTCGCTCACCCGCAATGAATTTCACACCCCCGGCCATTTAAGTGCCCAGTTCCACTCCTCACCATCTTTAATGGTCTTTTTCCAATCCCCACTCAATAACTTTAACTTTTCCTAGAGATTGTACAATTTCATCATAATTTGAATTGAAAATGAAGGGTAAAAAATGACGTCTATAAGTTGTTAAATATTCACCCAGAAAAGGGTTAACACCACGGTCCATCCATCCATGTACGTGTCATTCTATTTCCTATCCTTGTAAGCAACAAGGTCGAGCAACATGTCCATGTGTTGTATTCAACCCAAACCAATTAACACATCTTAGTGAAGTAGACCATTCTTACTGAAATACATTAACACAGCTTATATTAAAAATACATATTGAAAAGCAGTAATTCCCTTACCTGATCGGACAGCCATACTGACGGACGATATAGAGTGCTAAAGAAAGCATGGTCCACGACATCCCCATCACCAATAGACACGGGTCATGCTGCAGCTTCATTAATTGGATCATTAAACCATTGTTCGAATGCCTCCACGTGCCTAGATGGATATTGCATCATCTCTCCACTACATGAGCCCTCACCTGGTTCATCCCTTCCTTCAGTCACCTTGGCATGCTTGTTGGTCCGTTTAGTGTTGGGGTCAGTCCATGGATCAACAGTTAGAGAACCCAACTTCGTGTCACATTTCTTCGTAGACCTCTTATTTGTTGCCCGTTTTTTCGTAACCTGATCCTAAAATTGAATAATGCAATACACAAAAAGTAGTAAAAGCTATCTGAAGAACATATGATATGCAATTATATTTTTCTTTATGTTCGAAAAATAAAAAAAGAACTGGTATAGATCTGAAAGCTTGCATAATATTCAATAAATAAATATCGATACACTTCATAAAGTATAATAATATTTAGAAAAATAGTTTCCAAACCTCTACCCAACATCTCCACCGCCGCAATTGGCAGTTAATATTAATTACAAAAAAATATCACCTTCCCAAAAATGAAGAAAATGGATTCTAGAAACTGATAAAAGGTAGACATCAGCATACGTAAGATTTGAACCAATCTACTAACATTTGAACAAAAGTTCATAATAGGAGCTGAGAAATTACCACTTCGATAGAAGATATGAACAACCTTCTCACCAGTATATATACATACCTTGCCCTTTCTCCAATGTAAACATCTCCAGTTTCTCCAAACTCTCTTCTTGTAAACATCAACCTACTTGCATCGAGCATAATGTAAACATCTCCAGTTTCTTCAAACTTTCTTCTTGGGCAGAACTTCGTGGTAATCCATCTAAAAGCCATCCTTCGTGGTAATCCATCTAAAAGCCATCCTTTCTCCTTCACATCTTTTAGTGATAGTCGGGCTGTCACCATCTATAAAATCAAGTGGTGATGCAACAATTTCACAAATTTAAAAAGGAAATAATTAAGGGATCATATTCATACAGTTGTCACAATTTCATCTGGAAGCAAACGACAAGAATTCATGTACTGCTTCGCTTGGTTACCAATATCAGTACCAGCTGATACTTTAGCTTGCAGAATATCTCCTGTTGTTATGTGTACTACTCCAAAATGAAGAAGCTAAGGAGGTAATCATAAAGTGAGCTGTAAAGGAAAAAAAGTTCTATATAATTTTTTTTCAATAGTTGATAACAAATGTATTATCTAGAGAATCAAAGTATTATATTTTTCAAATTTCTAAAGCCTCAGTTAGTTAGAGTTTCCATTCTAATGAAGCCTCAATCTGTCAAAAATTGGAAGGAATTTGGAGGATCATTTTCTAAAAATAAATTGAGATAGAGTACTATCTTTGATAAAGTGCAAACTTATATTGAGGGAAAAAAGGATAAAAGTAGTACTCAGGTACAACACAAGAATAAAATGGAATGAATAGCAACACATCAAAGATGGCCACATTTGAATTTGAGAAATAATATAAGATATACATGGTGAAAAAAGAATAATATTATTATTTAGCATGTAAAAAATATATATTAATATGCACCCTTTATTTTTCTTAGCAAATTATAAGTGTAAAATGCATTGCTGAGCAACTCCTTAAGACAACATATATGAACTATATTTTTATGATTTATTTTGTTCTTCTTCATCTTCTCCTGTACATGTATTTCTTTCATCACTTCTAGAAGCTGAATTATAAGCAAATAAAATTGTTCCTACAAAGATATTAGAACAAAACATCGAATTCAGTAGAATCAACAACATATATATAATTAAATCACCTTCTTAGCAATCATGTCACACTGAGTCCCTTTCCTTGAAGCTGGGGCACCTGATGTCATCACTTTCAATGGCTCATCCTTCGAAAAAATAATCAACTGAATTGGCAGATATCATTAACTTGGTTAGATCTCAAGGCTCAAATTGTTGGCTGAACAGTAAGCTAAAGAAAGAAGTAATATTCCAGTAATTGATTTTATTATAAAACTCATTGCCACAACAATATTGAAATTATCCCCACTACTCAAATGATGTACCAACTGCAAATCCAAGTTTAAAAATAAACAAATGAGCACATAGATGGTTAAATTAGAAAATAAATGTTAAAATTATTTCCCTAAATCTAAAGGGGGAAGAAGAAATCATAAGTATTGGCAGTGATCTTGATAGAACTGGAAAGGGATCACATTGTACATTATTTATCACTCCTAAATCAAATAGAAACAGGTAAAATCATTCTCAAATAGATTTAAGATTTAGAAGAGGAGTTGAGGAACACAATGAATTGAAGGAATTTTCATTTAATCAAATCTGCAGTACCGCAATGAAGATGCCCCGATACTGCTCTGTTTCTGATGAATTGGAGCCGTGGCGATGGGAGAATCTACCCCCAGTGGCTTCGATGCTCTTCATTTCGTAAGATTTTGATTCGTAGAATATGAAATTTTGAGTGCAGTACTTCATCTGTTTATTATTATTAAATATATTAGAATTAAGAAAACAAATATATGTAGATAGATAGAGAATCATCACCTTTTGTACGTATTTTCTGCAAGAACAGGAATGAATCATTGATTAGGGTTTTTGCACTATTAAAACACTATCTTTGCAAAGTTAATTACATCGATTTGTGTTGTTCTTTACCACCACCTGCAGCGATGATTCCTCATTCGGATCGGCTCTTACAACCTCTGCATCATGAGTATTATTGTATCTTTTCACATTTAGGCAACCATAACGAAATTGTAATAATTCAAAGAAAAATACATCCATACGCTATAAGATGTCATAATCGAATGTTTACCATGAGATCATGATGGCCCACAAGTGATGAATTGATGGGTACAGGTTGTATGTCTCGAACCTCTATTGCGCCTATTCTTTCTGTTTGTCCTTGAACCGAACCCTGAATCTCTACATCAATCTCAACAAACGTATCCACCAAATCCGGCTCATCTTCGCCCAGCTCAGGTCCTGAAACCTGTATCCCTTGCATGCTACTCCACAATGAACATTAATAGCACAATAATGAAGTACTGGAAATTGAGTTACCATCACAATCATACAAACTCTGCATCCGACGTAGACTTACCTCATTACCATGTCCATGCACACCGATAATATTTATGTCTTCAAGTACGTCATCTCCGATAAATTATGGGTGATCAGCAGCGTCTTGACGTTTGCACCATCTCTTGTAGACATGTTTTCCATGGTTGTTTCATTCGGTTCATGTTCCTTGATCTCCACCTCCACCTCTGGCTGTGCATCGAATGAAGGAGTACAATCATCTGATGACTTTGCAATTGGTGTGTCCACTGTCTCATTTGGTTCGACCCGATTTCCTTTTTCATGCTCCTCCTGATGTACTCCCCCGCTGCTTTGACGCTTGACTTCACAATGTCCCTTTCCATTGCATAGAGCCTCTCCTCAATCAACATAAGATACTAAATTACGGTTGAATTCTGCTGATTGGAAAGACCCTCTTCTGGAAAATCTACATGGCTTATAGATGGAGCGGTTGATTTGCTTTTGCCCATTTCCGGAGGCGATCTTCCATCCTCCTCCTGCCAATCCACCAAACTCCTGCACGAGCTTGAGTTTTGCTCCTCCTCGGACGAATCCAATCTGGTTCTTACTTCAATCTGAAAGAAGAGATACATATGAGTTATTACAGGTGTACCGTAACAACGTACAAATATAATATAATAACACCTTGTGATGTACATCATTCACTGGATCAACTCTAACCGTACCTAAATTTCACTGTGATCAGCCAATCTAACATTCATGAAAATATTTTTGGTCAATTTATCAAAACTTGGCGTTATTGTGGGATTCCAACGTAGGATAAGAGGTATGGTGCTCCCTTCTTCGGGCTTTAAGCCACCGTACTTTTTCCCAACCAGCGGCATTGCCTCACATGCCCACACCAGCAAAGCGTAGGAGAAACCGTTGGCATCAATGTACTCCCCGTGCAACAAGTTCACCTTCATTCTGGCACGGTAGTCCTTCAGCCTTGTTTTCATTGCGAACCAAATGTCATGAGCAAGGAATTTGAATGTTACTCTGCCCCATGGGTAAGCATTGAACACATCTAGATCGTCACATATATTGATGCATTGAATCTTGATGTTGCCCCCGTTTAACCCGTGTGGGAGCAAGATTCCACCAACAATGCAAGCTTAATTGAATCCTCATCATCCGTGTAATCCAAAAAGGCTTTCTTGACTTCTTTCAGTGACACAACCTTTACCCCTCTGAAAATTCTCCTATGCAATCCTTCCTTTCTTTGTATTCTCAGATATGACTCGAAGCACAACCCAGTAACTAGAGAGAACTCCCTCTGCCCAAACTCTAACTCTAGGGATCCAAAATGAAACTTTAATCTTTCAATCGAATCAGAGCAATCATGTGCAAACAAGAGATTGAGATAGATTTGTCCTTGAAATTGCATTTCAGACAATCTTAGAAGGTGCCCAACAGAGGTTCTCTGAAAAATTCATAGGCTTTCAGGGCTCAGCTTCCGTCTTATCTCACTTAAAATGCTCAGATATGCTCTCTTACCAACTCTGCAACGGAAATGGTTTGCGTGTGGGATCTTCGCCATAGATTCAACCGTTGTTCCTAATTACAAATACAAACATGTCGTTATGAGGTAACAGGAATTATGCATTGAATGAGCTGCGGGATTGCAAATACAAGATCACATATTTCAACTCATAATCCGTTAACAACACTCGTTTTAAAGGCTCCACATTTGAATTGCATTGAAGCTTTTATTTTATATATTGATTACATATCGCTCAATGTGAATTATCATAATAACAGCCTACAAAATTTCCCTACGTATGGTGCCTTCTAATTATTATCCATTGAGAAAACATATTTATAAGTACCGGATTGTTGCTATATCACAATAACATTAATAATGACCGCTTTTATACTACATTTGATGAGGCTGTCATCCACTTGCCCATATTTCAGATGGGCATTTAAGCAAACATTCCACTTGCTTATTCTTTACTATGATACATCCTCACAACATTTGCATATCATAAAAACAAAGATTTTACATGAATATAAGTACCCTACTACACTTTATTTTACAAAAATATATTACAAATCCATATCGAAATAAATCAACTACATACTTTATCCATTAGGTGAAAATAACATCAAGGATTATATTTCCCTTGCTGTTAAAACTCTAATTTCCATCATTATATGGAACAATATACATTCGAATAAGTACCCTTCTAGACTTCATTTTACAACAACATATTATTAACAAAATTCATTCTCATGTTTCACTACAGCCTTTGCCCATTGGGTTAATAACCGAGCAGGCATCACATACACCTCAACAATCATATGAATTCTTGACACCCCTTAGTAATAAAAACGATTTTAAATCATCAAATGGAGAAATATCAAACGTTAGTATGAACAGTTCATACCTCAACTGAAAATTGTTATCCAACAGATCGTTGCATGCCCTCCTTTCCGCTGACTTCACCTAGCCTGCAGCGAAATTACCGAATTCTCTGGGTATACTGATATTCAACATCGTTTCACAATTAAAAATAAAAAATTCTAATTTAGGGCATCTACAAACTTGAAAAACAATAGGTTATGAACAGAGTACCTCGAATTGTTACTGGGGTTTCTATCGTGCGTTGCCGCCTACTACGCCGCCGATATCAACGAACAGGATATGGGACTACTCCGCCAATTTCAACCAGCCCGATTTTGGAAGATTGAGCTTCAACTTCGACTCCAGGAAGAACATCTACCGCTATTACTACAAATATTGAATGCACTGGATTTGAAATGCAGATGTTGTTTGATGGTGAAATTCAGATAATTGAATCGCCTCTTTCCGCTCCAAAATTCGCCGTCTGAAAGTGAGTGGATTTAGGGTGAATCGATTGCAGTAACCGGTTGTTCATTTTGGATACTTTTGATGGCTCTAATAATAATAATAAATTTATGGGCTTTTATCAATTCAATACCCGATTTATGGGTAAACTATCAATTAGGGGCCTGAATTATTTTTTCTATTAAACCAATACCTGAAATATGTAAAACTATCAATCCAAGACCTGAATTTGTCAAATATTATCACATATTTTATCAATTTAGGGCCTAAGTTCAGGCCCTGAATTGATAGTTTTACATAATTCAGGCCCCTAATCGATAGTATACATAATTCAAGCCCTGAATTGATAGATTGCACATTTTTAGGCCTGTATTGATAAAATTCCTAAATTTATTTTAAAAATAATTTCGCGGGTTTCGTAATAAGTAATTAAGTAGTGCATTTATATGGTTTTCTTAAAATTAAAAAAGAAAAATGTGGCGTAGTTGAGGTGATCCTGTTAGCGCGCCAAATTCGCACTCATTAACTTCTCAGCTCTCCCAAACTCGCACCATTACCCCTCTTTCAAACCCAAAATTGGGCTCATCATCGCGAAATTGCCCAACCTCTTTTTCCTTTTATGGCCAAACCATCTTGAATTCGATCACATTGTTGAATTTTCCTGTAATTATTGGTGTATAGTGCTAATCTTGCCGGAATCACCACATAAATTTCGTAACCCACCGGAGTGTCGACAAAAAACTTCCATGATCGAGAGGAGCAGAACCCTGCTGAAGTTTTGGTGACAAATTTATCTTTTCGCTGTTAATAATTGGGAACAGAAAGATTACATTGCAATAGCCTATGAAGAGTGCAGGAATTGTAAGAATTATAAGTAGGTTTCATCGAAGGGTTTCAAGGGCTTTTTTAAAATGGAATGGCAGATTCTGATAGTTATTGTAACCATAGCCGTGAAATTGAGCAGGTATATCTGCATTCTCTTCCCTAATTGCTGCTATAATCTTGAAATATTTGTTCCCACTCTTCTGGTACTTCACTGCTTTTACAATGGGTCGATTCAGTGCCTATGTCTTCGTCATGCTTAATCCGATTTTTCTCTTGAAAGCATTCATTGCTTTGAAGAAAGGGATACAGTTGATCAAATACTGCCGAAAAGGGAAGCCTAAATTTCCTACTTTCTGACTTTCTACTGTAAGCAGTTTCTTTTATCATGGACTTGGCCTTTGTGAATTTTTCTCTCTCTTATACTTGTTTGATTCCTAGTTCTAAAACAAATATATTGATATAGATGTCATTTAAGAGTTTCCTGAATACTTGGACTATTATCTTTATAGCTATTATTTGTCGTAGGAATGTGTTTGATCTTTTGGCATCATGTTATCATGCTATATATGTAGTGAGGATCTAAAAACGTGTGCGTGCACTGATCATCTGCATATGTTGAGGTTTATTTTAATAACTTGGTAAAGGGGGAAAATGATTTAGGTAAATGACAACTTCAGCTCTATTAACGGTGTGAACATGCAAACAACATCTTAATTTTTAATCTCTCTCTCAAGAAAATATGAAATCCAGCCTCAATCTTCTGTGAATGTAGACTTGTTCTCCTTTTGAGTGTTGTATCAAGTACTTCGCGCTTTTATACTGCACATCTTTGGATTGCTGGAAGAATTAATGCTCATATAGCTAAAGTTTTCTGCATAACATCAAAAAGCCTTAGTATTCATAGACACATTTTTAAAATTAACACACATAATAAGTTGAAGATAATATTTTCGAATGTATATTTAGGGTTTAATATATTAATATTTCTGAAAATCAGGAATACTACAACTATATGCGAGCCAATTGAGTGTTCCTAATACAGAAGAGATATCTAATCAAACATCCATTTCTTAGAGCAATTTTTTCTTAAAACTAAGAAAATTGTTGTTTCATCTTATTAAAGTCAATCTTTAAGAAAAAATCTGTCTGTATATTTAGCCTTTTCCTAAACTATTGCCTGTTGGTTTTATATTATCTGATAATTGACTTATTTATTACACTTTATAAATGTGTTAACACAATATCAAACTCCTGAGTTAATTTCTTTTGCATCCATTGCATGTTGGTGAAATAAATTACAAGAATATGAAAAATATTTTTTTAAAAACCTCAAATATATGGATGCCTAAGATATTTGTTTCCAGGATGAAACAACAATATTCTGGTATTCTCGTGGAGCAGAAAAGGATATAAAGTTATCTTCTGTTACACGGATTTTACCTGGACTGTAAGTTAGCAAATTCTGTCATATAATTATGTATTTGGAGATCTTACAACTTTCTATCTACACGAAACTATATTTGACCGAGAAAATGAATTAACAAGAAAATAAATCTTCTACATCTGTTCAGCCTGTCTTCATTTAATATGTTGTTGTGTGCATTGATTAATGTGTTTAATAGTAATGAAACGAGTGGAATGAAAAGTAGTGTCTTTAGGGAAAGTTATTTCATTCCGAAAGTTATAACATTATGAAATATTTCATTCTTTTAATGGTAAAGAGTTTCATTGTTTTAAGTTTTTGATTTACTAAAGGTTTCATTCTTCGAAAACAAAAAGTTTCTGGTGGAAAATTGCTAAGTTCTAAATGTTTTGACTCTTTAAGAATGATGTCTCATAACTACGATCTATTGCAGTCTGTTTAAACTTTCCACAGCCTTCTTTTTGATTCACTTCAACTACAAGTTGTTTTCTTCACTCTTGCATTCGTAACTAATTCAAAAGTCTAGGAAATTTTTATGTATTTGTTTTGTTCATCAAGAACTTTAGATTAATAGTGAACAAGTTTGAGTTGTTGTATCTTGATGGTGTTCACTATAGTTCGTAAAGCACTTGTTCACACTGTAATGTGTCTCTAAGGAGAAAAAGTCTAACTCTTGCCTTGACTTCTGTTCAATTTTTCTAGATATTTCTCTCTATACCAATAAGCTAATTTATAAAAGGACAGATTATGAATGCAAGAAACATATTTCTTTCATCTCACTTCAGTTTTTAAGATTTTGAACTTTCTGTGGATTTAGTGTTATAATTAAAAGAACAAGTCCTGAATTCCTTCTGATGCTCTCTGGAAATTTTTGGGTAAATAGTAAGTTGTTATCATTTCATCAAACTTTGGTAAATATACCTTAGTCACTCAAGTACTAGCCAGAAGGTTGAGTTTCAATGTCTGAATTTGGAATTGGATTTTAACATGCAATCTTAAATAGTTAAATTTAACATGCTCTTTGAGATTATGTCACTAATATAATCTCATATCTATGCAAATGCAGTTTTACAGTTGTGGCGATATCTCTAAAGATAGTCGCCTATCTGGAGCAAAATTAGTATTCAGTTCAAGAGTTTCGTATGACAAAGACTCCACCAGTTCTAGTTTTTGTTAATATTATTTGTATAGTTCTAGGTTACAATTGGGATGTGAATGTGCAAGTATGCAAATAAGAACGAGTAATGCAGATGGCTTTCGTATTAGTGTAGAAGGTTTACGGTTTAGCACAGAAGGTTTTCGTATTAGTGTCTCAAGTACCCCAAGTTGTTCTAGTCAGGGTTCTGGAACAGATGACATAGAATCACTTTGTGATATCTATGTGTGGGGAGAGATATGGTCCGATGGAATGACAGATGGAGCTGGAAATGCTATTCCAATAAAAAATGATGTACTGACTCCTAAAATATTGGAATCAAATGTAGTTCTTGATGTCCAGCAAATTGCTTGTGGTGTTCAGCACATTGCTCTTGTTACTAGGCAAGGTGAGGTTTTTACATGGGGAGAGGAATCTGGGGGCAGATTGGGTCATGGGATCGAAAAAGACTTCAGCTGTCCTAAACTAGTGGAATTCTTGACTATTACAAAGATCGAGTTTGTTGCATGTGGTGAATTTCACACGTGTGCACTGTCTTCATCTGGTGCTTTATATACATGGGGTGATGGGAGCCACAATGCAGGTCTTCTTGGTCATGGAAATAATGTTAGCCATTGGATACCAAAAAGAGTTTTTGGATCTTTAGAAGGTCTTCATGTTATATCTGTTGCTTGTGGCGCTTGGCATTCAGCAGTCTTAACTTCTAATGGACATTTGTTTACCTTTGGGGAAGGAGCATTTGGTGCTCTAGGTCATGGGGATCGCAAAAGCATTCCGTACCCAAAGGAGGTCCAATCATTAAGGGGTTTGAAAACGGTTGCTCTTTCCTGTGGAGTGTGGCACACTGCTGCTATTGCTGAAGTTACAAATCACTCTGGTGAAAATGCTTTTTCAGGAAAGTTATTCACCTGGGGTGATGGTGATAGAAATCGATTGGGTCATGGAGACAAGGAGACTTATCTAGTTCCAACCTGTGTTTCTGCTCTTATTGAATACAACGTCCATCAGTTGGCTTGTGGGAATAACATAACTGTTGCTCTTACTACATCAGGCCATGTATTCACTATGGGAAGCACTGCATTTGGTCAGCTGGGGAATCCACTATCCGATGGAAAATGTCCTAGATTAGTACAAGAAGGATTAGTGGGAGAGTTTGTTGAAAAAATATCATGTGGAACACATCATGTTGCAGTACTCACGTCGAGAAATGAAGTATATACTTGGGGAAGAGGAGCCAATGGGAGGTTGGGACATGGGGACTCAGAAGATAAAAGCATACCAACGTTGGTTGAAGCTCTCAAAGACAGGCACGTCAAGAACATTGCGTGTGGTTCAAAATACACTGCTAGTATATGCCTCCATAATTGGGTCTCTGGAGCAGATCAATCAGTTTGCACAGCCTGTAGGCAGTCATTTGGTTTTACTCGAAAACGACGTAACTGTTATAATTGTGGCCTCGTGCATTGTCATGCTTGTAGTTCTAAAAAGTCAATCCGTGCAGCACTTGCTCCGGTTCCTGGCAAACCACATCGAGTCTGTGACTCTTGCCATGTTAAACTTAAAAGAGCTGCAGATGCTGGAAATGCATCGACTTTAACTAGAACAGCATGGGGTGCTCGTAGGTCAATAGATAATGGGGAAGGAAGAATTTCTAGGCTTCTTCTCGCCACCACTGTTGAGCCAATCAAGTACCATGAAGTAAAGTCTAGAGTACCAGGAACAAATTCTGATAAATTTTGCATGGTTCGTGCTTCCCAAGTTCCCTCAATCTCTCTGCTGAAGGATATTTCTTTCCCAAGTTCACTTAGTGGCCTTCATTTTACTATAAAGCATTCTACCTCATCAGCATCAAACCCTCTCCCTCCCCAGCCACTATCTCCGCCCTGCTCGAGTCCCTCTTCCCCTAACTCGCAGAGATCAAGTACTCCACGATCTTCTACTCCTGTACTTTCAAGGTTCGCGATTGATAGTTTGAAGAAATCAAATGATGTTTTAACTCAAGATTTATCTAAACTGCATGGCCAAGTATGGATTTGCTCCGTTAAAAAGTACGTCTCATACTCTGATTCCTTTGATGCTACACATTATTAATTACTGCTTTTCTAATTCAGGTCAAGAGTTTAAAACGAACTATTGAAGTCCAAGATTCAGAAATTCAGAAGTTAAAGACATATGGCCAAGAAGCTGCTTCATGGGCTGCTGGTACATCTTCCAAATGTATAAGTGCAATGCAAGCTGTAAAGACCATCAAAGATCAAGTAACTCATCCGTCTCATTACCATCACCAAATATATATATATATATATTTATATATAAACTTCTGTCTTAATTTCTACCATTCCAACTTCGTTGTTCATGTATTTGATGATCTTTACCTCATGTTGAGAAATTTATTAGAATTACAATTGGTCTTCCAGTTTTTCATCACCACCATGTGGTAAATATATACTTACTGCGTTCACAAGTAGTGGGAATTATTTCAGATTTTAAAAACTTCACAGTTATGGTTCTTTTGATGGCAAGTAACATGCTTTTTATCAGTCTTCACTTTTGTGATGGGAATATAGGTGCTAATTTGGTTTTGATTTCAGTTTTTTCTGTTTTCTAGTTAAAAGATATTAAAGACAAATTGCCTCCTGAAATATCTGAGAGTGAATCCTTTATAGCAATGCATGCTCAAGTAGAATCTTTGCTGGACACAAGTGGGGATCAAGCATCGGAAGGTAGTTTGCCGTTGCCACCAGAACCAGCACTCGGGCAACATACTCTTCAACCTGATAGCACAACAGTAGCCAGTGAATCAACCAGCAAGGAATTGAATCAATCTAGACCAGAAGGTAGCCCTGGGACACCTGATGCTGAAAAAAGAAGAGAAGTAATGGAGCAATTCGAACCAGGTGTCTATGTAACGTTACTTGTACTACCAAATGGAACCAAGTACTTCAAGAGGATTAGATTCAGGTATGTTACAGTATCTCTGACTCTCTCTTGATTCACTTTCATTATTTCATTATAGCTGCATTAACTCTTGTGGACTTTCTTTTGTGGACAGTCAGAAGTATGTACAGAAGCACTTAACCACGACATTTGTCAATTCTAGATATTATTCCTGCTGTTCACCGTCTATCGTTAGATTTATAAATTAATACCTTACTACTCATCATCGTCTTTTATTGACGATAGTTTTGATGTTTAATTTCTTCTGAATGAGAGTAGGTGCTAGTTAGTAGCACATTGTCTGATTTGGGATTCCAAAGCCTATTATGAATATTTTATGCCTTGATTTCTTTATCTGAGTTATGCGATTCTTCCGAACGACTCAAAAGGTGGTACTATATTTTCTTCTTAACTTCCATTCTTCATTAGTCTATCCTGAAATTCATAAGAGAAGCCATATGCAGGTGCAACCATTGAGCATACTGGAGCCAACAATATTACTCACTATTTCATCTTATGCAGTAAACGAAGGTTTTCCGAGCAACAGGCAGAGGAATGGTGGAAAGGAAACAAAGAGAGAGTAGTTAGGAAGTATAGTCCGGGAAAATCAACTAACGAAGCAGTAGAAGCAACCGAGGCTCCACCATCGCCGGACATAACTAACGGAGCAACAGAGTCTTTGTAGGAAATACTGAGGTAAGGCTTAGTTTATAGATAAGAACATGTGTGCATACCTTGTTAATGGTTTAGTTGAATAAAAGTTTAGTTGTTGCTAGTTTGTACAGGAGTTCTTAATTCTTCCAGAAAAAATTTTAAATGCCTATTCTCAATGAGTGAGGCTTGCGTGCGCACGGGAACACATTCCCTTTAGAAATTTAGTATTATGGGTAAGGGTACATTGTTTTGGTCTAAAGGGTATACACTTTAATTAATAAAAGATACACCATTTTGTTCTAAAGGGTATACATTTTTCATTAATATTTTTTTTTTAGAAAATAAAGGGTACACATTTTTATATTAAAGGGTATACAATTTAACACAAAATTCTAAAGGTGCACGGAGTGTTGTCCATGCGCCCATATACACACAATAATTTTCTTTAGAAATTAAAGGGTACACATCTATATACTAAGGGTATACAATTTAACACAAAATTCTAAAGGCGCACGGAATGTGGTCCGTGCGGTATTTTTGCCATTCTCAATTTATGAATATCTTTCTTGTCCACTTTGTGTGAAAACATAAAAAATGCCCAATATTTGGTTACCTTTCCTAAATTATCCCTCCACAACTTCTGCAGCCGTCAGTTGGAAGGAATCTTAAATTAAAATTATGAAAATATTAATTAATCGCAGAATATAAAGTTAACATAAAAATAAAAATGTAAATATGGTGTCTTTAGAAAACATTAAAAAATTAAAATAAAATGAATAAATCAATTAACCTATAAGTGAGGTTGCGTGCGCCCGGGCGCACGAAACACATTTCGTGTGTCTTTAGAAATTTAGTATTATGGGTAAGGGTATATTATTTTGGTCTAAAGGGTATACACTTTAATTAATAAAAGGTACATCATTTTATTCTAAAGTGTATACACTTTTCATTAATATTTTTTTTTTCTTTAGAAAATAAAGGTACACATTTTTATACTAAAGGGCATACAATTTAACACAAAATTCTAAAGGCGCACGGAGTGTTGTCCATGCGCTCAGATACACACAATAATTTTCTTTAGAAAATAAAGGGTACACATCTTTATACTAAAGGGTATACAATTTAACACAAAATTCTAAAGGCGCACGAAATGTGGTCCGTGCGCCCAGGTACACATAAATTTTTGCCTTAACCTATTTGGACTAATGCTTTAATTTTGGTTAACCGTTTTATTAAAAAAAATTAGCACTTGTGCTTACTGTTAATTATTTTGCTCATCAACTTCAATTAACACTTATTACTATTGCTAAAAATATTAATTATTGAATTTTTTTTTTTGGTAATTGTAAACTTATTGAATGTGATTGAGATTTCTTGTAAACAAAAAGAATTAATATGAGGTAGTCAAGCAGAAAAAAGTTCTTGAAATAAAATTGGAGAAATGAAAGTGGATCGATCAGGTTTAAATTAATAACTTAATTGGTTTAGTAACCTGGTGATACTTGGGGGATCTCATTATAAAGTTTTTTTAAATATCATTCAATTGTTTCCTACAATTCATGATGTGTTTGTGATTGAAAAGATAAAACCTCAATCTATTTCATACTTGTTGAGTGATTCAATTTTATTTTTATGACGCACTTGATGCTGACTTTTTTTTTAATACATTAATGACTCATGTCTTGCTTTGCAAAGAAAAGATTAAGATATTGTTAATGTTATGTCTCTTGTAACCTTAACTAAGACAATATTGCAAAAAAAAAAGAGAAAATGGATGAGAAACTCTTTTGGATAAGGTTTACTTTATTTGGCATTAAACATGAGATAATATGAATGCCTCTTAGGCTCTTATATTCACAAGGAAGATCAAAATGCTTTGTTAGACAAGTGACAAATCTTTAACATTTTCGAGTTGAAATTATGATTGTTGTGATTGACTTACAACTTAGAGAACTCAAAGGTATATACGAATCGATTGCTCATATGCATGTCTTGCCCAAGTCCTAATGATGGTTTCTCTTCTTTTGACAAGAAAAAAGTGCTTAAACTTGGCATATTTTGTCATTATGAGTTTACGAGTATTGATTTGATGACTCTAAAATATCAACTTGATATATTTGTTAAAGATATGCGAAGAGATGTCAGATTTCAAGATTTATACTCCCTCCGTCCGCTTCTAAGATATCCATTTTACTATTTTTTGTGTCTGTTTTTAAGGTATCCATTTTCCCTATTTAGTAAAAAAGTACACAATATGGCCCACCATTTCCCTCTAATACAACTACTCACTTTACATATAATAATAATAATACTCATTAATCCACGTGCAAAAAGCAAATGAATACCTTAGAACCGGATGGAGAGAGTATGATTTTAGTGCTCTTTCAATGATCCTTATCCAGTGTTTTATTTACTTATCAAGTTGATGTTTCTTTTGGTTGCCACTGCAAGCGTGGAAAGAATATTTTTCGAAATGACATTTGTAAAAAATAAGTTGCGTAGGTGATCAATTGCTAAGTGATAGTTTGGTTATTTTTATTGTGAAGGGTGTATTTTTACAAATTTTAAATGATGATGTTTTAAACCGTTCCAAAAAAAATAATAATAATAAAGACTCGATGGTGTAAACTGTAATTGTAATTTTAATTATAAATGTTGTTATTATATATATATTACATATTACAAATTCTCTTGTGAGACGATGTTTATGTGAGACAGTTTGTGAGACATGTTAAAATATGATTGTTATATAGGTAAAATATGCTTATTTGGTAGTTAAAATATATTTTTCTATAATTATTTGATAAATAATGCATTAAAGTATGGTTTTAAGGTGTTATTATAGTATGATGATACGGTACAAGTATACTTTAACTATCATAATCATATTTTATCTATATAATAAACATATTTTAATAATGAGTTGACCCTTCATTTATCTTTCTCACAAGGGAGTGTCCCTACAACTTGCGTGTCCCCAAATTCGACAATTTCAAAAAATTATACCATTTATTATTAAATGTCATATTTTTAATATAAAAATATATACTCTTAATTTTTTTTATTATTTTAAAAAAAATTAATCAAACATTAATATCATTCATTTTTTTAGTGACTCTTTTATTGAAGAACTAATACCCTTATGAATTAAAGTGTATATATTTTAGAACAAAATGTTGTACGCTTGAACGTCTTGTACGCTCGGACGCACAAGAATCTAACTCTGGTCATTGATCACATATTATTTATTTTTAAAAATATTATCACTAATTATCATTATGCATAGATCAATTATTATTATTTTTAGTTAAAATATTATCTCTTCTACAAGATGTTAGTAATACTTCTATGTTGAATTCTTTTGAAAAAAAATACGTTAAGATTAAACAGGTTGTTGTGCACATATTTTAGCCTTGTTGTGTAATAATCCAATAAAAAGCTAGATTTTCAATCGCTAATTTCGATCCTTTTTTTCTTTAAAATGTGTCCGGTCGTCAATGTACATATTGTTTTATCATACTATTTATAATGTAATATTCTCACATTCGCCATTCGGCATATTCATACCGTTAAAGTGACTTGATTAAGTATTAAACGATACATCTCTTTACCAGCTTAAGCTTTTAGATGAAGTAGTCGTTTAACATGGTATCAGAGCCCATGGTTAACAAAGGTCCAGAGTTCGAACCTCACCGCCACCCATTTATGAAAAATTCCACATGCAAGGCTTGAGGCAAATTCCCCGTCTACATGTGAGGGGGCGTGTTAGAGTGACTTGGTCAAGTCTTCTTAACTCCAAGTGTCTTATATCTCTTTCATTGTTCAACTTGCTGATGCTTTAACAAAATCCCTTGCTCGGGCTCGTCTACAACTTTTGCTGTCTAAGATTGGAGTCACTAGTAGTGCTCCATCTTGAGGAGTTATATTAGAATGGTGTGCATATTGTGTAAATATTTCTTATCTTCTTGGTGTCCCACATTGAATAGTATAGTAGTTTAGCAATCTTATTATACTCAACTCTAATCATAATGGATTAAAAGTGATTGATGAGTGATGAATAGTTATTGAATCAATGAGAATAATTAAGAAATTTTGATTCTCATTAAATCAAACAAGCATCAACATTGAGAATCAATATACTTTCATTCTCATTAATCCAGTTCATTACTCCCAATCCAACACCTTTTAAGTTTTTATGTATAATCGATTTTTTTTTAATATGTTAGCAGATAATTATACTCTTAAAATTACCATTAAATACTAAGAGTAAATCATAAATTACAAGGGTGAAAATAGTACATGCACGAACCACAGGAAAAAATAGACTATGAGCTGAAATTTTACAAAATTCTCATTTCAAAGTCAAGCTAAATTTTCAATTTTTTTAATACAACTAACAATATTATGGTTCTAATCAAGACAAAAAGTTGGTGTTTTGGCTGTTATATTCAAAAATCTCATCAAATATATGTATGGCTTTAAAGATTGGTTATTCTTATCAAGATTGAATCTAGGGATTCTTTTGTTGAAGAATCCACTTGTTTGCATGTTCTTCGATTCTTGCAACTCCACCATAAAGTTGGTCTTAATAAAGGTCTTGACAAATATTGATTTTACAATCTTACTGGTTACTCACGTGGATGATAAGGATTCCAACTATATCTGGATCAATTTTCAATTTAAAGAATATGCTTTTTTTTTAAAAAAAAAATAATAATAATAAAATATATTATTCAAATGGAAAATATAGAACGAAACAATGTGGAGTTAATATCTTAGAAGGTTCTTCAATTTTAAGTGGATCTTGCACTTACACAAATCAAATATGAAAAGAATTAAAAATTAAAGAAAATAACTACAATAAGTAAATTATAGATATTTAAAAGACTAGATATCATCGAAATTATAGATTTTTTTAAAAAATATTAACTTCAATAATGACGCCACACTCGCATATTGTAGAGCTAAAAATTGTGTGTATTCGGGACACCGTGCCCACAAATTTCATGTTTTTTGAAAGTTTATATTCTTTAAAATTAAATGTTATATCCTTTAAGAATTTATACCCTTAAAAAAAATAATTTTTTAATAAAAATTTTATACTATTCATATATATATTTAAGCCAACATTTTTTATAAAAAAAAACTATACAATTATTAAATAAAATATAAAAATTTTAAAATAAAATGTTATGTATTTATACACTGTGCACCCAAAAATACAAGATACCGAACTCCATTATAGAATATGAATGAAGAATATATATATATAATTAACCTTCTTATGATGATGATAGAGTCACTATACTTCAATTTTACTAAGAGATATAATTAATTTTTTTATTACACGAATCATAATTCTATGTACCAAAATTTAATTTAGAATTAATTAATGATTAAAAAAAAAGGTGAATGTAATAAACCCTATTAAGAAATGATAGGTGATTGTACGTCTTCCTACATTTATTCAAAGTGATCAATTTAATTTCAAATAAATTAACCATCAAGCACCTAAATGAAAATGCATTAAATCCATAAGATAAATGGGTGGCATGTAATGCTAAAATAATAAAGAAAATTTGAAAATGGCCCCTTTTATAATTGATTTTGAAAAATATAACATAATTTATTTTTAAAAAATATCATTTTTAATATTTTTTTCTCTTCACTATATAATTAATACATACTCGTATAAAAAATCGCATGCAGCATCACATATATGTTAATTAAAAAGTTTATAATCACACATAGAGTTACATATTCAAACGTCACATGAAAAATTGTATGGATCGCATACATAGTTGTACAGGGTTGCTGACTATAATAATAATACTTTTTCCGTTCCAAAGATATTGATATACTTTTTTTTCGGATTGTCCTATTAAAATTGACACGTTTTCTTTTTAAGAATACGAGACCCACACAAAAATAATCAATTTATTCACATGGTTCCACACACATCATTAATATAACTACTCACTACACATTACAATATTATATTTCAACCCACTTCACATTAAATTATTATACTGATTTAGCTACACATTACAATATTATATTTCAACGCATTACACATTAAATTATTATACTGTTTTAGCTCCGTGAAAAAAAAATATATCAGTATCTCCCAGACAAAAGACGTATCAAATAACTTCAAAAAATATAATAGTGAGCGACATTATTTCAAAATAAAGTATTAAAAAATGATATTTTTACATAATATAACCATTTGCATAAAATTATACCGTCTCTAATACCATCTCAAAGGTAAATTTGTTATTATTGACCAGTGATCAACGAAAAACGCCATCTCTAATTCGAAAAACCGTCTCAAATAGAGACGGCTATTATATCGTCTCTAATCAAAGATTTTTTTAGTGCTATGATCCATAAAATTAATGCATACAATTTTTTTCATTTATAAAAAATATAATTACTTTTTGTCTGTCATAAAATACTTATCTATTTTATAGGAGATGTCTCAAAAATAAGGGGAAAATATTAGGTCCTCTAGGATATGCCAAATCCAACTTTAGTCCTCAAGTTTGGTAATTTATCAAAAGTGATCTTTCGATGTCCGCTTTTAGTCATTTTTGTCAAGTTTTGGTCCTTTCTTTTCCACTTTTGGTCCTCTAGGATATGTCAAATAAGGACTAAAAGTTGACCAAAAGGACTAAAATCGAACACTGAAGGACCACTTTTGAAATTTACCAAACTTTAGGACTAAAGTTGGATATTTTGCATATCCTAAAGGATATATATATTATCCCAAAACTAAGCATAGTGTTACATAGTACAGGTTGACCTAACCTAAATAATTTTGGCTGGTCAAGTTTTAGACACATCAAGCTGTGCTGTGGTATGAATTATATTTCAAAAATATAATTTCTTTACTAATCCGAAAAATATAATTCATTCATAATTAATAAAACTTTAGAATTTTAGAAATAGAAAATTGTACAACACCAAAGATTTTTGAAGTTTCAAAATTTAACAAAAGAGAAGTGTACAACATCAAATATTTGAATAACGAATTTAGAAGTCAAGTGGTTGAGGTAAACTTAATCCCACTAATTAATTGGCAACATAGATTGGGACATTCAGTCTCTCAGACATGTATTTGAGTTGCTAGATACTGAATGTACTCTCATGATACGGATAGAAATTGAGAATTCTTCAGCCCACAAAAAGTGTGAAATTCTCAGACATGTATGATGTAACTAATTTTATTGAATTTTAAACGATAATTTAATATTTTAAGCAAGTACATTATAAAATTTGTTATGTATGTTAAGGTGGTGATATCAATTTTGAAAGGCAAACACTTATGTGAGATCGTCTTACATAAAGGTTTATGTGAGACGGTCAGAAAGTGATAACTATTATACTGAAAAGTGATATTAAATTAATGAAAAGTGATAATGTTATTTCATGAAAATTTATAGTATAAATGAAAAGTGATAATATTTAAAAGCGAAAGTGATAACTATTTTAAAAAGTATAAAATGGTCTCACGTGAGACGATATCACGCAAGACCTACCCATTTTGAAATTAAGATGTATTTTGAGGTTCTATGATTGATATGGAGTATACTACTACTCCCCCGTCCCCTTGAAAGATATCCGTTGACTTTTTACACGTGGATTAAGGAGTATAATAATTTAATGTATAGTAAGGTGAGAGAAATAATATTTTAATGTGTAGTGGGTAATTGTATTAGTGTTGAGTGTGGGGACATGTGTAGTGGTTGTATGTCACATCAATTCAAAAAGGAAAATGAATACTTTATAATGGGACGGACCAAAATGGAAAAATAAATACGTATCAAGGGGACGGATATTGATGAAATTTATTGTAGGACGAACGATAATAAAATTAGGGGTAGATATTGTGAGACAATTTTATACTTTTGTAAATAGCAATCACTTCTGCTAGCTATAAAATGTTATCTCTTTTCATTTATACTTTTGTAAGTTTTTACTTAAAATTATTAAATTTATTATGAGATGAACGAAAACAAAAGATGTGAAATTTATTGTAAGATGAAGAGGTTAATATTATTAAAAATACAAAAAATAAATTAAACAAATAAACAAATAAAAATTAAAAATCACATAAGAATTGTAAAATAAGCTTGTGGCAAATATATACGATTTTGACGTGTGCAGTACATATGAGATTATAGGGTAGTGCGGGATGTAGGAGTGGCAATTCCCGACACGATGATAACACGACACAAGCATGACATGATAATTGTGGATTAGTGTTTGACCTTATTCGATTCGTGTCATTATCATGTCAACCCAATAAAGATATGAAAATTTTGTGTCGTGTTCGTATTTGGTTTGTATCAACCCGTTAAACACTATTAATATTAACATATGACTCATTAACCCGTTAACAATCTAATAACCTATTAACAACCCAATATAAATATAAAATTAGAAAAATATATGATAAAAATATTTAATAATAATTTTAAAATATATTAATTAAAAAATTATTTATTTTAATTAGTATTTTTGTTATTTTCTTATCGTGTTGTTTAACAACCCAATATAAATATAAAATTAGAAAAATATATGATAAAAATATTTAATAATAATTTTAAAATATATTAATTAAAAAAATTATTTATTTTAATCAGTATTTTTTTTTTAATTTTCTTATCGTGTTGTTATCGTGTCGTGTCGTGTCAACCCGTAATTTTTCGTATTCGTGTCGTGTTGGAACGAATTCTTATCGTGTCGTGTTCGGGTTTACCCTTATCGTGTCATGTCACTATCGTGTCGACACGAAACCCAACCGGTTTGCACGAATGGCCACCCCTAACGTGATGGTCCGCTACTTCATTTGTAGTGGCGACTAAGTTTATTTCATTAACACATCAAAAAAACAATTATATTTGGTTAAATAAAAATGTAAACTACAATATATAAATAAATTAGCCAGCCTTTATATATAGTATGTTGTTAATTAATGAAAGAATTTATCTAATTTATTTATATATAAATAGTTAGTTTACCCATTATCCGGTTTTGAATGGAAATATTTATTTATTTTTAAAATTTATCGTGTGTCACTTATTAAAAAATTAATGTTAAACTCATTTTATAAAATAATTTCACTCAAATTTCTGTCTTTCATAATTTTTTTACATCTCAAATTTTACTACGCATAAAAAAATAATATTCGTTAATCCACATGAAAAAAAAGTAAAAGTAAATACTTGTGTGATCAGATCGTCTCACACAAGGGCTTAACGAATAAAAAAGTGATAACTTTTATAATGAAAAGTGATACTCAATTAATGAAGAAAACATGTTCTCCAACTATATTCCCATGTCTAATAACTAATTTGACTATAAAAATGGCAAGAAAATGCTAACTTCAAGAAGTTCTTGACTTGTCTCACAGAGTAGAATCAAATCTGCACTGTGAGTTTTAAGTGACTCTATGGTGCATGCTTTGTAGCAGTCATATAATCTGAAAATATGAAAAGTGATACTCAATTAATAAAACGTGATAATGCTATTTTATGAACAATTTATAGTATAAATGAAAAGTGATAACATTTTATAACGAAAGTGATAACTATTTTAAATGAGGATCTTTCGCGTGGAAGGAGAAATTATATGCTATACTTTTATATACTAATTGCGAATACGCTGCTATAAATAACTTTTTAAAAGTATGAGGTGTCGCGACGTGGTTAATTGTCATATATTTTTTTATTTTTTTATTTTAATATCATCTTTAAATTATGTATATCTATAAATTAAATATCACCTTTAATTATATTTTTTATTTGATTATAATAATTCATCCGTGTATTATGCAGAATATGTACTCGTGTGTGTGTATATATATATATATATATATATATATATATACTAGTATGGATCCTG
The DNA here is from genome assembly GCA_023678885.1 of Pogostemon cablin. Classification (NCBI taxonomy): domain Eukaryota; kingdom Viridiplantae; phylum Streptophyta; class Magnoliopsida; order Lamiales; family Lamiaceae; genus Pogostemon; species Pogostemon cablin. The sequence continues at coordinate 10,664,802 of CM042989.1, read as the reverse complement.
TGTATTACACGGGTTGTAAAGTTACGATTTAAAAAAATATAATTCAAGTTTAATATAACTATTTATTCAACAATTTTAAAAAGATAAATTCTATTGTGAGACGCTATTTAGGTGAGACGGTTTGTGAGACGTGTTAAAGTATGTCTATTTTTTAGATAAAGTATGTTTAATGGTTGTTAAAGTATGTTTTCTAAAGTATGTTGAATTATGCATTAAAGTATGATTTCAACGTGTTATAATATAATTTATTATTGACATACTTTAACTACAAATAAGCATACTTTGTCTCTACAATAAGCATACTTTAATGATGGGTTGACCCATCTCACACTTGTCTCACAAATAACCCGTCTCACAAGAGTGTTTATCTTTTAAAAAATATAATTCATATTTAATATAACTATGTAATCAATTATAATTTAGTATAAGATTTTATACGCTCAAATATAAATTCACTTCCATGGGTAAAAGCTTATTTCATTGTTTAATTGATTTATCAATTTTTTTTATAAAAAATCATTGAATTAATCAATTTAAAAACATTGGGAACCCTTATAAACAAATCCTCCAAACTAAAATAAATATATTATATGTACTAATTAAAAGAAATAACAAAATATAAATTTAATTTACGATAAAAAAACTGATAAAATATAGATTAATATATCATGAAATTAATTATTAAATATTAATTATAATAAATAAATAAAACAAAATAAAAAAATGGATATCTTTCTTTAGAATTTAAAAAAAAACCCTTAGTCTTGGTGAATAATTTATGTGCGTTTGAAGTGAATGCATAAAGGGTCTTATTTATAAGTTGAAAAGATTTTTTTCTTAATATTAGTTATAAATAAAATTTATTTGTTATTTGATCTAATAATATCCATATTTGAAACTTAAAACTCTAGTTATGTATTTACTACTAAATTTTTATTAGAAATTATTAAAATTGGGGAAAAACAATGTAAAGTGTAGAATTGGGAAAAAAAGGGATGTCTACTCTTTACTTTTGGGCATTTTGTGTTGCGTCCCAAAAATGTTTTTTTTACGCTATTTTTAAGAAAAGGAATTTTCTACTTCAAATTGAGATAAAAAGACATATTGCAATCCAAATCCAATCGTTTCGATATTCATTGTCTCATATAGAAGAATTTTTAAAAAAAAAAAGAATAAATAAAAAAAATCAAAAGTTAAATTCATAAAAATTTTAAATAAAATAATAATAATAAAATTAACCATGAAAAAAATTTATTAAATTAAAAAAACAAAAGATAAAAAATTACATATTAATGAAAAATAAAAAAATAATATAATTAAAACAAAAAAAATTAATAAACACAAACTAATCGAAAGATAAAAATATAAAGAAAAAGTAAAAATTACAAAAAAAAAATATCACATACATATTCAGTGTTAAAAAAATAAACTTATTTATGTGTTATTAAATTTTAATATTGGTGAAAATATATTTAAAAAAATTAAAAGAAAAATAACAAAACGAATGCATAAAAAATCTTATTTATAGGTTGAGAGGGGATAATTTTTTAAATATTAAAGTAAATATATGTATTTATCTATATTAAAATTTAATTAATAGTAATTGATTTTGATTTGATAATATCATATTAAAATCTTAAGATAATATATGTATTTATCTACATTTAATTTTAATTAATAATTAAAATAATCGAGATTTTTAATTTTAATTAAAAATTAAAATAATTGAGATTAATTCTGATGACGACACCTCATAAAAAATAAATTATGTATATTAAAATATATATATATATATATATATATATATATATATATATATATATATATATATATATATATATATATATATATATATATACTAAATAATTTTCATTAATTTAATTTTACCCCTATATATACCCTAAAGAATAATAGCTCCTTTCCAATATTAGTTTTACCTTTCATTTTCTGATCGTCCCAAAATTTCACTATTATAAAAAGAATGAGGCTTGCATGAGCCAGGGTGTATACCGTGCGCTATGTACATCATTTTATTCTAAAAGGTATACAGTTTTCATTAATATATTTTTTTTTTAGAAAATAAAAGGTACATATCTTTATACTAAAGGGTATATAATTTAATACAAAATTTTAAAAGCGCACGGCGTATGGCCCGTGCGCCCGGATGAACACAAATTTTTACCTTATAAAAAAACATTAAATCAACTAATAATTTCAAAATTTATATTAAATTAAAAAAATATCATCTCTAACATACATAATATATATTTTAGGCTTTATTTATCATTTAAAAATGTCAAAAGAGTTAGTAGAATTTTTTTCTTAAATTACCTATTTACGATGCCCGTCAACTTTTGGATTTGGATCATCTCCCGTTATTTTTTTTCTCAATTTCGTAAATTTCTTCTAATCTGTATCATCCAATTAACATCTACGAACGTGAATTTGGCCACGTCACTAAACATGATGTGAGAAAAACAGAAAAACATAGACATAAAATCATTATTTAAAATTTAATTAAATAAAATGGTTTTAATGATGAAGGTGAAGGTTAAATGAAATACACGTAAATTGAGAGAGTAAGTATAGGAGAGGATCAGATCCCCGTACAATTACATATACATATATACATAAAAGACAATAGAGGGCAATCAAGACTGCGCATAATTGTCGTATAAAATAATACCATATAGATTTCATTTCCATGCTGTTGGAAACACACATCCTTCAACATGCATAGAGAGGAATCTCTTACCTCTCACCGTAGGATTGTGTTGTAGCGGAAGAAACACGTTGATCGTCTGAACCGATTGGTACTCACGTGCTAAACTGTGATCTCTGGATCAATCGTTCAACACGGGGTTGAAAGATATGTTTCCACGATATGGCACTAATCTGTGGAATATGATGACTGGATTTGTGTTGTGATTTCTGGGAGAAAACAAGAGAGGAAACGCACTCTTGCGTTTTTCGTTCTGTCGCGCGCATGAATGTTTCAGCGTTCTGTAACACATGCGCCTCGCTTGATTCAGCGTATCCTTCTGACAACTGCATGGCGCAGTGTTTATAATCCCAGAACATGGGAGTTGAGAACTTCCGTTAATTAACTCCCTCTCTCTTTCCTTATCCACACATCATATGTGGAAAAATAAAATAATAAATAAATTATTATTTACATCTCCCACTCACATATGAAGTCAAAAAATCACCTGACTCATTTTCTTCATGAATCATATTCTCGCACAGATTAATACATCGTGTGACCCACGAGATATGAGTTTTAATCGCTATACACTTGTTAGAGATATATAGCAACTCAACCAGTTTATCAATGAAACTCAACAAGCTCGCTATACCCCAGAACTCTTGAACATTTAACATAAGTTGACATATCTCTTTTTCAATCCCTGAATTTGTCAGAGTATATTCAACCCTTTTTGCAAAATAACTATGTATTCATAATCAAGACCCTGCTTGATTGACTAGTCAATGAATCACAATAGTATATGTTAAATTAAGACGTTCTTCCCATCTTACTAAGTATCTACAGTCTCCCACTATAGCTGCTTTCCTAGACATGTACCGCATCGCCGTTATTAACCATAGCTCTTTTGGTAGCATGCTAAAGTAGCAACACCAAAGTGAAGACTTAGAATATAGTAGAAAGTCATAAGGGTAACCACTAGATAAGGACTCATACTTTTGAGAAAATAGGAATTATTTTCTCAATCCTATTGGGGTCAACTTGGCACATGTCGTTTTCCTAAAACACATGTCACAATGTCTTTAACTTCCTTCCAAGAAAGTGTATGTCGTATTTCATTTAATTTAGACATCGTGTAAATCAGAGTTCAAGTGTGTCCCATACACTTAACTCGGGTATCCTCCCTCCAAGGTATAGGATCTCCATCGATTTAGCTATACAACAAGTTGGATTAGATTCGTGGCGAAATCTATCCCGATTACATTAATTATCGTAATCTCATCTCTGCGTTCCCACTGAGCCAGAGGCGATTGCTCGTATGAGAGAGCCAATCATAACTTGCCGACATACTATTATATATGAACCATCACATATATTATATAAAACATGTATATAGTTAAACCATTAACTATTCCATTAACATACATAAAATATTCAATTCATCGTTTTAAATCCTTTGCAAACCCAATCCTTTACATGTACTATGTATACATCTCTAGGAATTGGTTTAGTAAAAGGATCTGCTAACATCAAACGAGTAGAAATATAAGTAAGAATCACTTTCTTCTTATCTATAATATCTCTAACAAAATTGAACTTCATGGCAATGTGTTTGGTCTCTTCATGATATTTGGGGTCTTTTGTGTAAGTGATAAGTCATATTCTAGCATAATTATTTGGTTGAAATTCATGTTTATTTGATTAACTTATGTGCTTATTTGGATGCTAAATTGACTTATCTTGTCTTTGATTAATTGAGGATTTAATGTTATAAATTGATGTAGAAACGGGCTGTTTTGTGCAGGAAATTTGTGCTGCCAAATTGACTGACACTGACCCCCTCAGTGTCAGAAGGGACCTGCGAAAATTCAGTATAAATAAGGAAAGTGCAGCTGGAATATTTTCATATATTTTCTCACACGAGTCCAGCGATTTCAATCACCCCCAAGTCAGGCCCATATTGTGGAGAAGGCACGATAGATTAGTCAACAAGAAAAGAAAAGATCCTTGAGATATTTTAGGAAGAGATAAGTAAGGAAAGAGATCAAACAAGATTACTTGGGGATCAAGATAGAGATATTTATGGAAGATATTATATTATTTTTGGGGGAGCAGAACACAGAAAATATAGAGGATAATTAGCGTGAAGCATCGGCTCTTCCCGACAGGAGATTAACGTGAGAAGCAGGAACAACTCCAAGGCAGATTTTTGGCATGAAGAGTCAGAAACAATCGGTTCATCATCGGTTCTTTTATTTTTATTATTTTAATTCTGTAATTCATATGAACATGCGGGGCTAATCCCCTTTTCTAGTTTAGGATTCGTGAACCTCCTGTTGAATAATTAATTTAATTATTTATGATTTTTACATTGAATCTTGTGTGCAAGTTTATTTTATTACATGCAGTGATGTTCTTAATTGTGGTTTGATAGTTATTTTAGCCTGAATCACCTATTTAATTATTAAACTGCTGAATGTTATTCTATGAACTACAATCCGTAATTGTTGTAGGAATTGGATTAAGTAACAAATAGAGATAATTCCCTCTAGGTGTGATAAAATCTAGGTTGTATAATACCTAGCCGGATTTCGTAGCCTAGTAATCCTATGTTTAGAGTTTTAATGCATCTACGAGTTCGAATCCATAGGGTCACTCGTAGATAGTTCAATTTAGTGGTCGTACCCTAGTTGATGAACGTAAGAACATTCGGGTTGATTGGTCGTACCGTCAATCTAGGGATTTGAATTTGTGCACTAGACTAGATGTTTATATTCAGATAATTAAGTAATTTAGTAAACGGGAGGGGATCGACATCCTAAACTAGACTTTTATCACTTGGTTAATTTTATATTAATTTTCATCTACTTTGTTATTTAAATATTTAGTTGATTTATTATTTGAGTATTTATCAATATTTCGCAAACAAAACCCCCCTTTTATTTACTTTATATGTTAGTAACACTTTAATTTAATTAGGATTCATTATACTCTCTTGGGTTCGACCCTACTTACTACTAACTACATATAAGTGTGAGTTGGAAATATAAATTATATTTTGGTACGCCCGCGACAGCATATCAAATTTGGCGCCGTTTGCTCGGGGAGTAAAATTGAATTTTGTTAAATTTTTTGTGTTTCTGACATTATTTTGCATTGTTACAGGTGCTGGAATTTTTTTGAATTTTTCTGGAATTTTCGAAATTTTCAGTTACACTGACACTGACCCCATCAGTGTCAGAAGGCCCTGTTTTCGAAATTTCTTTTTCTGTGGATGATTACTCGATCTTCAGGTAAAAAACAGCTTGAATACATATCTGAAATTGAGAGAACTGCCCGGAGGTTGAGAAAGGAGTCCCGGAAGAAGAAGGAAACAAGTTCGTCCATTGGCGAAACCGCAGAAAACCTTACCGAGTCCGAACTTGCAGCTAGTCCACTTCATCTTGAAGAGGAGAATTCTGATTTTTCTGATCTAGAGGAGGAGGACACTGTAGGATCTGAGTCAGGAGAGGAGAATATGGCTGGAAATAATGAGGAAAAAACCTTGAATGAATTGGCAAATCCGGACGTAGTCCATCAGCCGTTATGCATTAACTTTCCAGCGATCACTGATAATACGGTATTTGAATTGAAATCAGGATTGATTCACTTACTTCCTGCTTTCCATGGTCTTTCAGGTGAAAATCCTCACAAGTTTTTGAAGGAGTTCTCGGTTGTATGCATGAGCATAAAACCAACCGGAGTGACGGAGGAGATGGTCAAGCTTAGGGCATTTCCCTTTGCAGTGAAGGACATGGCAAAGGATTGGTTGTATTACCTCCCTCCTGGATCGATTAATACATGGGCCGAAATGGAGAAGCTTTTTCTCCAAACGTACTTCCCAGCCACTAGAGTTGCTGTCTTGCGCAAGGAGATATCTGGAGCTCGTCAGATGCAAGGGGAAAGTTTGCATGAGTATTGGGAGAGGTTTAAACGCCTCACATCAGCATGCCCCCAGTATCAGATAAGCGATCAGTTGCTGTTGCAGTACTTCTATGAAGGGTTGTCGATCATGGATCGAAACATGCTTGATGCGGCTAGCGGTAGAGCTTTCATGATGAAAACACCTACTGCTGCTAGAGACTTGATTGCTAGCATGGCTGCCAACACTCAACAGTTTGGCACACGAGATCCATCGATTAGAGAAGTGAAGGAGGTCCATGACTCTAAGTTGGAAGAAACTTTGAACAAGTTAACACTTGCTGTTGAGAATCTTGCAAAAGGAAAAGAGGTAAACCCACCATCCTGTCAATACTGTTTAACTAACGACCACTCTACTCTTGATTGCAGGGTTACACCTAGTGATGAACAAGGAAACGCCATGGGGCGATATGATCCCTTTTCTCAAACCTACAATCAAGGTTGGAGAGATCACCCCAATCTGAGGTATGGAAATGGACAAGGAGGAAATAGGGGGCCACAACAGTTTCAAGAGCAGAGAGTGGCAAATAGGCAACAGAATTACCCTCAGGATGGTGGAAATCGCCAACAAGGTGGTTCAAGTTCCGGAGCTTCATTTGAGCAGATGATGAAAGAGTTGGCTGCCAGCAATCTTAAATTTCAAGAGATGACACAGTCATCTTTTCAGGACTTGAAGATGACAACTCAATCGTCAATCCGGAACTTGGAAAATCAAGTTACCCAATTGGCTACAACTGTAGGCCAAATGCAAGCTCAAAACAGTGGAAAGTTGCCCTCACAAACGGAGGTTAATCCTAAGAATGTGAGTGCTATTACACTGCGGAGTGGGAAACAATTGGAGGAGGTTTCACCGCCCAAAAAGTCTGACCAAAATGTGCAAAAAGATGATGAAAAACCTGCTGGAACAGTGGAGGATCAGACTGATCAGTTTGGGGCTGAAAAATCTGACGTGCAGAAACGTAACACTGACACTGACCCCATCAGTGTCAGAAGGTCGAAAAAAAATCAGGATAAAAATTCTGACCCTATTCCTTTTGATATTAACCGTTTACCTTTTCCAAGCAGGATAAGGAAGCCGGACACCACTGAGAAGGATATGCAGCTACTTGAAGTGTTTCAGAAAGTGCAGATCAATTTACCTCTTCTTGAGGCAATTAAGCAGATTCCGAGATATGCCAAGTTCTTGAAGAATTTGTGCACCAATAAGAAGAATTTGAAAGTAGATGAAAAAGTGGTGATGGGAGAAAACGTTTCAGCTGTCTTCCAGCAAACGTTACCTCAGAAGCGCAAGGATCCTGGCATGTTCGTAATTCCTTGTCAGATTGGGAGTTGTAAAGTGGAAAGAGCCATGTTGGACCTTGGAGCTTCTATTAATGTGATGCCTCGATCAGTGTTTGAGAAGCTGGGTGTGGGAGAGTTGAAGAAGACTGGAGTTGTCATCCAACTTGCTGATCAAAGCCAAGCATACCCAGATGGAGTCATTGAGGATGTTCTTATTCAGGTAGATAAACTCATATTCCCTGCTGATTTTTATGTGTTAGAAATGAATGACCACCCATCAAATTCCACTCCTATTTTGTTAGGAAGACCATTCCTCAACACGTCTTGCACTAAGATAGATGTGAGTGAAGGTACTCTAACGATGGAATTTGATGGGCAGATCATCAAATTTAACATATATGATACTATGAAACATCCTGATGATGCTAACTTGCTTTCTGTTGTGAGTACTATTGAGCCTACTGTCCAGGAAAACTTCGAGCTCACTAGCAAGGATGCATTAAACACAGTAATTGATCATGGAATCATGAAGGAGGATGCTGAAAATTGGGATAAAGAGGAGCAGAATTGCTATGTTAATGCTTTGCATAGTTCCTCTCAGAGACCAAACACCTTAGATGTAGCTTCTGTTAAATTGCCTGTGGAGTCTCCTACAGACGTTAATTCAGTTTTTGCTATGAATGTTGTTGAGCCTTTGGTGCAGGATTGTTTTAAACTAATTCGCAGAGATAACTTTGGCACCATCATTGCACATGGAAGCATGATAGTGCATGAAAATAAATTGAAGAAAGAAAAGCTTGGTGAAGTGCCTAAGCTAGAGTTGAAAGTGTTTCCCGAACACTTGAAGTCCTCGTTCTTGAGGCCGAACCATGAACTCAAGGAATATCATAAGGGGTTTCGCACTGTTGAGGTTGATCGGATGGAGTGGAACAAAATTTCACATACTTGAAAGATGCACCTTGCCTAAGTCGAGCCAACGACAATAAACAAAGGCGCTGATTGGGAGGCAGCCCAATTTTCTAGCTTTATTTTTATTTTATTTTATTTTTAATAAATTGTCTGATTGTTCACTCTTGATTTTCTGTTGTGATTAGAACTGCATGGATTGATCGTGATCAAAGCTCTTCCCGAAATTGAATCAGGTGTAGTCTACCTAATTACATGTTTATTCTTTCTTATACTGTGTTTTGCTTGGGGACAAGCAAACGTTCAGGTGTGGGGAGGAATTTTATATGATAATTGGGGTAGAAAAGTGGTATAAAGTTGGTCAATGTCTTGTGTCTTGTTTAGTTTTGTTGTCCTCTGAATTGTGTGTTGATATGGAGTTGGATAATTTGAGGAATATAATCTATTGAGGTGATGAGCGTGACGCATGATTGAGGGGGTAGCTATGATGTTTAGGAACTGTTGGAGTGTGATAATCTTTGCAAAATTTTTGTGATTGTAGTGGTTGATTTTCTTTCAGAATTTCATGGCAAATATACCCGATTTTTGAGAGCTTTTGAGCCATAACGAGCGATCATCTATAAGCTCTATTGAATTTCTTTCTTGAGTGCATTGAATTTGAATTGTTCATTCTAGAACTTGCTCTTTTGAATGCATTTCATTGTGTGTGATAAAATGATAAGGGCACTTAGGTTTAACCCTCTTGGCTTATATTGTCCCACCTGATTATGAAAAACCTTAGGGAAGCCACGTTGAGCCTGAGCCTTTTCTTTGAATTATGAGAACATAAATTAACCCTGAATTCCCATTTCTTTCTTAAACTCTTCCGTTTGAACCCTTCATTACTTTGCAATGTGTGAATCTTGTTGAAATACTTAGTGGTTGGATTGATGATGAAGGAGGATTTGATAAAATAAATGGAGAAGAAAAAAAAAAGAAAGAAAAGGAAGGAAGGTTGGATGATAAAAAGAAAAAAAGGGGGTCTGTTAGAAAAAGAAATGGAAGAAAAGAAGTTTGAAAAAAAAAAAAAGAAAATTTCGTGAAAAGAAAAAAATAGAAGAAAAGGATAAAAAGAGACACTGATTTACGTGTACGCCTGCTGTTCCAAATGTTGAAAAGGTGCAGTGTGGGGAGATTTTAAGTGCAAGAAATTCGGTTATGGAAAGGAGAATGAGGGGATGATGGATGTTTTGAATTTTAAAGATCACATGTTGTGAAGTGATGCATTTTGCCATTCTTATCTCTTTATTTACCTTACCCTGACCTAAAGCCCCATTACAACCCACTCAAAGACCCTTTGATTGTTGCACATGATTCATCTAAAATTGGTGGAGAATTGATTTGGGAGCAAGCTTATGGTAATGGCTTTTCTTTTCAATTTTTGAGTGACTTGCTACCTAGATCATATTTTTGAGTGATATTGAGTGAATCTTGGTGAGGCCATGGAATTTTGAAACATTTGAAGCCATGAAAGTTGCAAACTTTGAGTGAAGAGTCATGTTTCATTTAGTTCCGAATGCTCATTGGTTGCTTGTCTCTTGAAGTGTGTAACTTTCATTTATCTTGGTAGATGTTCCTTGGTTTTATATTCTCTATGATTTTGGTTTGCTTGAGGACAAGCAAAGTTTAGGTGTGGGGAGATTTGATAAGTCATATTCTAGCATAATTATTTGGTTGAAATTCATGTTTATTTGATTAACTTATGTGCTTATTTGGATGCTAAATTGACTTATCTTGTCTTTGATTAATTGAGGATTTAATGTTATAAATTGATGTAGAAACGGGCTGTTTTGTGCAGGAAATTCGTGCTGCCAAATTGACTGACACTGACCCCCTCAGTGTCAGAAGGGACCTGCGAAAATTCAGTACAAATAAGGAAAGTGCAGCTGGAATATTTTCATATATTTTCTCACACGAGTCCAGCGATTTCAATCACCCCCAAGTCAGGCCCATATTGTGGAGAAGGCACGATAGATTAGTCAACAAGAAAAGAAAAGATCCTTGAGATATTTTAGGAAGAGATAAGTAAGGAAAGAGATCAAACAAGATTACTTGGGGATCAAGATAGAGATATTTATGGAAGATATTATATTATTTTTGGGGGAGCAGAACACAGAAAATATAGAGGATAATTAGCGTGAAGCATCGGCTCTTCCCGACAGGAGATTAACGTGAGAAGCAGGAACAACTCCAAGGCAGATTTTTGGCGTGAAGAGTCAGAAACAATCGGATCATCATCGATTCTTTTATTTTTATTATTTTAATTCTGTAATTCATATGAACATGCGGGGCTAATCCCCTTTTCTAGTTTAGGATTCGTGAACCTCCTGTTGAATAATTAATTTAATTATTTATGATTTTTACATTGAATCTTGTGTGCAAGTTTATTTTATTACATGCAGTGATGTTCTTAATTGTGGTTTGATAGTTATTTTAGCCTGATCACCTATTTAATTATTAAACTGCTGAATGTTATTCTATGAACTACAATCCGTAATTGTTGTAGTAATTGGATTAAGTAACAAATAGAGATAATTCCTTCTAGGTGTAATAAAATCTAAGTTGTATGATACCTAGCCGGATTTCGTAGCCTAGTAATCCTATGTTTAGAGTTTTAATGCATCTACGAGTTCGAATCCATAGGGTCACTCGTAGATAGTTCAATTTAGTGGTCGTACCCTAGTTGATGAACGTAAGAACATTCGGGTTGATTGGTCGTACCGTCAATCTAGGGATTTGAATTTGTGCACTAGACTAGATGTTTATATTCAGATAATTAAGTAATTTAGTAAACGGGAGGGGATCGACATCCTAAACTAGGCTTTTATCACTTGGTTAATTTTATATTAATTTTCATCTACTTTGTTATTTAAATATTTAGTTGATTTATTATTTGAGTATTTATCAATATTTCGCAAACAAAACCCCCCTTTTATTTACTTTATATGTTAGTAACACTTTAATTTAATTAGGATTCATTATACTCTCTTGGGTTCGACCCTACTTACTACTATACTACCTATAAGTGTGAGTTGAAAATATAAATTATATTTTGGTACGCCCGCGACAGCATATCAAATTTGGCGCCGTTTGCTCGGGGAGTAAAATTGAATTTTGTTAAATTTTTTGTGTTTCTGACATTATTTTGCATTGTTACAGGTGCTGGAATATTTTTGAATTTTTCTGGAATTTTCGAAATTTTCAGTTACACTGACACTGACCCCATCAGTGTCAGAAGGCCCTGTTTTCGAAATTTCTTTTTCTGTGGATGATTACTCGATCTTCAGGTAAAAAACAGCTCCCACTGAAGTGTTTGAGACCTCCAAATATTTCATGAATCTTCTCAACCAAATAGTCTCTTGAACTGCAGATGAAGTCTGTTTCTTGTTACACCAAGAGATTGTTCCATCATTGAGCAAGAAGACATAACCGAGAGTTGATTTACGTTTATCTAAATCACCACTCCAGTCAATGTCTGTATACCCATTCAGTGATAACAGAAAGAATAATCTGCAGTCAATCACATTGGCATATGGTACTCTGGCTATTTTATTCTTCTCATCTAGAGCCTTGGGACATATTTGTTGACTCAATGATTCACCTTCCGCAATGGGAGTATCTATAGGTTTGCAGGTGTCCATCTTGAACCGTTCTAAAAATTTCTTAATGTAAGTCTCTTTAGACAAACCCAATAATTTCTTTGAACAATCCTTATGGATCCACACACCAAAGTATGTACTCTGCTTCACCCATATCTTTCATTTCAAAATTTGAAGACAACCATCCTTTTATGGTTTCAAGATACTCTTTTCGCTATTTCCAGCTAGAAGTATGTCATCTACATACAAGGATAGAATCACAAAACAATTATTGGACCGTTTAAAGTAAACACAATGGTCTTCGTTTATCATAACAAAGTTATATGAGATGATCATTGTGTGAAATCTCAAATACCACTGTCTAAAGGATAGTTTGAGTCTATAGAACAACTTCTTCTATTTACAAACTTTATCCTCTTGACCTTGAAGAATAAATCCTACAGGCTGTTGCATGTAGATTACTTCTTCTAATTCTCCACTGAGAAATACGGTCTTAACATCCATTTGCTGTAATTCTAAATCCATACTAGCCACTATAGCCAACAGTAGACAAATCAAGGCAAACCTCACTACAGGTGAAAGTGGTTTCTACGTAGTCTATACCCTTGTAGAGTATAACCTTTTATCACCAAGCGAACTTTCTACCTCTCTATTGAGTCATCAGCATTTCTTTAGATTTTGAAAATCCATTTATTCTCAATTTTCTTTCGTCCCTTTGAAAGATCTACAAGTCCCCAGACTTGATTTGACTTCATAGACTTCATCTCCTCTTTCATCCATTTCTCCTTTGCCGGACAAGTTAGAGCTTCTCTAACGTTTATAGGCTCTTCCTCGTCAACAGGAGAATCATCTCCATTTTCTGGTGAAACTAAGAAGGTTTGTCCTTCAATGTCATAATGCCTTTTGTGCACATGTTTCCTAGAACTTTTCGAGATGAGATAACTTATGATGGTCTTCTGTAGTCAAAATGCTCTCATTGAGAATCACCTGATTCTCAATCGGCAAATATCTATCAAGATCCACACCATCAACTATCAAGATCCACATCATCAGCTTATTACTCCCACTTGGATCTTGTAGGTATTGATTTTCTACCATCTCGAAAATAGGTCCGGCATCCCTGATGCCCTTTCTACTAGGAAATTCAATTTCCAGAAAATGAGCATTACGCGATTCTGTCTCAGTTAAGCTCTCATCCTCACTTTCTATGAACACGTAACCCTTAGAATGTTTGCCTCTAGGACCCAACTTTTCATACTGACTCGATGAATCATGTACAAAGCTGCTGATCCCCAAGCTCTAAGGTTACTCAAATCAGGTTTTCTACCCGTCCAAAGTTCATATGGAGTCGAAGCAACTGACTTAGAAGGCACGTGATAAGCACATAAGCTCCCGTAAATAACGCATCTCGTTATAATAGCTTGTGCCATCATGGATCTTACCATCTCCAACAAAGTCCTATTCCTTTTCTAGCAACACCATTTTGTTGAGGTGTATAAGGAAAAGTTGATTGTCGGATTATATCCTTCTCATTACAAAATTCCTTGAATTGTTCTGATAGATATTCATGTCTTCTACTTCACTCAAGTATCGTCTAAAACAATCCAATGCTTCAGACACGTAAGATATCGTATAGACTGAATAATCATCAATGAACGTAATGAAATAGTGAGCTCCATGTCGTGCTCTCACATTTATAGAACCACATATATCAGAATGAATTACTACTAATGGAGATTAAGACACAATGGCTTTACCAAAAGATTTTCTAGTCATTTTGCCAGCAAGATAATGTTCGCATTTGGATAATTCGACCTTAGAAGAAATATTCAACAATCCTTCCACAAGTCTATCATCCATCTTGCTCAACATGACTTAATCTAGCATGCCAAACATCATTCACATTTGCATTGCTAGAAGAACAAGTGTTTAGCGAATATGAATGATCATCATAACTACTAAACATCATTCTTTACAATATAAAAAACTTAAAGCCATCAGTTATATGTCCAGATGCACGACAAGTATCATTAATGCTAATTACCACAGTTTTTAGTGAACAGTACATCATAACTCAAATTACGTATAACTGAAACAGAAATCAAATTTTGCGTGATCTCCGGAGCATATAGAACATCATGTAGGATAAAGTTCGGACCATCGTTAAGGACCAATTTGCAAGTCCAAAGTCCTTTGACTTCGACTCATGCATTGTTTCCTACATATTTCTACCTAGTCCCAATTTAGAACATGATGAAAATCTACAAAAGCTCCTCCGTCTCTCGTTACATGGTCCGTTGCTCCTGAGTCTATAATCCTCAATGGATAAGAATCAGACAACAAGATAGCACTCGAGACATTAATTTCACATAAAACAGAATAAGACGAATAAACCTTTACCCTTCTGGGCTCAGGGCATTCACGAGCATAATGACCAAGCTTACTTTAATTGTAACATGGCATCATGCTTTTATCTTTCTTATTCTTTTTATCATGCTTGTTTTCCTTTTCTGTTCATTAATTTTGTAGTTGGATTAACGTCAGGCTTACCACCATCACCATCAGATCGTCTTCCCTTCTTTCTCTTCTTCCAATTCCTTTTCCTTTTGAAGCATGAAACTCCTTTAGAAGTAGAACTGGCATAGAAGGTCTCAGAAGAAGGCTTTGAGGCTCCCAGCCTCTCATCTTCAACTCAACATGACAAGAAGCATATTGAAGGTTTCAATCCTTTTATAATGCGTCAAGTTGACTTTGAGACGTTTCTAACGATCAGGTAAAGAGCGGATAGGGCTTAGATTTACTGTTCATCAGAGAGTATATGACCGGCAGTCTTAAGTTCGAATATCATATTAGACATCTCCCTGAGATTTTGTCTAATGTAATGACCATGTTTTCTTTTTAAGATGTCAACCTTAATAGTCTACTGCCTAAGTCTTGTAACCGATATACCACCATATCTCACGCAGATACACCCAGATATCATGTGTGGTGGGTTTGTTGCTCACATTCATGATCACTGCATCGATTACTGAGCTTACAAGAATACCTCGTGCAATGGAATTTTACTTTTCCATGCCTGGTACACTTCTTGGTCACGTCTCCCTTGGTTTTCGAAACCCACAACTGGATCAACTATCATTTGGTTTATAGCATCCAATGTATCTTGTTCATACAATACATACCACGCCTTGAGTCATAATTGTCACCAATGAGTATCTCACCTTTGTTCAACTCAGCGACAATAGATTTCGAAGCTCATTTCTTTGATAGAGATTAAAGCGATTCAGTATGTTAATTATGTTTTATTAAGCTTTACGTTAAGCCAAATAGAGACATCTCAATAAATAACACAAGACTTGATCTCGAAAAATAGCTCGGAGACTACTAATCATCAATCTCATCAAGTGTCATAATACTAGATTCTTATTTCAAAACGTAAAACACATTGTTCAAATAATTAATCAAATAACATTGAACAGCCACTCATAAATTGAACTTTAAACAACCATCCACAATAGCAAAACCACCAAGTCTGACAAGTCATGAACATAAAATTCTAATGAACTCCCTGAGTTTCCAATTAGAAATACAATGGAAATGAATTAAGGAAATCTACGGATTAATCTCCCTAATTTATCATTACTAGATTTCCATCGATGCTCATAATCAAATTTCTTAGTCCCCACACTATAGATAGCTTGCCCCAAAGAATCTATATGAGGATTCTTAATCCGACGCTTCTCTCGACCACTAAGTCTTAAAGAATCAGAACGTCAAATCCTTCCCTTCCTTAAGCAGACCAATCTTAGTGCATGTGTCCTATCTCTTGCTATAGAAACATCAACCAAATATTCCATAATTTGTCGACCATTAGGCTTCACCTCATAAGTCTCCCACTGAACCCAAAAATCCTTTTGTAGGTAATGAGGCAAAGTGTTTGCCCAGGTCTCAGGACAGGAAACTTCGAAATACTTATCACGTGGAATCGCATTGCTATAAATCAAAGGAAATAATCGGTTGTAGAGTTCAATCAAATCAATTGCGTGGTCCCTTATGTTGTGTGTAGGCTTCATTTTTATAATTCAAGAATTCATGGAGGATTTCATTTTTAGTACTAATGTCTTTCTCTGAAATTGTTCCCGGTCCTGACATGCCTATGAGAAAACGAGCAACCAAAAACAAACATATCAGTGTTAGTCAAACTATATCACATGAATTTCCTCTCCATTTAATGCATATGGAAACAACTTTCCAAGATACAATAGGTATATTCACAAGTGAATCAGTCCAACTCACTTTGGCTCCCACTTTCATAGGCTACAGGAGTTTGAACAATTCAAACATCACCAAAACACCATGAATATAGTATTAATGACATATAAATGTGCATATTCTTCAAAAATTGCAACCAAATAGCCACCCGTAGGTTCGTATTCAATAAATATGTCATTAAATGAAGCAAAAACACACATACACACTAAAAGATGACGTCGAACGCGCTCGAAAACATCACCATTGGACTCCACGCATCGAAAAACGCCGGAATAGGTCGGAAAGTCGTCGGAAAGCAGCCCCGCGCGCCTTCACGCGCCAGAACGCGCCCTTGGTGGACTTACACGCGCTTGCACGCGCCACCACGCCACTGGACGCGCCCACACGCGCCACCACGCGCTGGCTGGCTGCAGGTTACCTTTCGGCGCGTGTTACACACGTGCCACCGTCAGTTCCGCCGGTTACCGGAGCGTGGACCCACGCGCCATCACCGTGTTGTGGAAGTACCGGCGCGTGTAACTCATGCGCGGTCGCTGTCGGTACGTGGTAATAATGCGCCACTGCCTGTTGCGGTCCCCAGCTGTCTCTGACCCGGTCCGGTTCGTATCCGGTCCGGTCTGGGCCTCGTCGGTTCGTGGCTGATCTGACTCGGTTTGACTGGTTTGAGCCGGTCAACCTTCAAGTTTTATTTAATTGCGAAATGGTCCCTGACCTTTATCGAATTCTCAAAAAATAGACCCCAAACTTTCTGAAACTTTGCAGATTAGGCCCAATCACGAAAATAACTTCAAAAAATCATATCTTGAGTTTTAGAAGGCCAAAAAATCCACAAAAAATACTGACGAACTCCTCTCGACGAGCCCTATCCAGTGTTATAATGAAAACATGCTTTTGCTTGCACGAAAAAATGACAAAAAAATCACACTTTCAAGTTTCATGGTGGATCACAACGTCATTAACACATATACACTGGAAACGAAGTTAATCTTCCTCATACTCACATAAATAACTCATCAAAGTCACACAATTCACCAATCATATAACTTCAAACAAAATAATGTGAGAATGTTTCAAAAATTAAAAGCAGAAAACTATAACGCAAGAAATCCAGAGAAGGAAAAAGAAGTACTAATCATTGGCTCTGATACCAATGTTGGAAACACACATCCTTCAACATGCATAGAGAGGAATCTCTTACCTCTCACCGTAGGATTGTGTTGTAGCGGAAGAAACACGTTGATCGTCTGAACCGATTGGTACTCACGTGCTAAACTGTGATCTCTGGATCAATCGTTCAACACGGGGTTGAAAGATATGTTTCCACGATATGGCACTAATCTGTGGAATATGATGACTGGATTTGTGTTGTGATTTCTGGGAGAAAACAAGAGAGGAAACGCATATGGCACTAATCTGTGGAATATGATGACTGGATTTGTGTTGTGATTTCTGGGAGAAAACAAGAGAGGAAACACACTCTTGCGTTTTTCGTTCTGTCGCGCGCATGAATGTTTCAGCGTTCTGTAACACATGCGCCTCGCTTGATTCAGCGTATCCTTCTGACAACTGCATGGCGCAGTGTTTATAATCCCAGAACATGGGAGTTGAGAACTTCCGTTAATTAACTCCCTCTCTCTTTCCTTATCCACACATCATATGTGGAAAAATAAAATAATAAATAAATTATTATTTACATATGCAGAATAATATAGAGACAACAGTACTATAAAAAAAAGTAGCATTTTCCTCCACTCCAAAGATTCTATATATAGAGGATCATCAGCATACTAACATCACACCGCACTCAAATATCTACACAGCACGACGTCGTACAAAATTTATATCAAAAAATAATAATGAGCTCGAGCTGGACGGCGAGGCAGAACAAGATCTTCGAGGATGCCCTGGTGACGTACGACAAGGACAAGCCGGAGTGGTGGCAGAATGTGGCGGCGAAGGTGGGCGGAAAGAGTGTGGAGGAAGTGAAGCGCCACTACCAGAATCTCGTCGAAGATATCAAACATATTGAAACAGGGAAGGTGCCTGTGCCTAATTATAAATAATCAAATACTACTCTTACATCAAAATAAGTGTGTGTAATTTGTATTTACATGTGTTTTTGTGTATCTATATGTTTCTCCCATATCACTTTTCTTTAGATTTATTTATTTTCACAAAAATGAAAGCTTCTCAAAATATGTGTTTCATGTTGTAAAAATAGGAGTATATAGATTATTTATCCGATGTATTTTTGTCATTTATGCTATGTTGTGTGTATTTCGAGATAACATAATTTTAATTTTATGTATTTTTTTTAATTTATTGTACACTTTTTATAACACAAATTCTCAGTTCTTTCTGTTTTAATTTTTCTTACTATCTACGAACGTACACCATATCAAAAATAACGCAAAAATTTTGTGTACAAAAGTTACACAAATGTAGTATCTGTACGACTTAATCTGATCCCTCCAAACTCAGTAAATTATGTTTGAATCGAATCGGGTTGAACCTGAGTGGCGGATAAAGTATGAGCAAGTGTTGTGTGGTGAACAAAATTAAGTATTTCCTTCGTCCCGGACAAACAGCACCAATTGCTTTTTACACGTAGATAAAGGAGTATTATTATTTTATGTAAAGTAGGTAGATGTATTAGAGAGATGTGATGGGTAGTGGTGGGTGGGTCCTTTTTTACTAAAAGAGAAAAATGATGCAATTTGGACGAGACGCTCTATATAGTAAAATTGTGATATTTGGACGGAACGGAGGGAGTATCACTTTTATTGAAAATATAATCACTGTTCATTTAATTTATTCTACGAATGGTTAATAAAATAAAACTTATAAGCGGGAACTTGTGTGAGATCAATGTGAGACTAGTTTATTATTATTATTATTATTATTATTATTATTATTATTATTATTTATTTATTTTATGAGAGAATCTATCACTTTTAATTAAAAAAGTTATTATTTTTTATTCATATTATAAATTATTGCATCACCATTACTTTTCATTAATTTAAGTATCACATTTTTATTTAAATGATGTCACTTCTTATCTATCTCAAAAAAGGCTTTCTGTGAGACGATTTCACACAAGTATTTGTCATATTAAAATCATCTCATAGTAAGATTGTTTCACTTTTTTTAATTAGGTATCTTTTATAATTGAAAATATAATCAATTTTCATCTATTCAATAAATTATTATGAAATAATTGAGAATTTTATTGTTTTAATTATTATCAATAATATTTTGACTTCGAATCATATCTTTCTCGTATAACTCCCTCATAATTTTTTTGCCTAAAATACAAAATCAATAAAAATAGGTTTAAGTTGAATATATTATTTTAAAATACACATTTGATTTAATTGTTGGAAAATTATTAGAAAAAAGAACGTTACTTTTTTTAGTGTTAGACAATTGGAACCTTTGGGGAGCATCAAATTGCCCTAGAGTGAGGCTTGTGTGTGCTCGGGCGCATGTGAACATATTTCGTGCGTCTTTATAATTTAGTATTGTGGGTAATTGTACATTGCTTTGGTCTAAAGGATATACACTTTAATTAATAAAGGTACACAATTTTATTTTAAAGGGTATACACTTTATTAATATTTTTTATTTTTCCTCAGAAAATAAAGGGTACACATATTTATACTAAAGGGTATACAATTTAACACAAATTTTCAAAGGCGCACGGAATGTGTTCCCATGCGCCCGGGCACACACAAGTTTTTGTCATGGTACACATCTTTATACTAAAGAGTACACAATTTAATACAAAATTCTAAAGGCGCACGGAATGTGCTCCCGTGCGCCCGGTCGCACACAAGTTTTTGCGATTGCCCTGATGCTGATATGGCAAATTAAATGTAAAATCATCACCTAATCAACTAAGCAAAATGATGTCATTTTGGGTTTATATTTTTGAGCTCAAATTAAATAAAAAAAATGACGTAACCCTAAAAATTTATCTCCTCTTCCCAATTTCTTCTTCTTTCTTCCTTTGATAATTTCATTCGAGTATAACTCTTCTCCACTCAATTGCTTTCGTTTCCGATAATTGTAAAACCTTCACACCCCTCTTCATAAAAAAATCTTCTCTAACCAACCAAACTTCAACCCAAATATACAAACCCCATTACAATACAGAAGATCTAACATGAACTTTACTCAATTTTAGAATGAAAGACGAATGCATTTGGATAGTAGCTTCTTTAGAACACATCGAACCAACCCTTTTCCAAAGGATCGATGAAGATCCCAACATAAAGATTTCTCTAAATGGGGCATGACATGAATCCTCGAGTTGGAGTAGATGGATGAGTTTCAAAGAATGGGATTGAATAGGTTAGATGCAAAAGAGTTGAAGGTGATCAGATCAACACTGTTGTAGATCCAACACATAGTAAACCTTAAAGAAAAAGATAGTCAATTTGCCTTGTGTTGAGTAAAAGGTTACTCCATTGAAAACGAAAAATATATATGTATATTGATAATTATACAAGCAGAACAACAATGTTAGTTGGTAAGGGACCATATATTTAATTTGCCATAATCAGTATGCGACACCTGTATTAGTTTGAAAATTAATTCCAAAGTATTCAAGATATATTACAAACATTAATAGAACCAATATTTGGGCACCCATACACATTCCAAAATAAATAAATAATCAACGGATTGATTTTTATTGGCAAATACCAACAGATTAGCAACATAATGCCACCAAATTTATTTTCTTACCAACTAAATAACATCCGTTGTTATTTTCCAACATATTACCAATAAAATTATTATATAAATTGCTAACGAAATTAATAGCAACAAAATACAACAAATATTTACCAACAAAATTAGAATTTCCTTAAATTTACCCACCACCACTTTACCAATGGCTTTTATTGTTAACCCGTAGGTAAACAAATTTAGAAATGAAATTAAAGCTTTTACTCTGTTGGTAAAAAAAATTGTTATTTTAAGTGATATCAGTTGAAAATTAATTCCAAAGCATTCCAGAAAAATGTAAAGGAATTCTAAATGCAATGTATGAGGATCATTCAATCACATATTGGAACTTTCATAACATTTGGTGATGCACTTGAAGCAAACATCAATGATTTGTAAATAACTAGGCTCTGAAAATTGAAATTTGCAGAACCTCTTCCATTAATCTTCTGGTTAGATCAATCGGGAGTCCCATCACGCTATCCGTTGCACCAACCTGCACTCGAATCAAACAAGTTTCTGTCTTCATCGACCACCATAGATACGAAGCAGCACAAATAAGCAAAATATCAACGCCAAATGTTTTCGACAAGTTTGAGCATGTCATGTTTTGCAATATGCCAGAGGGGATTTTATCATTTTATGTCCTCTAAAACTTATATTGTCTTAAATTATTTAAAAGAATACAAAGAAACAAGGTACTGACCACTTCTTTTACATATGGCAAAATTAGAGGGTGTTCGATTATCAGCCCTCCAGCAACGTTGTTCACGATTCCTTCTTCTATCTGGAGACAGAAAACAGCAATATGAACAATTAGTATATACTAGCATGAGGAGCTGTATGTAACAAGTTGAAATATCGTACCAGTTTATCTATTATCTCATCTGGTATATCATGGAAATAAATCTGCAATGTCAAAACACTTATCATATGGTGGAACTTCATAATGTAATTGTAAGAAGACGACAAGGTAGAAAATCAAAATATGTGCTTTATTAATGCAAGGGAATTGCGCCTGACAAGCACATAGATTAAGCAATATCATTCAAGATACACGAAAACAATCAAGGAGACACTCGATTACTCAGCCATAGACCTGGAATGTGATGCAGAGGAAATCAGTTAAGATGGTTGAAGTAGTGCGTAGGAGACCACTATATTTTCATGAATAAAGCGCAGAATCGTCATGTCAAACTAAGAAGGGAAAAAGAATTGGAAAGAAGATATTAAATATGGCACGTTATACTTAAAGTCTGAAACAAAAATGATAATATATGTCTAGGCTGGAGGCTATGGCAAGATATTGAGATTTATATAGCCAACGCTAAGTGGGGTTAACACTTAGTTTGTTGTAGTCATTGAATGCATAACACATCACATTCATGGATCCATTGAAATAATCAATCATTGTGTTTCGAAAAGGCTAACTGAAAAGTACTCCTTTAAATTGGAGTATGAAGCAATTCATGATACTACCTCTATATAAGTAGAGCCAACCCCACATGGTCAAATAAAGGCTTAGTTTGTCGTTGTTGTGGTCAATGTATGAAAACCACATCATATACGTAATACATTGTTCATAGAACCTGCTGTGATAGCCATTTACCTCTAAATCGGCTTTCCAAGATATCTTGATGGAACGTGCTCATTCCATTTGGAGTAGGAACAACCTCTATGTGATCAGATTCCAAATAACGTCCACAGGTTCATTTTTAAACCTCAAGTATAGTCTCTCTGATCATATATAATTTGTACATTGGGTTTCTGTACTCTGTAGAATATAATTATTAATTCAAACCATGAAGAAGCAGATTGTAAACAACAGAATAGATTTGTTTGGTGGAGTAAGAGAATAAAAGACTGAAGGCAGCGGGCAGTTTTCCTTTTCTCTACTGATGTCGATTACTTTATTGAATGGTTGTGAAAAGGCCACTTTGATACAAGTTCAGTAATATGTATCCTTGTTCGGTTCTATAAATGAGCATGATACAAGGAATACAGTCATGAATGAAATTAATTAAATTCACTCGCTGCCCCTGTATAATTTCCCTATCCCTTCTATCTCTACAACCTTACTTCATTACAACGCGAGTTTTTTCCTTCGCGTAATTTTTATTGATGCTATTATATTTATATTACCGACTGATACCATAACTAAATTGAACTGAACCAAGCAAAATATAATCATAGTAATATCAATTTCAGGATTTGAACCAACCATCAATAATGTAATCACCATTCTCATTGTGATCAACCCCCCTCAATGACAAGTATTACTAGTCTCTGATTCTCATTCCAGGTTTTGAACCAACCAGCCCCTAAATCATTAATTGTAAAGGACAGAATTATATTATCATTGTTGATGAGTTACTGGATGAGCCTAAAGAGTAAAGATGCAAACATATTCACTATAATTAACTTGAGGGCTGGCTACAATCAGAGTATAGATGGGAAGTTAACTGTTCAAGCATTTGTGACTGTTCTGGCCAGTATGAGATTAATGATGCCCTTTGGCCTGAACAATGCACCAACCACATTTCAGTCTTTATCAACTAAGAGCAAAGACGACAAAGTGTGCATTGGCATCACAAGATGCCATCAACCTCAAGAGTAAAAAATGGTCGACAAAAAACGCTTGAATGACAGTTTGAGAGCTTAATTGGCTAATTTCCACAATTATATTTCAGTATCATTGGCTTTGCTATGCAATTAGTATGCTTGGAAAAAATTCACCTATTCATCAACAAGTCACATAGGTCATTTATCTCTATGCACTACAACGATATATTTATTTTCAAGAAATTGGACAATATAATCAATAAGTGAATTCAATAAAGGCTAAAGAGGTATCTCAAGACAAAGCACAATTGAATGTGGTATCACTACTGGGAAAATCACATTAGAAAGACAACGTTTTTCCAACTGGGAAATGAGGTTGTAGTCTATTTATTAACTAAACAGTCATTGCCACACAATTGTCTATGCATTAGACAGTCTCCTTCCACTATAAAGTATATGCATAGTATGTGATAGGTCTTATAGGATAAGCTGTTGTCTATCTCGATGAGCCCATGAGTCAGAATCAAACTCAAAAGACTAGAACCAGATGTGTGTATAGCATATAACTATCATATATATTATCATAATTACTTTGGTCCCAAAACTTTATTGAATTTCAAGGAAATTTACTTAAACAAATATTAAATAAATGAATAAAGCACTGTTTTTAATACTTTTACAATTGACTTGCGTTAAATAATGTATGTGGCATAATTGAGCATATATGTGGATCCAATATTTTACAGAGGATTATATACCCTCTATACATGTTCATTTCAAAAGATCAAGATATATGCAATACAAAATCTTGGATCAAATTTATACAGAACAGTTAAGATTGTAATGATGCATCCAAGGTTATACAAATATATCATGGGAGACTAATTAACAATGTTATGATTGAAGGACCCAACTAGTCCTGTCCTCCGTGCAAATTACTACATTCTCACCAAACAATTTGACTTTTGTAAGCTATCAAGTAAGGACATTGGTTACTGATCCAGAATTAAAGGAACATGTGCTTTTAAGTTTTTAACAAATGGCAATCCTTAAAAACCGTTCATTATAATTTCTTCCTGTCTACAAAAAATAGACTTCCTGCCTATAGGAATAAAATATGGGCTTGATGCATAATATCATTATTTTAACTAAAACCAAATCATATAGATAGCAAAGTGGCATTACACCTACATCATTAAGATACGATAATAAGAAATGTTGGACTCGCAAAGAACTGTCATTATCATTTGTATTCATACAAACAAACAGACCAGAACAAGAATAAAGCCATTTCAATTTTCAACCAGTCTCCCATTAAGTGAAACATTTAAATATTACCTCAACCTTGTCCCATCCTCCTTTTCTTACTCCTGTGCTTAGGTTTGTTACCAAAACAGAACTCACAGTAGCACATTGTCCACCGGAATAATCTGCAATATGAATATTAAGACCATGACCATCAGAGTAGATAGGACATACAGCAGAAGGATCCCATAGAAATATAGTGACCTTTTAGAAATACACGTGCCTCTTCTTTGCTGGAAGGTTTTTCCCTTATCATGCCTTTGTACACCACCACCTCCAGAACATTTGGGATTTAGAATGAGACAAACGAAATGTGGATTTGTAGCAATGAACAACATTATCAAACTAGCAAATAAGCATCAACATATAAGCCAATACATCAGACTGCATCAATGGCTGAATCCAAGTTTTTTAATTTTACCAAGTTCTCAGCTCTCTTTACACGTTTTTGCTATATGGTATCCCAAATCAAGAAAGAGTTGAAGAACAAGTCCAAGACTATATAAGCCCAGCATAGCCATGCACACCAAATAACCATAAATGTGGGCTCCGTCATACTTGGACATAGAGATATTCAAGATCGCACAGATTCATAGGATTTGATTACTTCAGTTCAGTAAGAGTCCTAGGGTTTCCTCATTTGATTGAACAGTTAGGCAATTAGTAACTAGTCAAGCTTCAACACCACAGTGTGGTCAACAAGTCAGCAACTAGCATAACAATAAAACTAGGCAACAAAATGAGGATTTTACAGTGGAGTGTGAACAGGTAACAAAATACGAGCAGCTTTAAAATATGGGTATTTCTAAGTTCTTTAAAAGTAAATCTGCCAAGAGATTACATTATTTTCCTTGAGAAGGTTTTAGCATATCTAAATGGAGTTAGGCTCCATCCAAGACATATAATAGTTTTAGTATAAAGGATGATTGAAGCACATCAAAATAGCAGGATTGATATCAGTTTGCCACTTTAGCAGCGGTTATGCAAAATTCTATCCTTGAGTAATGGTGAACATTCAGCCTTAAAAAATTAACATTGGCGACGATCATTTGCCTGTAAACTAAAATGTACACTATAAAAGTCAAATTCTTTACAAGATCTACCAGAGTAACACCATATCAAGATCAAAACTAAAATATATTCTAGAAATGCAAAGAACTCTTAATAACCATGTCAAAAACTAGGATAATTAAATCAATGGAAATATCTTATACTTGGTCACAAGTAATTAGCAGAGTAGGTTCTCCATCCTCTTTGCCATGAAGCTTTGGCTGGACATTTTCTGCCTAATGAAAAATTATAGTGAAGATAAGCATGTAGATTCATAACAAAATAATCCGAAATGGAATGTGGGAATTTAGAGATATATGGTACTTTCAAAAGGATGTACATTTTTCTCATTATAGAATCCTCCATAAAGAACTCAAGCAAATAAGAAAATTTTATTTTGAGAGTTCAAGTTGATCCTTGACACAGAAACAGTATTAGGTGACTGGTTGATACAAATTGCAACATCAATGAGGTTATTATAACGCGCAAATTTAATGGGGGAAATAAAATACATACAGTATCAGCTGCTAATACAACTGTAGGTTTCACATCTTCTGCTTGGCTATCAGCATTTTTTATTTTTCCAATTATAGCATCAGCCTGAGGCACAAAACAATAAACAAAATGTCATCTGGAAGCAATCATCAGAGACGCTTATTTAATTAATAATAATTAAAAAAAAAAACTCTTTTTTCTTAGTTTAATTTAAGATGAGCCAAGAGAGAGAACCTTTGCCTCAGCAAGAACCATGACCAAATCTTCAGGCTTTTCTGTCCGAATAGCTTTCTCATCTATATCTGCGGACTATATACATGTAATTTTTAAATTCAAAACTAGAACATTTAATTACAAATTACCACCATCAACGTTTCATCAAAATAAAAAATAAAAATATACAAGCAAAATCAGAAAGACACCATGGTATTAAAATAATAAAAAAAAATAAAAAAAACACCATGGTAGTGAACTGGAATCCCATGTCGGCCATTATCTTTTTGCGAGCTACTGAAGATGATCCCAAGATTATCTGCAACAACAAACAAATTTTAAACGCTTGCATTTTACAATTTGGATTTCAATAAGATACAAAAAAGTGGAAAGCATAATACTCCTATAAGCGAAAGGAAGTACCTTGAATTCTGGGTGTGAGATGGAAGTCATTTTCGCAAGGGTTTAGCTTCGGTGTAACTATCAGTATCCTTCCACACTCTCCAGTTACAAAGTAGCAGCTGTTTTGAGTTTGCCGGTATAAAGACGGGACAACCGCCTTTAATTGGGTTTACACACTTTAATATTTGGCAAACATAGGATGAAAATCAATTAACGATATCGTATCATCAAAAAATTCGCAATTACTATTTTTTTTTTAATAATTCCACTAGTACGCACCTAATACCTATTATTATTATGAGATACATCAATTTAAAATAATTATTTTTAGATAAAAAAAATTAAAATCAAGTACACAATATACCTTCAACTTAATGTGATCTAACAACTTTTATGCTGCACATTCATAACATTATTTTTGCTGCATATAACATTTACGACTTTTTTTTGTTGCACATAACACTTATGATTTTTTTTTTACAATGACTTGTATATAACCTCCATTTTGGTACAATCCCGGTACAACCTCCTTCTTTCACCTTCAGTGTGTGCTTTTCTTTTTTTTTTAATGTTGTTGTTACTGTTTTTTTAAATTTAATTTTAGGGATATAATTGCAATTTTACTCTTGTGGTTTAGGGTATAATTTATCCCTAGGGTTTATGGTATAATTATAATTTTACCCTTGTGGTTTAGGGTATAATTTATCCCCTAGGGTTTAGGGTTTAGGGTATAATTGTAATTTTACCCTTGTGGTTTAGGGTATAATTGTAATTTTACCCTTGTGGTTTAGGGTATAATTTATCCCTATGGTTTAGGGTATAGGGTATAATTGTAATTTTACTCTTTTGGTTTAGGGTATAATTTATTCCTAGGATTTAGGGTTTAGGATATAATTATAATTTTACCCTTGTGGTTTAGGGTATAATTTATCCCTATGTTTTAGGGTATAGGGTATAATTGTAATTTTACCCTTTTGGTTTAGGATATAATTTATCCCTAGGGTTTAGGGTATAATTGTAATTTTACCCTTGTGATTTAGGGTATAATTTATCCCTAGGGTTTAGGGTATAATAGTCATTTAAATAAAATAAATTTAAAAATAAAATAAAAAACGATATTAATGAAGGAGTAGGAATTAATTAAGAAAGGTGGGGACCAAGGGTGTACCAATTCAATTAGTTCACCCCGTTGTACCCTAGTCCCTCTTTTTTATTTTGTTGCACATAATATTTATTGTTGGACGTATTATTTTTGCTGCACATAAAATTTTTTACATAACATTTGCTAATTTTTTGCTGCACATAACATATATGATTGTGTGCAACATATGCAGCATAACTGTTTGAGTGCAGCATATTGTAAGGATAAAATTGAAATTTCATTATATATTTATGTAGTTAGTAGTAATATTTTTTAAATTTTGTATTTTATACTACTAATTAAGGAGATTCCAATGTACCTAACAATAAGTACCACTATTTTTTTATGTCTAATTTGTGAGGGTGTGAAAAATAGATAAATAATTCAAAAATGGTAAACTATCAATCCAAGACATGAAAAAATAATTCAAATATCGAATTGATAATTTACCCATTTTTCAAGTTTTGGATTAATAAAATTCCTTGAATTTTAATTTAATATATAACACAATATATGAAAAGTTAGCAATGGTATGACAAGTACGGAAAATTTACAAATGGGGCACATAAAATTGGAATATGATTTATTGTGAACAAAATCAAAATGGGTGATTATTAGGGCAATAATAATAAGTCTTCCTAAATCAATATGCAAAGTTCAAATTTGGTAATGTTGACCAAGCAGTTTTTAGGAACACACTGAATATGAGTGGACCTTTAAGTGTACATTAAATTGGATCCATAATTCGAAATACATTCATACGAAATCATATATCTAGCAATCTTTATAATGAAATTTATATGGAGTATATAAGCATGCATTAGATATTTGAGTTAAAATTTTGAGTGGAAGATTTATAAAACTCTTCTCAAATTGCTCTATTCAATTACTCGCTAAAAACATTGTCAAACATAACCAACTATTTAAAAAGCTGAGCACGAGGACAAAAATCAAAGATTTATTCATTATAGTAATTATGAATGCACAAATGAGGACAATTAGTGTGTCAAATTTCTTATGCAAAATATAATGTTAAATTTACACACACACAAACAGACCGTTGAAGCCCGCATAGGCAACTCAACTGATCAGCAAGGATGAAAACTAGCACAATGATCAAGAGATCGAATTCTACTTGTACTAAGTGGGAGCAATCTCTCATTATGAGGGGCTACTTGTGTGCAGTGGTAAAGGTCTAGCCTTGCTGATTAATTGGGTTACCATGATTTACCCCCTCCACCACTCAGTCGGGCCAGGGTGTGGGGGCGATTGGAGTGGGGTATCCACCTTTATGCACAACAAACAAACAGACCCTTGGAAAACCTCAACCATAGAGAAGACACAGATTAGAGACAAAAATGGAAGTGCAAAAGAAAAAAATAAGGGAAAAAATATAAAAATCTTCATCTGAAGGAGGACTGGATTTCCTCTAATGTTTTGCCCTTGGTTTCTGGAACCCAGATTGCTACGAATGCCAGAGTGAGCACACAAGTGACTGTGTAAAGAGTGAACGTTCCTGTTAACAAGAAAACTAGTTTTTAGTATTAAAGAAGAGACGATATAATAAAATTCTAAAAGTAAAGCAGTAAACCTTAAATATAAAGATTAAGGGTAACACGTGCGCACTAGATACATGGATCATAATTCCATGCATCTCATTTGTTCTTGGATCATAATTCCATGCATCTCATTTGTTCTGAAATGAACTGATGATAGAATTCCTAAGAAGAGAATGTAATACACACTAAAGGTAATTTGTCTCCAACATTGAAAACTTATTTTAGGTTTTGGAAACTACATGCATTCTAGTCGTGGTTTTTTCTTTACCCAAACCTACAAATCCTAATAATTCCTAATCCACCCATCTTCTACTATACAGTCTCCCTCATCTCTTTTCTCATGTTAGTACTCTCTTAAACAAACATCACCATCCACCTTATATACATCAATTTAACATAAAATTATATTCTACCTTACTAAACTAAAACAAATAAAGGATATTAATTTTTTTTTTTTTTTATCGGTAAATGTTAGTTGTTAGAATAGTTGGTAGTTAGTCACCAAGCACCCATACTTCCCCTTTCTCCAAGCCTCCTTACAATTTCCCTCCTAATTCGTTCCCAATGGGAATCGAACCTGAGTCACTCACTTTAGTGAGGAGCCCAGTGGCTAGGTGAGCTAGCCCACCTGGTTAAACAAAGATTATTAATGTTCATTTGATTCTCAAAATCCTTAGTTCAGAAACCGCAAACAAAACATACCATACGAATAAAGATAAACCATAGTGATGAATAGTATTATCACACGTTTCTATATCCCGAAATGATTAATTTAATTTGGAATAGACTCTCGATAAAACCCCTAAAATCAAAATGCCATAAACCTTAAAATGTTTGAGATTTATGTGAGTTTTGAAAACCTGTTTTTAAAAGAAAGGTTTCTAAAACCAATTGAACAGTGATGGTCTGTTTTATGTTTTTAGTAAGGTAGGTTTTAACTTCATGCCAACTCAGTATTGAATAGGTGGCAGGTGATATTTGTAAAGAGAGTATTATTTAATAGGAGACGAGAGAGAATGAGTTTAATTGAAGAGAAAAAATGTATAAAAGGTGGTGGATTAGAGATTAATATAGAATGCAAGTGTATGTAAGGAATATTTTCTCAAACTAGAATAGGTTTAGGTTTTCAAAACTTGAAACCAATTTTCAGAAGGTAAATAATAAGCTTTAAGTCAAAAGACTAATATTGAACAAGTTGCACGAATCTATGATCCATGTAACGGGTGCCCATAGATAAAACTATATTATTAAATAAGGGCAGGTTAAGGATGCAAAGAAACACATTACAGCCACATTAGAAAACAATCTCTCACTCTCAGGATGAGCACTGGAAAGAGGCTAAGAGCATCATCAGCTGTTGGAACCCTCAAATTAATTACATAGAAGAGAACTTGTCTTCTATCAATTTACTAAGTGCATTTTCTTATAACTACTTTTGGATATAAGGAATGGGTATGGAATGAATTTGCATATTTGGAATAGGATAAGGATTGAAATGATTATGAACTTTTCATAGAAACCTCCTAAACAAAAACTCCTACATTTACATTATACCAAACATCCCCTAGTTTCACTCCTTTTTGGCCAAGTGAAGTAGTTCTTCGGTTTTGGTGGTGAGAGCAAAGACCTATGCAGGTGGAACGCTCTAGTTTTGATGGGACGAGTTTGAGTAGGTCGTACGGGAAAAAAAAAGATAGAAACATCGGAAAAGAAAATCCTACAACAGTTGCTGGTATGATGAGAGGGTTTTTTATTTCCAAACCTAACCTATTTCACTTCAAAATATTAAACTTAGCAAAAAAATAAAAAAACAAAAGAACTAATTTCCAACAGGCCTATTATTAAACTAAAATCTCCAAAATATGTATCAATGGCCATAAGCAGAGAAGGGGCAGTAAAAGAGGGATAATGAAATAAAGAGTCGAGTTTTCTCAAACCTCCACTGCTCCAAGCCAGTAGAAGAGGGGCAGTCATGGTAATAACCCAAGAGAAAGACCAGTTGAACAAAGTTGCAACACTTCCAGCTAGGCCTTTGATTTTAATCGGAAGAATCTGCAGCAAAAGGATATAATGTAAGTTTGTAACGACTTTGGGCCATAAATTCCTAACACCGTTTGTCAAATGAAACCAAGTTATAGTTTAAGGCTTTAATCAAGATAGAGCCAATAACCATACACCTATGGGGAGACCCAAACTGAAACCTGGATTCGATGTCATAAATTACAACTTAAGTAAACAAGCAATTCATTGAAAGAATGAGTGCACACCTCAGACATTATGAGCCACGGAATGGGCCCCATTCCAAGAGAAAAGGAGATGATCAAGCACTATAATTTCAAAAGAGAGTTGAACAAAGTTAGAAGCTTGTTCAAATATATATTTGCCATTGAAGCTGTAATAAAACATACCACCACCCCAACAACTGAAAGAATTCCCAGTACTCCATGCCAAGTAGAATCCTCAGATACGGAGCCCTTAAAACAATTTTAATTTGTATGTTATCAGGATCATGTACATGAAGTATGTATTAGAGTTCTACATTTCGTCATTTAAGATCAAACTATTATAGAGCAATCAATACCTTCAAAAAAAAGGACAAAGCAACTAACACGAGGCTAAGAGACATTCCAGATGATGATATCTGAAATTTAAGTATTTCAGATCAGTAATTGTAAGGTAATTTATTAACTTATAGACATAAAATATAGTAAAGTATTTTATTAACTCACAATTAATAAAATTCTACGCCCAGTTTTGTCCACCAACCATGTAGCCACCGAAGTAGCAATAACCTGAAAAATCATTAGAGCAACATTTTTTTTAGTAAATCCAAAGTGGAAATAGAAATAAAAGAAGATGCATTATTCTAAGGTTAACCTGTATAATACCAACACCTAAGGTTGCAGCATTGCTTGATGAGATCCCTAATCATCACAAAGCAAAATATAAAATAAAAGAGCCCTTTATAGTAATCCAAAAATAAATTACGTCAAAATATATAAAGCACAAAGCTAGAAATATTAAGTGAAACTTAATTTTGTATCTTAGGAAGTAATCCCTAATGTAGGAGAAAATCTTCTGTGATACGGTATAATGGCGAGATCGTTTTACTTTTTCTTAATTATTTATCACTTTTTATTGAAGATGTCATCATATTTTATCTATCCTTACAAATTGTTAGGTTATCACTTTTCATCGATTAGATATCACTTTTTGATTAAAAACTTTTCTCACACAAGTTTTGCCATAATGCAGTAAAGAAGTTTCGTTTTTCTAAGTTTGATATAGTGATTCTCATCAAGTAGAGATCGGATGAGATGATACGTCTCTCACATCCAAGACTGAATCAATACTAAATAATTTCTACAGTGGCATTTTCGGACCTTCCCTTTCAACAGAAAGATGTTACTCTAACTGACCTGCAGATTCAAATATGTTATTGGAATAGAAGATGACGCCATTGATTCCAGATAGCTGTTGGAGAACAAGCAACCCGATTCCTATCTGCATAGAGATAGAAGTAAAGCTTTGTACTAATATGGAAATAAGATTATAGGAAAATCAGAACGCTTCAGAAGAACTATGTACCATAAGTGGTAACCAATATCTTCTTAGCTTGAGATCTGCAAAACGGATTGCCGTTCTTCGGCTTGATGA